>JAHWFO010080555.1:635104-698067 GCA_023313115.1 Rhysida immarginata | reverse complement strand
GTGTGTGTGTGTGTGTGTGTGTGTGTGTGTGTGTGTGTGTGTGTGTGAGAGAGAGAGAGAGAGATCGAGATCAATGTCGTGGATTGTTTTGCTGAGATTGGGCGGGGAGTCATGTCGAGAAACGCTATAGTTTAGGGACTGTGGGTGCGAGATAGCGGTAGAAAAAAAAAAGAATGGAGGGGATGAGAAGGAGTCACAGAGGAGTGATATACGGAAGGAGGGATGTAATGTTGGGGTAGGTTTGTGAAGAGTTCTAACTGCTTTGTCGCTTCCGTGTCACCCTCTCCTTGACAAATGTTCGCTTGACAAGTGAATAGCCGTCGAGTTTCGGTGGGTTTCTTTCTTCTTCTTCTCCCCCTCCCCATCCCTCCACCATTCTATCCTTTCTCTTTTTTCCTTTTTTTCCCTTCTCCATTTCTTTTCACCATCTCGAGTTGTCTCGTGCCATTTGAAGAGCTCCTTCCCGTTCTTCCCATCGTTTGCTACTCTTCTTCCACATCCGCTCGTCTTTTTATTTTCTTTTCCGTTCTTTTTTTTTACTTGTATTCCATCGCACTGTTTTCGATTACTTTTTTAAATTTATAAACTTATAAATTGTGTAATTCAAAATGGAGAGATCTTTTCAAAAGAAGTGTTGCAACGTTTTCACATACGCAGCAAAGATGAACTGGGACATAACTTTCGATTCCAATTGTTATATATTATTGCCCAAGTAAAATTGCAATGCCTGAAATCGGAAATTTCACATATGGGATGAGGAAATGCAAGTTTTAAGAAAATTTAATTAATACATGTATTTTGATGCAAATGTATTCAAAATTTTTCTGTGGAATTTAAAAGGTAGTCAGAAGAAACCTATTGTGGTTTATTTCTAATTGCAGGCATAGTTGTTTTGCATGGGTACTGATTTTTAAAGAAATTGGTTGTTTTCCTAAAACTTTTCCACAAAAATTGATTTCTAAGTCATAAGAATGACATGAGTAATCCGGTAAGTCATCCTTTTCATTCCAACCAAAGAATCCGATTTAATATCCGAAATTATCCTAACATAGCAATTGGTATAAATAATTACGATTTTATAGCAGTTTACGTATCTACTCATTGCGTAAGGCCATTGACAACGCAGTTGTTCCTGGAAATAGCATAAAAAGGAGACGCGTACAATTGTATATGGTGATGTCCGCTTATCATTACTTATTCAAGGCCATTGCTGGGACTTAAACCAAAGCAAATTGTGTTTGTCTGTCAATGAAATTATAAAAATTTATTATTGATTATTTTAGATTTAATTCCCCAAATTTTTACAAATTTTAAGTAGTTTCTGCCTGCGGTGCATTTCAATAGTAGAGTCTTATTGCTGGTGTCACAGTTGTGATGCGTGAACGTTAAAGAAACTCACTGGTCTCCCAGTGATTATTCTAAAGAATAAATCTCCGGCTTTACGCTAAATGACCGCTTTATTGGAAAAACCACTACTAATAACGAGTTTATTCACCTTTAGCTCTGATCAAAGCCGTACTGTTTCTAGGTCTAGATTCTACTAAGTGTTGGAACCTTTCCGCGCGGAATATTGACGCATGCTGGTTCAAATGGGGTGTCGGCCTCTGTAGGCTTCCAATGTATCTATTTTTCCACTTCGTCCCACGTATGCTCTATCCAATTGAAATCAGGAGAATGAAGCGGTCATTGATGTACATGAAAGCTCAAAGTCAGTTGTGTGCAATTGTGTTTTACTGAGCTATCATCTGTCGTGTTTTTGCCATACAGACTATACGTATCATCTTACCCCTTTCATCCACAAGCCTTTTCCAGCCGCACATGCGTTTATCACTTGAAGTTATGTTGCAGAACTATTATTATTTTCTGAATCCAACTATAAATAAAGGAGAACATGTGAGTTCGTCACGGAAGCAGTTTTGCATTGTTGTTGCACGTTTAAGCATTGTTGGCGCTCACTTAAAGCACACGCCGGAACTGAAAAGTCACCTGACCATTGTTGCTGAACAACCATTTTTACATCAATCAATCACAAAACTATAAACAAAGGAGAATTCATCAAACGAAACAATTTGAGTGAATTGAATTTGATAACACTAATTACCGCGCAAACTGCGCGTGGGCTCCGTTCACATAACAATATTGTTGCACATGTAAATCCGACGACCGATTTCTAACCAACTTTTCTTGCACATATGATCATGCCATGTTTTCGAAGTCGTTCGGATTCTTTGTGTTCCACTCGTTTATCTAACAGTGCTGCCAAACAATTGTGCAGACAACATACATGTCTTTTATGCACTATATATTGATATTACGTTATCGTGATTTGTATACGGACGCGTTCAAGGTGGAATAAGTGGTGTCTCTGTTAAAGTGGTCAATCAGTATACAGTATATTTAAAAACATACTGGGTGATAAAAAAGTTTTCCGGTTGTAATATTGAGTGGCTATTTTTCCCTTTTTATCTTTGCAATTGCACGAAGAATGGGACTTTTCAGATAGTGTATACACAGTGTGGATAAAAAAAAATTAAACTTTTCTTTACTATCGTTCAGATCCGCCATTTTTGTGAATGAAGTTTCTTGGGATCTCGTACAACTCCTTCTTGGTTGCCCACATATTTTCACGAAGCTTCGAGCTGTGATGGAAATGCTCGGTCACAAACAAGACAAACGTAAAGTAAATACGTGGTCTCCTGCAATTCTCGCGTATACCCTTGTCACTGATAGCAGTTTATGAAAACTGCAGACCGCTAGAGCATTGGTTGGCATGATAGACAAATCGACTACATTGTTAATTTGGACTCCTTTTTTGTTTTGTTTTACCAGAAATCCCAAAAGCAAAGTAAGCGCAAAATCCTAAAAACATAGTAATCGCAAAGAACGCTATGATCTGATATTATGACTATACCAGGTCTGTAAATATGAAACCGGATTTTGCCCATAGATGGCCCTAGCTGTCAATGTAGTTACTGTCAAACCGCGTCGTTGGCGCCATTTTCATACAATAGCAAGTTTATAATAGCGTTGAACATGTCGAATTCTGTGCCTGGAAACTACGATTTGGGACAGCAATAGATTTGCTGTTACCGTTTGAAGAAAACTGCTGCAGAATCGCATCGAATGCTTGTCGAAGCTTACGGTGAGCATGCTCCTGGTAAATCACAGTGCTTTGAGTGGTTTAAAAAATTCAAAAGTGGCGATTTTGATGTGAGAAAAGAAGAACGTGGAAGACACAAAAGTGATCAATTATGAGCTGCTGAAACCTGGCGAAACCGTTAATACTGAACGCTACCGACAACAAATGATCGTGAATCAAGCTTTGCGTGAAAAACGTCCAGAATATCAAAACAGGGAACACAAATTGATTTTGCTCCATGATAATGCACCCTCACACACAGCAAAACTGGTCAAGGAAACGTATGAGGCGTTGAGTTGGGAAATGCTTTTTCATGCGGCTTACTCACCAGACTTAGCTCCGTCCCGACATTCAAACCTCAGAGCAAGTCTGGGAAAATAGCCTCACAGCTTACGCTGGCCAGCAGCTGGATTCGAACCCGCGGTTATTCGTTTCCAGCGCGGCACCATACCCGGTTGGCCACCCGGGCAGCTCCGTCCGATTACTACTTATTTGCATCGATGGGACACGTACTTGCTGAGTAGCGCTTCACTTATTATGAAAATGTACGAAAATGGCTCGATGACTGGTTTGCCTCAAAAAACCAACAGTTGTTTTGGCGTGGTATCCGCAAATTGTAAGACAGGTGGGAAAAATGTATAGCCAGCGATACTCCGAATAAAATATATTTTGTCATTTTCATACAATAAACGTGTATATTCTTTACAAAAATTCCGGTTTGATATTTACGAGATGTGTCCGGAAAGTAAGTACCGTTTTGGCAAAAAACACATAAAAACATTTTTTCAAAACAAAATTTATTTTTACATGAAAGAGCATTTCTTAAACTACGACGGGTGTTCAAATGAAAAGGTACGAAACGTCGTAAAAACCAAACCAGTTGGAATTTACCGCTTTGGGATAACATAGTGCGACATCTAGGGAAGAGAACGTAGTGTCTTTCACATGACGCAGGAGAAAATCAAGCATTTGTGATTCCGTCCAATTGAATTTCTCATCGAATTCCTCGAGTACGGAAAACCATTAACAACGACGTGTACTGCGAGACACTCCGCAGCCTACGCAAGTCCATCAAGAGCAAACGGCCTGGGCTCCTCACGGAGGGAGTGATTGTGCTCCACGATAACGCTCGTCCACAGAACGCACTTCACAGTCCGCGGGCTCAGAAATTGTTTTAAACATTTTCAACGATCACTAAGAAATGTAAACGCAACACTATCCGGCTGTAATGGCGTCAGTGCAAGGATAATGAACCAGAGAGACGAGTGTGCATGCTCGGAACTGCGACACTAACTCTGCGGTGGCAGTAGAACGAAACGGTACTTAATTTTACGGACAAGCATCGTACATACCTGGTAATTATTCGCCTATTACGTCCGTAGTTGTCATATTAAATTGACGCATTAAAATAAACTTGGATAAGCAAACGTAAACGAATAAGCGCATTGGAGTGATAAGAAAACATTATTAATAACATAAATAAAAGTTGAAAAGAAACTTCAAAAAATAAAGTTTAATCAAAAAAATACTTCGCTCTTCCAAAAATATCCTCGATAACTGATACGTGTTACAATTATGGGATACCTACTTTTAAGACAATAGCTCTTTTCGCTGGATTAAAAGAAGTTTATGGAATTTTTCTTTCCTTGCAATACGTTTGGTAGTTGGAACTCTTTCATTTGATTCCAGAAATCAGATTATCAATTGTACTCTGAAGAGCTGTTTTAACCATAAGCGACATGTTTTATTTATTCTTCGACAATTCAGTTGTAATTAATGATGATTTTTATTTTGTTGTGTCTTAACCTTTACCTCCTTACGGGGTGCAAAAGCTTGATAATAATAATAATATTAAAATAATTTAGGTTAGAGCGTAGAAGCGGGCCAGGCGTGTTTGCCACCACAATTTATTTTCATTTCCATCCCTCCTTTTTATTTTTTTTATTTTGTTTGCGATCGAGAACGTCTCAACTTTTTTTCCACGTATTTCCTAACAAATTTTCGTTTTTCCTCCTCTCTCCTTTTTTTGGCGCAAGGAGAAAGAAAGAGAATGCGCGCATGTGTGTAGGTGTGTGTGTGTGTGAGTGTGTGTGTATGTGTGTGTGTGTGTGTGAGAGAGAGAGAGAGAGGTGTGTCTATCGAGTAGGGAAAGCGATAAATGACAAACAGTTATTTCCCCAGCCCGCAATTCCCTCGTTTTAATATCCCTATAACTCTTCTCCCCATTTTCCTATTGTCTTCTTTTGTGTTTTCTAATTAATTGATGGATCTCCGTTGACAAGCGAAGGGAAGGGGGCTTTCAGAGCCACGAGTGTTAACGCCGCCTTAATGAACTGACAATACCCACAACCCCCACCGCCTGTCAATAACCCTTCGTTCTTTATGCCTTTCCCTTTTATTCTCTCTCTCTTTTTTTTCTGACACTACCACTACCACCACTACTATTTCATCGTCGAAAAGATTTTATTATTAATTCTTATCAATTTTCTCCTCTCCCTCTCGCCTCTCTGGCTGACAGACGGGAATTTGCTCGTTTGTCTTCATCGTCATTTGCTTTTCTTTTCTCCCCCCCCCCCTCTTCATTTTCGCCGTCTCTCCACCCTGAACCATTCCGGAGTTCTCTTTCGTCGTCTCATTAAATTGGAGAATGTAAATGTTTCTCCGAGATGATAAGGGCGCTTAACACGAATTGCATGTAAATAATTGTTCAGCAGGTGACTGAAGTGTTTCGGGGATGGCATTCTCTTCATTTAACTTTTTCCGGTTGTCATAGAAGATTTTAATGACGCAGTTAAAAAAATTTTTAGACAGGACGATTTTATTTTTGATGTGATCTAATGATATATATTTCTTTTCACAAATAAATATTTTCCTTGTAAAATATCTCGCATGTGCTCATTAAGAACAAATGTAAGTGTACAAAAATAATGTCAATTAAAATGGTTGCATAAATTTCCTCCGCAATGTATTCGTTTGATCCATTTTAATAGAGATCTGAAGCTATTCGAATTTAGGAAAAATCGCAGTGCCATCGCTCATAATTTCCAATTTCAGGAAGGGATAAAAACGATGGTGTGTCTGGGAGAACTCATAACTTTTTAATTGTTAATTTGAGCACAAGTTAAGGTTATTGTTCTTATTCTCTTATGTGGTATCTTTTGTTAGGGTCTGAATGCTTGGGATATTTTGAAAGCATTATCATCTAGCTTCAGTGATATTCCGAGTATCCCCATAAACCTTAATTCCATAGTAATAATCGAAAATTACTACTTTGCAAGAAATTCCTCAAGAGTTGGAACATTGGTTAATCAGTTCATCTTTAAACAACAGCCCAACTCTCAAAGCATTCTATGAAAAATGCCTCAATCAAGATGAGCCTGTTTTCCATTTATCGACTTTTAATCAACATGTAACGTGCAGCGACTTTTGGCGTTTTGTAAAGTCGCCTGAGAAGTGCGCCAGGTCGTTTAACTTTTAACAATTTTCAAACTTAGGCAGACAGTGCAACTTTCATTGTTTACAACAAACGAAAAACCGTTCAGTATATTTCATTTGTTGTAAATAATGGAAGTTGCATTGTCTAAGTTTGATGACGCAGTGCTCTTCATCTCAAACAATGGAGCTGATTCGAGGCCAACGAGAGACAGGCCAGGGCACTCAAAAGTCACCTGATCATCGGGGTCCGAGAAACAATCCATCCTTCATTGTTTCCAACAAACGAAAAAACATTCATTGTTAAAATCGAAGATGGAGACAATGAAGGATGGATTGTTGCTCGGACCCCGATGATCACTGGCGGCTAGCGACACGGCAGAACATGACGTCATGGCGAAAAATGGAAGGGAGAGCGCAGTTTTTCTATCAGTTTTTCTGCAGAAAAGACTTTCGCACAGGCCTTTTACTATCTGGCAGGCCGTGTTTAAATTTAACAAACTTTTACCACTCTCGGCGCTTCGCGCCTCACGTCGGCCCTGCGGGCCTCATTCAATGAGGCTCATTGGTCACTGTTTTCCGTTACTCGAACGCCTTCGGCGTTCTGTCTACGACGTCCCCCTCCGGGGGTAAATAATTGATATATACCCCAACCTATTTGGTTACAGGGGGCAGTTGGTTTCCCCTCGGCCGGTTACAGGAACTTGCCATGAAGTCATGTTCTACCGTGTCGCTAGCCGCTTCTCGATTATCAGGTGACTTTTGAGTGCCCTGGCCTGTCTCTCGTTGGCTTCGAGCTGATTAGTATGACGTCAGTTCCTGGCCAGTTGCCTAGCGATTCCAAACATTAAATTTAACAATGTAGTGTAAGGCCATTGAAAAGCATGGAGAAGCAAGGATTTTAAGCAAAACTGCAATGGCTGCCACCACATGCGCCATCTCTTAATCGCACAACAAAACTCATTATTTTGAAATTGTCAATAACTATGTTTTTTGGCAATACTATCGCAGGTTTGTATCCGGATGCTATATTCTGTGCAATGCTTTTACCACTTTTATGATGTTTAAAGTTTACTCAGTTATCATGCTTGTTTAAAATTATATTCAAAGTAAAAATAAAATTAAAAATTTGAAAATTATATTCTTTCAGTTAAAAAATTGGAAAGGTCTAAATAATTTTACTAATTAGGGCCCTTGAAAGGGATTATTCCGTTACGTAATTAGTTTAGCAGAAAATTAACTGGAATACATTAAAAGACTGTTCTGCGATATTTCATCAGAATTAACATTGTTATTCTTTTTTTCTAAATAACCTGCTTCTCGGCAGGCTACTCTTTCTTCTTATATACAAGTTCTCTCACATAAAGTGAAACAATAGCCAACTTCTAAAATACAAATGTGACAGAGTGTTTTCAACGAAGAATTATTCTACTTTTACGTCAGAGGGTTTTTATGTGTATTCCCATTTCCAAAGAAACTGACGCCATTTTCGAATATGGAAGTCGGCTTTGAAAAGTGCAATGGAAACTCCTATTTTTTAATGGTATTTTCAGATTGTATACAACATTTGAGAAATGTTGCATTCTTGGTGTTTTTTTCAATTGATCCAACCGTTTAGGAGATAGAGGCCCTGAAAGCGTGGTGTTTTTTGATTTAAAGAAAAGGCAAAAAACAGAAACTGTTCTTAAACACAATGGATTATAAAATGGATAGCAATGTTTTTATTTGAACATAACATTTTTACCGTCAACCTTTGTTTTGTTTGATAAACAATTTTTATTTTATGCTTTTTCTTTCTCAAAACATTTCTCAAATGTTGTGTTCAATCTGAAACTACCATTAAAAATAGGATTCTCTATTGCACATTTCAAAGCTGACTTCCATATTCGAAAATGGCGTCGGTTTCTTTGGAAATGGGAATACACAGAAAAGTAAATAATTCTCCCATTGAAAGTAATCTGTCAGATTTGTATTTTAGAACTTGGCTATTGGTTCACCTTAGATGAGATACCCTGTATATTTGAATGATAAAAATTAAGAAATTGGACACTTCAACAAGATAATGTAAAAATCAAAATTCATTTTAAAAAATAACTGTTCATTATAATTAATTTACATTTGATTTTTAAACTTAGCATTAATTTTGAATTCATAAAAGACCAAAAATTTGAATTTTAAAGCGATAAGATATTTCCTATGCAGTTGTTTTACAAAGGTGGGATTTAAAAAGTTCGGTGAATGGAAGCAAAAAACAAATAAAACAAAACATGGAAACAAAATATCTTTATTCACCCTCAAAGTAATATCCGTTGGACACAATACATATTTGACATCGTTGATAAAGCTGCTGGAATGAGTCAGCGAAGGCCTCTTTTGGGATCGATCGAAGCACACGTGTCACACGTTTTCGGATGTCTGGTAAATCTGCTTAACGTGTGCCCTTCAGGACCCCCCCCCCCCCCCTTGAGGCGAGGGAACAAAAAGAATTGGATGTGCGAGATCAGGAGAGTATGGTGGATGTGCGATAACAGTTACACGGCGTTGGCCCAAGAAATTGCGTACACGGATCGCAGTATGCGGGCGTGCGTTGTCATGCAACAGACTCCACTTTCCACTCCTGCACATCCGTGGGCGAACACGTTGGGTGCGCAGCAGTAAACGCTTCAAAACAGCTTCGTAGAATTCGGCGTAGACGGTTTGATCAAATTTCCATTTGATTGCCCGTAGCAGACTAATCTGCGTCGGTTTCTTGCGCTCCTTGCTACGTGCCGTCTTTCCATGGTCTCTCCCTGCATATGTGCGTGGCCACACTTTTACCTCACGTTTTTAATTTACTTTGGAGATATCTACCCATTCACCGAACTTTTAGGCGCACTTTGTATTATCTACAGTCGTCGGTCTTTGTTTAATTTCTTACATGATTAATAAAGCTCCTCGTTGTCGTTCAGTGGGATTTTACTTAAAAATTGATAAGCTTCAGGGAAGGATTTATTGGTACTGTTAATATAGATCAAATTGAGCAGTTTACTACGGGCTAAAATATTATCTGTAAACTCGGATTTTATTTTTAGTTATGGGAAAAACAAAAATTTGAAGACTTGCAATTTGAATATCTATTTTTTGAAGGACCTAATCAATATGAAAGTAAATTATCGTTGCTGACTAAAATATACAAAAATTGTTCTTTGCTAATTTTTTCCATTAAAGTATGTGGGTAATGCTGACGCAACGAGAATTTGGAGTAAACGGAGGAGAGTGAACAAACACTGGGAACTTCCTTCTACCATTTTGCGTTGTCAGATAGCGCACTTGTGGGCCCCTGTCCGTCATATTTATGTAAATTATTACTAAATACAGTGGGCGAAGATTTTGTTGATGTTTGCGAAATTAGAAACTAACAGTAAGATCGTCAGTATAGGGTTGGCGGAAAAATAATGTAGTTTAAATTTATTAACAGTTACTTTTGAGCACAGTTTCTTAATTCTGTCGATTAATTTTTGTGCTATTGTTGATCGAAGCTGCCATGAGACTGACCAGATTCGGGCTCAAAGATGGTTCAAAAAATTCAAAAAACTTTAAAGATAAATCCCGCTCCGAACGCCCATCCGAGATTGATAATGATGACCTTTTAAAATTATTAGTGGAATCAAATCCCCGGCTAACTTGAATCCAAGAACATTTAAAGCATATTGGTAATGGTTCGCAATATTCCATGAATTGAGCGAAGAAAACCAAGCACGTTAGTCCATTGTTCCTGTTGGAAGCAAATGAATCCAGAAACTGTGGACAGAACTTGACAAGAACAACAGGATACCACTAATCCACATAAGATGTTTATTAAAACGTATTTACTTTGTTCTGATCAGGTTTTTGTATACGCTGAAGAAGGCAGCGTGGCTGCCGAAATGCGCATACGTCCTAATAAACATCTTATGTGGATTAGTGGTTTCCTATTGTTCTTCTCTTATTTTTCGGAATAAAACTGACCCTTTCCTACATTGAATTGTGACGTGTGATGAGAAGTGGATCCTGTATGACAATTCCCAATGTTCAGGGTAATGGGTAGACAGTGATGCTCCTCAAAATAGAAAAGGCCAAACGTAACCTCCATTCCGAGAAGGTTATGCTAACGGTTTGGTAGTCAATAGCTGGCTTGATCCGTCTCAAATATCTTAAACCTAGTTCAAGTGTGCACAGAAAGGGGCTTATCCCACTCCATGACAATGCTCTTCCAAAATTAACGAAAGAAAAATTGGAGGAGTTAAGATATGAAATGTTGCTATATCTGCTATTCCCATCAGACCTTTCCCCAACGGTCTATGATTTTTCTGGCCTTAGACAATTTCCTTTGCAAAAATTGTCACGCTTTTCAAAGTGTGAATGATGTTGAAATTACCTTCAATGAGCTCATCTCCTCACGAAAGCAAAACTTCTTAAATCAGGAATTGAAAAGCTTCCTGGACGGTGGAAGAAGGTATTGCTGCCGATGGATCATATTTTGATGAGTAAATAAAAAAAGTATTTTATTCATCTTTATTGTTACTCTAAACTCAAACGTGCTAAACCGACATCACTTTGCCCCATAAATAATGTCGTTTCGGTATCAAATGTTTTTCTGACCGTCAATTTATTCTTGATGTTGAGTATGAACTTCAAGTTGATATTATTAAAAACACATTCTTGCGAACTAAATGTAGCATTACTTAATAAAATAGATGTTTTAAGAAAATGTATTAAAAGCAACTTCAAGAAAATGAAGCGAGTTTTATTACTTAGTCAGAGTTACGAATTGTTGGAAGATCTGAATTTCTTTCCAGATGGCATTTTCCTGTACTGGTTGTATCCTCATGATCTCGTGATATGGTATTTTTATTTGTAGTTTCTGCTTTGGGTATGAAATTCTACTTAATTATAAGATAGTGGAAGTCTAACATAATCCATATGGATTAAAGATCTGTGTTGCCATTAAAACCAGTTTTCCTCACAAATTATCAAAGTTCGCTGGACAAAAACTCTGAATTTAAAGCAATTGATCTGCCAGTTCCTAACTATTTCTGTTGATGCAAAATGCGCTTTCTGCTGTATTTCTCATGGAATAAAGCGTTCAGATGAGTTGACCGAGTGCGAATTACATTTCTTAGTCAGTCAGACGGCACGAATTGGCAGTGAGTTTATGAATTCCTAGACAGAATCTGCGCTTCATTATACCAGGCCTGTAAATATGAAACCGGAATTTGGCTGTAAATGGCCCTAGCTGTCAATGTAGTTATCGTCAAACCGTGCCAAAGAAGCTGAAAGGAGCAAACGGTATCAGCGGTGCCGTCGTTTTTTTTTTGTTTGTGTGTGTGTGTATGTGTGCGCGTGTGTTTATGTATGTGTGTTGGTTCCGTATTGTGAAAGGTGAATGGCTGAAAATTGGGTTTATTATCATTTTGGCGGATACTTAACGTTCGTTTTTGTTTACTTGGTAAGCCATGAACAGAGAAAATTGGGCAAAATAAAAGCAATCACCTCCCTCTCGATCTTTCTTTCATTTTTTTAATTTACGAATGTCTAGCATTCTCATCTGTTGAGAGGACTGTTCCTGTGCGTATTGAATTCTTTAATAAAATTGATAGGAAAGAGGGGGTTGATGGGTCGCCGGTGGGTTTGTGTAAAAATCTCCTCGTTGTCAGCGTTTTTTCATGAACTGCTAGTTCATCTTCCATTCAGAGCGAGTAAATTTCAAGATGTCATTTTTCTATCGTTCTCCTTTCTTTACTTAACCACGGCGTGTCCCCATTTGTTTCAGTTTTCTCTTTTTTGTCTGGGCAGCGATCTTCCTTCGAAGGAATTTAAGGGAAGGAAATGAACAAGTTAAGGACGAAAGACGATTTATATTTCGCTGTTGTACAGGGCGGTTATAAATTAAGTGAACCCAACCAGGAGTCCTCTGAAGCCCATTCTAATCAACGTATTTTGGTAAAACTTTGCGGTACTATTCAGACCATGGGAAAGAGATTTCCGAAAATATTCAGGTGTTGCACCAGGTGAAAATATCGCACATACAGAACAACAAACAAGTCAAACAACCAAAAATTGTACTTCAACATCCGCGCCATCTGTGTCAAGTACATGTTGGAAGCGTAGGTCAATGACAGCACCAAAGCGATTCCGAGAATTGTAAGCGGCTGTGCTCTTTTTAGCGAGGCACAGTACGCTTTCGGAGCTTCCGCGATCTCTGAGAAGTCCCAACAATCACACAGGAAAACTGGTTGGGTTTAGATAAGCTGGTTCAGAAAACTGGTTTAGGTCCAGAGAACTGGAAGCCAAGCATCTGGAAAGGTTCTGGAGATGACACATTCGTTGCCGAAGCTGGCACAAAGCAGTTCCTTCACTTACCTGTCAATGCATATTTCGGTGGTTTTCTGTGGAAGACAACGAGCTTTGGGAAAAAGTCAGGCGTGCTTCATCTTGAATGAAGACAGCGTTCTGTAAATATCCTTGTTCTTGCAAGATGACAGTTTTGGGTTTTGAATGATAGTTTTATAATAAGCCTGCAGACCAAATCGTAAAAAATGCAGATGATAATAAAGAGAAAAGCTTGATGGTTGGCCTCTAGCAATTAGAAAACGTTTGCGCACTAATCACGTTTCTGGAAAAAAAAAGGTTAGGGGTGTATTATTTAAATCCTCTTTAGAGGTACTTAACATTTAAAGGTGTTAATCATGATAATGCCACTTTTTTAAAGGAAACTGCCTCATATTTGCCCTTTATCATTGCGAGTGCTTTTGTTAGGTATTGGCGGAGTGTCTCGGTTCGGCGTTGAACAATGAACGTACCGTATCTCTTGTTGAGTCGCCCGTCCTTCAACCCGTGGCTCCTGTGATGCTCTTTTCAACTTCCATTAACCGAAAGTCCCTCTATAGAGGAGCAACCGTCCCAATGGGCTTCTAGCTTTGCGAAATGAAAGCTCCCATTACTTTTACTAGGAGTGCTTATTGCTGTTATTATGGCGCCGACGATGATGATGATGATTATTATTCCCGTAGACGGGAGGACGTTTTGAAAACTGATGTAGCAGTTAAACTGTGTACGCCGGTGCTCGAAGGCCCCATTTGGAGAAGGGAATGGGAGTGGCCCCATTGTCTGCACGTTGCCTCCTGGATAATAAAGAATTAGGACGAGAAAGGCTCTGAGGGTCCTTTTTAAACCACAGAGATGTGTATGTGTGAGTGTGGGTGTGTCCGTGCGTGTATATGTGTAAGTATATACGTGAGTGTGTGTGTGCGTGCACACTGTTTGTCCATATCGCCAAATTTTAGGGGGAGACTTGGATTTATTATTTTAATGACAGGGAAAATGCCATAATTGGACGGTGACGCATGCTTTCGTAAAGAATTCGTCCTATCATTAATTCATTTGTCTATAGTATTTTTCATAAAAGAATGATACTGAAATGGGCTAATCAGATTTAACTGCTTATTGGCTGGTTACTCCTGGCATACTCGCCAGAGAAACCGGGCTGGGAGGGTGAAGGAACCAACAAAAAACATGGACGGCCAACACTATCTTATTTAAACAAGCGAATCAAGCTGTTATACTTAGCACAATACTGAGAATTATTCTACCTACAAATTGTATCTTCCTTCAGTAACATCTGCTGAAAGTTACGGGAAAAAGTAATGCATTAACCAAGCTTATTTGTGATTGGTTCTCACTGACAGCGTCATTATTTCAGTACCATTCTTTTATGAAAAATACTGTAATTGCTTAGGGGAACAAACTTCGAGTTTTTCTTTAAATTATTTGTTGTTTGTTTTTTTTATCTGCAGTAGTCGTATTAAATTTGCTTCTTGAAGAAACGGCTGCTTTGTAAAGTCGATTTGGATAATATTTCTCACCTATCCTTTTACCATAATTGAATTTTTAAGTGAAACTACGAGTACTGTAAAGCAGGGCGTACCCAGGCTCAGGGGGGGGGGGGGGGGGGGGGGGCCGCGGGCCCATAAGCCCCCTCCCCGAAATTGGCCACCATGTCAACTAAATCTGTTACATGGGGGACCCCCCCTCCACAAGCTGGATTGGACTAGCCCCCCGAAAAAAATTTCTGAGTACGGCCCTGCTGTAAAGGCTTCTCGTTCAGCTGATAAAAGATTTATTGTACAAGTTTGTTTTTTTGTTGGTTTTTTTTTTACCTATTTATCCCCCTCCCCCTCTCCCTTTAGCTCTAGAGGATCCATGAAGATAATTATTCAAAGCTTATCTTTGACTCTTTTCTGTATATGCATGTCTGCGCGTTCACTAAATGTGGTTATTCACATTACTCCACAGAGAAAATGCATTTCCATCAAAAATTAGTTCAAAAGAGACAAAACTTGGCACAGAAATAGAGAAGTGCCCAGATACAGGGTGATTGAGAAAGGTAGGTCAAGAATGAAATACATTGTACAGTTAGTAGCCGGGGACAATATTTTTCCTATAAACATGGGTGCGGAAATGCATCCTTACAGAGATAATGCAACTTGTACGAAGTAGGAATGGATGTGCGTTACCCGGACGACAATGGTAGGGTCCATGTAAATTAGGATCTAAACATGTAAATTCTTCGTGTTCTCTCCTTTAAAAGAGAGGAAATGAAACACGTGTAACTCCAGTGTCGTACAATGGATCGCTTGACTAATGCGGAGCTGGCGGACATGCATCTCGTACACGACAATCCCGATGACCTTTTAGCTAAAATTGTTACAGCGTGTGGAGAAGTCAGTGATTCTCCGGACATCTTCACCAGAGTTCGCGAGAATCTCGTCCGCAGACTAAACACCTGCATCGAGGCTCAGGGTCGGCATTTCGAACACCTACTGTAATGTCATTCCTACCTCGTACAAGTTGCATAATCTCTGTAAGGATGCATTTCCGGACCCATGTTTATAGGAAAAATATTGTTCCCCGCTACAAACTGTACTTGATATTTCATTCTTGACCTACCTTTCTGAATCACCCTGTATAGCCAAAAGTATCCCGACACCACCTGTTAAAGAATTAGAGACGCCTGAGGCATGTATAAACTGTATGCCGGTCGACCTTTTGCATGAATCGTAGTCTGCACACGTCTAGGAAGACTTTCCATCAGGTTTTAACAGATGGTCGCAGGAATTGGACGATTTGGCTGTGCATGTAATCTGCGTTCAAATATGTTCCAGAGATGTTCAGTAGGACTTAGATCGGATCTCTCTGAAGGCCAGTCCAGTTTTTGAACATCGATGTAGTCAAACACGTGGCTGCACAAGCTTTGATGTGTGCAGCCACGGTTTGACTACATGGGTGCTCAAAAACCGGACTGGCTTTCATAGAGATCCGATCTAAATCCTACTGAATATCTTTGGGACGAATTAGAACGCAGATTACATGCTCAGCCAAATCGTCTATCTTCCGTGGATGCCTAGAAGGCAATTCCTGCGACCATCTATTAAAACCAAGTGGTCTTCCTAAACGTGTGTAGGTGGACCGATATTCTGTCTATATATGCCTCAGGTGTCTCTGATTCTATAATAGATGGTGTCTGAGAAAATAATTTTAATTCAAACAATTAAACATGCCCAGTGCCTGAACGTACAGGGGTTTAACAAGTAGTAGGCCCACCTTATTGAGCGAAACATTCGTTTACGCGGCATGGCATTGAATGAACGAGTGATCCAATACTCAGGTGCCGAAACGGTTAAATTTATACACAATGAGACACTGTGTTCGAGTCTTTCCCGGGACATTTTACGACGGTTATAAATAGTTCCATGATTTGTAAAGCTATTGTTTCAGTTAATTCGGATTGTCAAAAGCATATAAAGTGGTCGGGGAAATGGGTCTAACAAACATAATGGCCCTCCTATTTAGAAACTTATTTAGCGAATACTGATTATCATATTCAGTGCCAATTTCAGTGTATTCCCTACGGATCTTATTTTAGGGTTGAATATAAGTTAGTTGGAAGGACAAGGGCTACTACTAGCTTTTGCCAATCGGAAGGAGACCACTTCACCATGGAGCCACAGATAAGGGTTAAACAGTTCTTTATAATTTAAATGAATAAAAAAAAGCCTCGAATTTATCCCGATACGTTCATGGGCAGGAAGAGCAGATGAAACTTAAAATGGAAGTCAAATTAGGAAGAATTGTCAAATATGGCGTTCGTCGTGGCTACGAGATGAGCCGACGTAATTTGCTCGAATCCTCTTCACCTCCTTTAATGGCAAGAAATCGTGCATCCGCGGATTGCTCTGTGTTTAAGAGGTTAGCGCGTTCGAGTGATCGGAATCTTCACGGGTCAAAATGTCGGAAGGGGACGAAGTGGAGAGACGGCTTCGAGCATAAAAATAGAGGGAGACGGTTGTTGTCGTCAATGAATTGAACTTGGCACCCAACTCTTGTTTCAACTTTTTCCTTCCCTGTTTCTTTTATTCTCTCACCCACCCCACATACACTACCTTTTTTGATTAGAATATGCGATGGCTGACGAATTTTCTTCATCCTTTTTTTAAAATTTTATTTTAAATTTCAGATTAGGATTTGAGAGAGGAAAATGGAGAGGAGGAGGAGCGATGGAGGGGGCGGTTGTTCCTGGGGCTTTTTCGACGGTGTTTCTTTCACGTGCGAATGGAGGTGCGGTCTCGCTCCTCTTTGGTGAGCCCTTTTCTTAATGGCCCACCGAGCATATTCGTGTAATTACATTTCATTGGCCTTGGCGCTAATGACTACTTAGGCACGCACTTCAAAGGTAATACCTCAAAAAGACTCAATTTAAGAGTGTGTGGAAGAAAATTGAATTTTCCTCACTCGCTCTTCCAGCGTCTCCTCCCTCCCCTTTCTCGCCGCCACCGCCACCACTTCCTTCTCTTCTTCTTCATTCCTCTTCGCCTAGGAAAAAAAAGATGGGGAGTGGGAGAGGGGAGAAATTGCTCTTAAGGCGAAAATGGAAAGAGATTGTCTCATCTGTGCAAAGGAGATAAACAGAGAGTGAGAGAGGAGGGATCGATACTTCTCTCTCTCTGTCTCTCGGGGCCTATTATGCACCCCGCTCTCTTCTAATGCCATTTATTACCACTTTTTATTTTTAAATTTAATTTTCGTCAAATTCAAGGATGCGTGCATGACTAATGGTTGATTAAATAGAAGAGAGGCTTTTTAATTTATTTTTTAAATGCCTCAGTTTTTCCCCTTCCTCTTTTTGATTTGAGTATGTGTTGGCGTTTAATGTTTTCGAGATTAGGCAATTTCTTTTTTAATAATAAAATTCAGTTCTTTTGCTCGAATTTTTAATGATTTCCTTGTTAATTTGTTAATTTCTCATTTAATACAAGCCACATTGAGAAGCTAAATTAACAACTTCTTCTCCTAGAAAGTTGCATAGATTTTATTCTAGACCATTTACTGTATATCTAACAAAAAATTGACGTAAGAAATATCTAAAAAAATATTTGGAATAAAAATGAACAGTTTTTTATCCTTTCTCAATTTTATCATACACCTTGTTTCTGGATGGTTCACGTCGCAATCTTCACGAAATGCCAACAGCGTTGTTTTTTTCTCATGTAAAAGATCGCCATAGTGGATAGAAATATTCAGAGCTCGAAAGAAAAGACGGGTCACTGTAATTTTCGTGGTTTTGAGTAAAATATGTGACAAGAATGCGAGCAGTGTCAGAGTTATCATTGGTTTTCCAGGAACTTTTGGATGTATTCTTTGCCCATAAGAAGATCCTTGGTTGTTAATTGAAAAATAAAAAAGAAAACGGAAAAAGAGAGATAGATAGATAGATAGATAGATAGATAGATAGATAGATAGACAAATTACTTAGTTTCGATGAATTTTAATCATTTTACTCTTACTAAAGAATTTGCAAATGAAGATTGTTTTTTCCACTAAAGAATTCACAATATCCTTGGTAATATCTTTATAGACCTCCTGCTTGCAAGAATTGATGAGAGCAATCACAGAACTTATATCAGAGCCACAAAAATATTAGCCCTACACATAGTTGAAATCGGTGGTTGAAATCGACGATTTATTTCTAATACTAATTGGAAATGGAGGAGTTTTTTACATGTCACGTGTCCAGACATTAAAATAAAAAGTCCAGTCCGTGGAATTTTCTGCAGGTCACGCGAAAAGGTACCTGAAGGAATTGGGAAATTTTCAATGTTTCTTTCTTAGATTTTAATAATATTGAAGAAGATATTGATTTAAAAAATCAACAGCAAAATTCACCAGAAAATTGATCCGCAGTTATAAGTGTAGATCTAATGAGAAAACGAATGAAAATAAATGACAAGTGTAGTTTTGGTGATTTACAATCGTCGGACTTTGAACTTTGGTTTATACAGAACAATAATATAGTAAACAATTTTTTTATATTAATTATTTTTCTTACACACCTCAGTTTCAAATGACTCTTATACAGCGCACACGTTGATTATTGTTTTAGTTTGCATGAACGTAATGTATGCCCTGGTTGCTTATACAGCCCAAAGGTATAAATTGAGGCATAAATAGCGTCACTGGCAGACCTGCATATCATATTCGCACACGTATTCAGACTTTAAATGCGTTTTTTTCGGAATCTATTATTCTCCTTTCAAATCCCTTTTCGCATGGCCATTCACATATCTATATACAGAGTGTCCCAAATTGATATATACACTCTTTGAAACGTTATAGCTCAGCAACGAAATGAGATAGAAGTATAAGGTTTGTTGTGTATGATTCAGACTGCGCTGGAAAAGCATAGCAACAAGTTCATTGGTGTTCATTTGTTTATAAACCAAAATGGCGGTGAGACTTTCATTCGATGAACGTAAGTGGATACTGGAAAGTGGAGAATGTTGTTGAGGTTCAATGACGTTGGAGGGTTGAATTTGGTTTGGTTAGGTTAGGTTAGTTGGACACATTCAATCACAGATGGATAGGACGAAGAGGAAGTGGTACGGAGTTCCCCCCTCAATCCCCCTATCGACTTCTACCTTTGGGGAACTTTAAAGAACACGGTGTTCGCCACAAACTCACAGACACTGACGGAATTAAGAGATCAGATTGAACATTCCATCAATGATATTCCATTAGCTACAATCCAGTCGATATGTGGCTCTGTTCGACGTCGGTGTTGGGAATGTATTGTGGCAAAAGGTAGACATTTTGAACATGTACGGGCTTAAGGAAGTTTAAGGAATAAACTACAACAAACCTTATATTTCTATTTCATTTCGTTGCTGAGTTATAACGTTTCAAAGAGTGTATACATCAATTTGGGATACCCTGTATATAAAAATTCAGTGTACGTCTGTAAATGTTCTTAAAACTTTTGAACCACTTATCCGATTGAGCTCAAATTCGCACCATACGTATATTCGTTAGGTTCAGAGGAAGGCTTGCATTTGCCGAGTGTCAGGTTGGTCCAAAGGGAGGGAGGGGGGGAGAAAAAATAATATTTCTATATATTTGAAATAGATTTGGTTTATGTTTGTTTACTTGCATATATGAACAATCAGCCCGTCGTGTTTGTGTCAACTATCGCGTGGTCGTGTTTGTTTGTTGCCTCAACAACGGTTGATGAAATTAATACAAGTCAGGCCCCGGCATTGAAAAGTCACCTGACAATCTTAGTCCAAGCAACAATGTAACCTTCATGGTTTCCAACAAAGGAAAAATACTGATTGCTAAAATCCAATATGGAATCTGTGGAGGTTACATTGCTTCTTCGACTGAGAAGATCAGGTAATTTGAAATGACACGGGCTGTCTTTTTCGTTAGCTACGATGCTTGACTTAATGATTCACGTTTTAAGGGAGATAGTTGTAAAAAGTAATAAATAAATACATATTTAGAAATTATAGCTAATGCTCATCTAAACATATCACCTGGTGGCCAAGATGATTGCTCTTGCAACCCCTGTGATCTTTTATATGATTTTAGAATTACAGATTCCTTTGAAGTAATTGAACACTTGATATTTCATTAAACATTTTTAGATTTGCATTTTATGATTGTTTTTATAGGAAATAAATGCTTTTCTTTCATTCAATATTCATTTTCTCCTTTTATTTTAATACCCATTTCAAATTTAATATGGGCCCGGTTTTGGAGAACTTTTTTTTTAAAATGATAGAAAAATGTTTCGGAATTATTTTTTTTAATTGATTTAAATTGCGCAAGGTGCGTCCGTGAAGTTAGCTGTTAATTCTAGACATGTTGACTGTGGGAAAGAGCAATAATGAACAAAAATTCTTCAAAATATTGTTTCAGTTATTTAACAACAAAATTAAATCCTCTATATTAAAACGACGGTCTATAGATATAAATGGTCATGGACCTTCGGACATTTTTCATTGTTTCGAGAAGCTAAGGAAAACGGATCAGATGCTGCATACAGGGTGATTATAATTAAAGTTACGATTTCAAAAATCGATAATTTGAAAACTACTCGTCAGAATGACCTGATATTTTAGCAGAACAATCGTGAGGCGATGGAATTTTGTTTGGCGAAGGAAAAAAAATAGTTCCAAAATCTGTCGATAGATGGCGCTGGCAGGGTAATGTCAGGGGGAAAACCAAAAATGGATTTGTGAAACACAGGGATTTTATTAGCCAAAAGGAAACAATAGAGTTCAGGAGTTTACGAAAAATTTATTGGACCCGATTTTATGGATTTGAATGTCCGAAACTTCCTAATAGCTGTTACCGTGACACACACACACACAAAAAAAAAAATTCAGATAATACATGTTTTTTTATACTTGATTGAAAAATCAAATAATCTTTATTTAGTCATAACATTTTTCATAATTGACAGCCTAAGCGATTGACGCAGCATTAAATTTTGCCGCTAGGCGGTACTGAATCCTGATGTTTGCTAAAGCTGTATATATACAAGTATGGACAACTGAAGCCATTTTCGCCTTTTCTTAGGCTCGACTGCTTATTGAAATTCTCGAAAATCACTCGTTTTTTATGCAATTTAGCGGTCATCGTAAGTATACATAAATTACATAAAAGACGAGTGATTTTCGAATTTTAATAAGCAGTCTATAGTGAGTGAACCTACGAAAACGCCAAAAATGGAGGAGATTTTTGCGGAAAGTTTGAAGGCTTCCTCTTATTGTAGGCTATGCAGTGACCTACGATAGAGATATTTCATTGAAACTGAAAACGAAACTAAATTTTCTATCTCCCGATAGGGCGGCGCTGCAGGCGCAATGGGGCCGATTGTACATGTAGCGCCACTTTTCAGTAGAGTTCCCGCCCTATCGGGGGCTAGAAACTTTAGCTTCATTTTAACAATGGAGTTCGATGACCATTTATATCTATAGATCGTGATTAAAACGCAAAGCGCTCTTTTAAGAGCAAAATCGGCACTTCTGCGCCTGCGCATTGATCATTGTTATCGTCGTTAATTGTTGAATGTAATTGTTGTTAATTTGATTATCAATGCTAGTAAAGTTCTTGATTGTGACGTCTTTGTGGAGAGGATTGTTTTTGATTGTTTATGAAACCACACGGATGTTTTGGCGGATTCCATCTATACTCTGTCCAACGAAAGTTGGAGTGGGCGTGTCCAGTTAAACTTCCTATTTCAATTGTTAGATATTGTTGATTCTGCTTTGGCAACAATGTCTAACAATTGAAATAGGAAGTTTAACTGGACATGCCCAGTCCAACTTTCATTGGATACAGTATAGTATTTATTATGTAGGGTGTTTCAAAATGAATATCGCTACGTAGTATTATTACATTTAACTTACAGTTATAAATAATACATCAAATGAAAGAGCAACTCATACAGATTTTCCTACAAGTGTTCAATGTGAACACCATTCGTCACACGGCACATATCGAGTCGATAGGCGAGTTCTTCCCAAACTTGATCAGTGTGTCTGGAGTAATTGTTGCAACAACTGCTTCAATCCTTTTTCTTAAGTCGGATAGGTCAGCCAGTAGTGGAGGCATACATACATTATCCTTTAGGAACCCCCAAAGGTAAAAACCGCACGGCGTCAGATCGGGTCATTGTACCGTCGTTAATAGCGTTTTCATCATACCATATTTGATGCTAAAATTCTAAAAAAAAAAACCCAGAAAAAAGCAGTAAACAAGAAACAAAACGGTTAGTAAGGTTAAGATTTAGTATAATTAAGAAGAAGAAATGCTTTTAAATTCATATGTTCATTAGATTTCACAGAGTAAACTTCTGAAATCGGATCCATCATTTTGACTTGCCCTGTATTTGGAAGACACGCTAGATCCATTACGATGAGTTATATTGATTGTGATGTAGTTAGTACCTATCGGTTGAACTGATATTACAGTAATGACATAGTCTAAGTAACTTCCTTAGAATATGGTAGTAATTCTCGTCTTCCTCCTCCTTCCATCGTTTGCCCCATGGCGCTCCTAGACATTGGATGTTGTCATCCGCCTGAAGCTCCGGCGTCATTGTTGATTCTGAGCGGTCGGAAGATTCGTTCTCTCGGTTGACGAGAGCTTGCGCCGCAGCGGCCAACGTTTTACGGAATTGAATGCCAGAGAGATGAATAGGCAGTCGCCCCAGAAACGGAACCTTTATCTCTCTTTCCCTCACAGGCACGATCACTGTTCTTTATTGGCCGGTCAAAGACCTCTTACTGCTCTTTATCTGCACTTGAATCATCGGCTTGGGGAAGAAAAAAAAAAGAATTCCGCCTCTCTTGTGAATGACCGTGGCAATGGGAATGTCAATGGCCGGTCCTAAAATTGGGTCAACAGCCAACTTCGGAAAAGGAGGACTGTGGAAAACTCTTATTTTTAACTTCAAGGATGCTTTCTCGTTAGACGATCCGCCTTGACTTACTTCGGCATTTCTTCTTGGTGCTTTCTGTGATTTTTTCCCATCACTGTATTATAAGGGCATTTTCAATATTCGTTTAAGAAGGCTCAGTTAATCAATTTGGCAATTGTAGAAGTATAATAATATGTTAATTAAATATTCTTCCTGCGTTGATGGCATGGAAATATTTTTTTTTGATCTTATTAAAGAAAAACAATCGATGGATGATTAATTAAAGTGAAGCTTTAGTCAAAATTTTGTTTTGTTATTTCATACATCTGTAAGTCTCAAAACACTAGTCCGCGTAGAAAAAAATTAGAAATACGAATAACAAATAAAGCCCCATTTATGATGATGTAATAATGTATAACGTTTCATTGGGGAGGCCTTCTCTCTCGGTGGTTGCGGTTGGACACATGTTCTCCTTTATTTATAGTTTGATTGATAAACCGCATTTTTAGACAAAAAATTGTAGCCAATGGAGGCCGCCATTGCAAACCGAATGCGCAAAGGAACACGGGAATGTTGTGATGTCCGGCATGGTCTAGTCTGCGCAAAACAAAACCAATTATACTCTGTCCAACGAAAGTTTGACGGGGCGTGTCCAGTTAAATTTCAGCTTTTAATTGTTTAGACATTGTTGCAAAATAAAATTGACAATGTCTAACAATTGAAATTGGAAATTTAATTGGACACGCCCATTCAAACTTTCGTTGGATAGAGAACGAGCAGCTGAAGCGTGACCACCGAGAGAGAAGGCTTCCGCATTGAAACTGGAACCATACATTGTTGTAGTGCAAATTCAGGGCTTATTATTGGTAGAAATACGAATAACAGTCTAGATAATTTTTGTTCCCTGCCCCCTCTTTTCTTTCACAGAACTAGAAGCTTTAACATGAAAATACTGCTTTTCGTTTTTTCCTTCTAATGTTAAATCATAATATTGCTCAAATCCTAAATTAGGTCCGTTTGTATATCTTCAGCTGCGCGTTCTCATTTAGTTGGCTTTGTTTTGTGTAGACCGTACACCAAGTCACAACATTCCCATGTTCCTTTGCGCATTCGGGTTGCAATGGCAGCCTCTATTGGCTATAATTTTTTGTCTAAAAATGCTGTTTCTTAATAAAGAAAGTAAATATTAAATTTTTTCCACGCGGATTAGTGTTTTGACTAAAGGTTCACTTTAATAAGTTTTGGCCTGCTTCTAAAGAAGAGTTAAAGCGTTTATGATTGAATCATCGCCGTCATTTAAGCGACATTAAAGCAAACTTCATCTCTATTTCGATTGACAATAATAAGCTTCTACACTGCTTTGCAATGAAATTGCCTCACTCACAAGGAGTTATCCGAATGAGCCAAAAGTAGGTATACAGCAAGAGATACATCTGAACACACCTTTATTACGTTATGGAGCCAAGACGTGCACTCGTTTGTACAGGGTGTCCCAACGTAAAGCGGCATCAGTAGGTTGCGGCACCACCTCTAGCGGCGATGCATTGTTCCAGCCGCAGGTATAGGTGATCATACAGGTGGCGAATATCATCTTGGGGTACGTCTGCCCAGGCCTGGTGAACAAGCCGTGTCAGTTCATGGAGATTCCGGGGTGATCGTAAACGTGCTCACTTGGCGATAGGTCTGAGGACCTCGCGGGCCATGCCATGCTCATGTTTGCCGTGTGCGGTCTGGCGTTATCCTGCTGAAAGACTGCGCCGGGATGGTGTGCAGAAAGGGCAGTAATACGGACTGCAGAATCTCTTTGACGTGCCGTGCTGCTGTCAGGCTGCCTTGGATGGTGACTAAAGGTGTTCTGGTATCGTAGCCGATGGCATCCCAGACCATGATCCCGGGTGTTGGTCCACGATGGCGATACCGGATGCATTGTTCATTGGCACGTTCCAATGGTCTGCGCTACACCCGTCCGCGTCTGTCGTCGGTGTCCAAACAAAAGCGGGATTCGTCGCTGAAGACCACCAGGCGCCATTCCATTCGCCAGCCCACTCTTTCACGACACCATTGCAGTCGTATCGCGCGGTGCGCAGGTGTCAAAGGAAGACACAACAATGGACGCCTGGCAGACATTGTCACGGCCCGTAACCGGCGTGTTTGTTTGTTTTTTTATACAAATCTACAGTTTTATTCCGATCTTCATGAAATTTTGCACACTTGACCTTCAAAGTATGAGGAAGGTCACTGTCTACCTCAGATTTCGAAAAAATAATTATTGATTAAAAAAATCGATATTCATGGTAATGGCAAAGCATATTAATGAGAAATATCTCATGACCAACAATGCAAGGCAAAGTTTGTGCAATATAGATAACTAGCAGAGGTACTCGGCGTTGCCTGGGATAATTACACTTGTAGGTAAACAGAACAATCTCAAAAAATTAAATTATAACTCCCAATTGGTTAAATAATAACTCAATCAGTACAACACAGAGCAAAGGGACTATAAATTCTAAGAAAAATACGAAAAACAGGAAGTTTTTAGGTGATGTACCGGGACTTTATCTAAACTCTTCTTGTCTTGTCTCACCACCAGTGTTGCCAGTTTTTTACCAACTCAGCGCGCGGATTCACATGCGCAGAGAGCCCAAAAAGCGCGAAGCTGTTAGGCGGCCCTCTGGTGGTAAAATTTATTTAATTAAGCATCGACAAAAATCTGGAATTTCACTTCTCTTTTCAGATCACAGTTTTAAATTTAGCAAATTTATTGACAATTATTTACAAAATTATTTACCAATAGTTACATTTCATGAAGTAAATCAAAAATTTCTGTCGATATTTCTGCAATAATATCATTTCCTTGAACATTATACATGACATTTTAAAAGTGAAAATCATCCTGTCTGTTGGAATAAATAAATAACAACATTTTCCTTCCATTTGAAGTGGCATTTGAATGCGTAAAATTGAACCTAACAAATTTAAACCTATTTTGTCCTTAATTTGTTTTTAACTTACTTACTTTTCAAACCCGCTTAACCGTTAGGGTCGCGGGGGCAGCAGCCCTATGGAGGATCTCCAGCGATCGCGATCTTCCGCCATCAGGTGCATGTCCTCCCTGGTAATACCCAAGCAACTCGAACCCAGATTCTCCATGTTATCTAGCCACCTGGTTCTAGGCCGACCCCTTGGTCTCTTACCCACCAGCTTGGAAAATAACAACTGCCTAGGAAGACCAGTTTGCGGCATTCGTATCACATGGCCATACCAGCACAACTGAGATCTCTCAGTGCGAAGAAGTAGCGGCTCAACACCTAAAGACTCCCTTAATGTGCTGCTGTGCACTCTATCTAGTAGGGTAGCACCTGCCACACCTCTCAGAAATCTCATTTTGGCCACTTGTACCCGCGGTCGCACTCTTTCGGTCATTACCCAAGCCTCATGACCATAGGTGAGAATGGGGACAAAGATAGATTTGAAGACGGAGAGCTTGGCTTTGTTACCCAGCTCGCGTTTCGTTACCACGGATCGCCACGGTTCACCTCTGACACAGCTTGCTGCACCGATCTGAGCATCCAATTCTTTCTCCTGCCGTCCATCACTCGTGAACGCAATCCCGAAATACTTGAATTTCTCCACCTGTCTCAATGAGGCTCCCCTACCATGGAGAGCGCACTGAGCAGGCTGCTTTGAAAGGACCAGAACCTCAGTTTAGCTACATTGATCTTCATCCCAGCTTCTTTACATTTGGCTGCAAACCGGTCTAGTGCATGCTGAAGGTTCGTGCGAGAAGACCCAAGGAGGACAAGGTCGTCAGCAAAGAGCAACCTCTTCGCCTCGGCTGCCCCTGTCTATCCAGTCCATAAAGATAATGAACAAGAGGGGCGACAGTACGCACCCTTGGCGGAGTCCAACACCCACGGTGAACGGTCTTGACTTAATGCCATTTATCCGGACACACATCTCAGAGCTTTCGTACAAAGACATGGCAGTAACCAGTAATTGCCCATCCACTCCATACTCTTGCAACACTTGCCAGAGCTTCTCCCGAGGAACTCTGTCATATGCTTTTTCGAGGTCCACAAAGCAAGCGTAGACCTTTTTTGCATACTCCCAGGATTTCTCAAAGATTTTCCTTAAAGCAAAGATGTGATCCGCCGTGCTTCGGCCAGGTCGGAAACCACACTGCTCCCCCGACAGTTTGGAGTCGACTAATTCACGACTTCTCTTCTCCAGACACTTAGCGTACACTTTCCCAGGAATGCTGAGCAAAGAGATGCCTCGATAGTTGTTGCAATCTCTCTGATCTCCCTTTTTGAAGATAGGGATCACAATTCCTGTCTGCCATTGCTTAGAGGCCTGTCCAGATATCCAAGCAACCTGACACACTCGAGTCAGCCACAGGATACCATCCTGAGTTAAGACCTTTAACATCTCGGACCGCATTTCATCATCACCTGCATCTTTGCCAGTCTACAGCCGATCACTGGGTAGTTCTTTGAAACTTGAAGATATGTTATCTGCAAAGATCTTCCTCGCAACTCTATCCTCCAATGCCTCCTATTTGATGTGCCAAGTTTGTCTGAACCTAGTATTTCGCTTGGTTGGCATGGATTCAGAGAACCGCAAAGTGCAGACAACAAGGTGGGTGATCAGTTGATAGTTCTGCCCCTCTTCTCACACGAGTATCCAACAGTGATGGGAATAACTCTGATTCCTTTCCCGTCATGGAGAATACGTTCCAAGTGCCGATTGACAGCCATGATCCCGTTGTCGCTCTACCAGTTTCTACTCCTGGGTAAAGGCATGCGCTGCCCCCGACCGTTTCCCCAAGCGCATAGCGAGTGCACTGGTGGGGCTACTCGGAGGCATTGCTCCGAGATAACAGCCAGGAGACTGTCGACTATTTTTCGAACAAGATCCTCTACCTAACTCCCGAACGCGCGTGACTTTAATCTGTGCCACACCCGATGCAGTATGAATGTTTTTTTTATGTTGAACAAGTTTACAATTGGGTTTTTTTCTCTATCCATGGGATAGGCCACCCACAACTTCCTATTCATTGGATTCATCAAAGTTGACATATCTGCTTCGGTTCAAAAAATAAAAGGGGGTTCAGACTTTTGTATTCACCCTGTATAAACATTTTGGATGAGCATTACTTTCTACTGCTTATTACTGTTTATCGGACAGAGATTTTGGTTACCAATATGACGGAGCCCCTCACTGTAATCTCCTCCACGCAAAACTATGGATTACTTTTGGAAAGTAGGAATTACGTATATGGATTGGTCAGGTAATTCACTAGACCTCAATACCATTGAAAACCTTCGGAGTGATTGGAAAAAAGGATACAAGTAAAAAACCTCAAACAGTGCATAATCTGACGTTTCTCTCTGCAATCTTTTGCCAGGAATTACATTAGATATATGTCGAACATTGCTAGATATAATAGCAAGTTACAACGTGGCAGTTTTAAGAGCAAAGGGAAGAAGCACTAATTATTAATCTTATGTTGTAGAACTTCTGTCATACTTTGTCATTCTTATGCAACTATTTTTTGAAACGTTTCACACTAATAAAGCGTGATTTTTGAGATTTAAAACTTTAAAATAATTTGTCAGTAATGGACTAATTGTATATGCTTTGTTCATAGCGTCATTTTTTTGTTAGAGTAAATAAAAACTATAGGGGAGACCGGGGTAGGTTTACGCATTCCCTTTAGTTCACTTACCGTTGGTCGGAGCGCACCGCCTTTGAGTCAGGAGAAACGTTACCACTGCCATGTACCCTCACAACAGTTTAGAGTCAGTCGCGTGTGAGGACAGTGAAATGTGCAAGTTTTTTTAACTTTTCTTCTGATAAGTAAATTTTCCCACTAATGTATTGGCAGTTATAGCATGTATTTGGTGCCATTAGATCATCGTACCTCATTATTGGTTGTCCTGTTAGATCGTTCTTTTGTGGTTATTTTAAGCTATTGAGTTGATTGTTAATCTTAAGAACGAAGCTTAGAGGCTTAACGTTTTGTAAACCAAACACGGCGATGGGGCAAGTTTACACACTGTTTGAAGCCATATAAAAAGTCAAAACTTGGAGAACAGAAGGTAGAATGCACACAACAGGTAATTCAGTATATTTTGGTACTTGAAATGTGTGTATCCTGACTCACTTGTACTCACTGAATTAAACGAAGTAATAAATATTGCAAATTATTTGAATTTTATTTCTCATTAACCTTATATTTCATTATATTAAATGTGTGGAAACATACAGTAAGCACTGTGTAAACCTGCTCCGGCTACGGTGAGATTATATCAAAAAACCATTTTTAATTTGAAAATAATATAAATTTAAGATAAGTTTAAGACACCAGACGTTAGCTTACAGTTTAACTAATGAATGGATATGAAAATTTAGTAAATTAGTTTTATTTCTAAAATACAGAAATAATAATAATAAAAGTGTGTAAACCTGCCCCGGTCTCCCCTACAAACAACTTGGGATGTTGCAGGACATTTGTCTAGTGAGTGTACAGCTTAACCTTTTTTAATCTTTGATGATATATGCAGACAGATTTATGGAAAGCAGAATGACAATTTTCACATGGACTGTTGATGCGGTTCCGACCATCAGCTTGGTGGACATTTCACAGATATGGCTGAACTATGGGAGGGATTCTTTTCGTGATTATTAACGGAAGAGCTGCATCAAGAAAGGTGAAGATTGCACATGCCGAAAAGGTTTAATCACTAAATATGAAGGAAATAGCTAACAAAAAGTGTTGTAATTCTTGAATTTGAGGTACATTCTCTACCAAGTAATCTATTCCAAGTAGTAATCTAAGAGAAAAACGAATTTATCTTGCATTCCACGTAAATACAGGGTGATCCGAAAGTCAAGAAGAACTTCAAAACTCGAATGCGGATAAAAAGATTCCGTTTTCATAGAAACGATTGAAATGAAGTCGGATTGATTTTCCCGGGGGGGGGGGGCGGTAATGCTAGACTTGTTCGGTTTTTGATCAACAGATGGCGTTATCAGATTACCGACATCAGGTTACAAATATCACCATAACGAAATTGTAGACATAGAAATGCTGTCATTAATCGAGAAGGTCTTCTTATTTAACCTTTATTATCAGAATAAGGAAAGTGTCAGTGCGGCATTGCGGGCATATCGACGCACGCATGGGGTGCGAGGATAGTAAAGGGACTATGACGTTTGCTGCAGTGAAAAAAATGACACGACGATTTGAAGCCACGGGTTCTTTGGTTGACAGTGTTTTTGGTTGCATTTCGAAGAAGTGGCCGACACTCGCCATCTACTGCTGTTACCAGAGAGTCAAACAGACAGTGCATTCACTGTCGGACTGTCACAACTAAAAGCTAGCAGAGTATTAAAACTTTAGTGTACAGGAGGATAAGGCGTGAGACACACAATTGAAAAAAAAACAATCAATTTTAATCGTTGAAAAAAAAGGAGTTATGACCAACGGATGTCGAGCATAACTTAATAAACTAACTTTACAAGTTTGTTGAAAGTAGCCATTGACATATTCAAAACTATAAAACTGATTACAACAGTCTATTACTAATTTTGACCAGTTTAAACAGAAGTTCTTCTTTAACTGAAGAATCCTCTACATATACTTCCGGAATAGGTGCTAATGAGGATCCCGATCTGAGGAAGCTTCAATTCGTTGAATCCGAATTAAACTTCTTCCTTATTGCCCTAATCCAAGGAGGGTTCCGATTCTTGAGCCTCAACGTAAAGCACAGCTGGGCTGGGCTGAGGCTGAACGAACAATTTTCCTGTTTCAGGTGCGTTAGTGAGGATAGTAGAGTATGCCGCCTTCTCCCAATAGCTATCGTGGAAGGTTGCTAGTAGAAGGAAAAAATTAATAAACATAGAATTAATTATCTAGCAATTTATCCTAATAAAGTCACAGAATCCATACACATTCACACAATAAAAATTGTACGTAAGAGTCTGAAAATTCACTACCAAAAGCATTTACGCGGCCTACCAAGCGCGGTAGCACGACTAGGGCCCTGTCAATATTACGAGACGCTAAAGGCACGCATATCTTGCCAAAAGGCTCCTTCTTCTCGGGAGAGACTGAAGATTGCAATTGCTGCTGGTTTGTATTCGCCTTGCTATCCCCGCAAACATCTACTAATCCACTCTCAGCTGGGCTAGTGGTCCCCTGTCGAATGGCGTCGTTTCTGATGTCTGTCAAGGCGAAATTATCCAAATTGACTCTTGGTATGTTCTCCAATTGCTTAGCTTCTGATTCAGCTTTCTCCGTTTCTTGGAAGCTCGCTTCACTAGATGTCGAGCAAGATTTCCCGTTGCTTTTGTCCGAAGAATTTATCTCCGCGAGGATTCCCGATAAAATTGGAACTCGGGGTCTAGAGTCTTTATTACTACACCGTTCGGGGATGAATTTAAGTCTTTCTCGCTCACTGCGAGAAAATATCCGTGTGTGAAAGTCAACTCGGTCTCGGACTCCCGACTTTACGTGAATCGTCCCGCACGTTGTCGCCGAAGAGCAATTATATTTAATCTTACCGGCTTGGCCAGCTTTTCTTCTCCTTTCTGGAAAACTCCTTAATTTCCAGTCACTGTTCCCTTCCGCCTTTCCACTCTTCGTTCCGAGTTTGATCCTTTCTTTCGACGTATCACCACCATACTCTTTCACGGCGTGTTTCCTCTCCTTCAACATCCAAGAGCCGTTCCATCCTCTCGCCTTCGAGTCATTTTCCTTCTCCCGTTTTCTTTCCAAATTCCTCTCCACGAGAACTTCCCTTTTCTTTTTCTCCAATGAGGGAGCGACCCAATCTCTCTTCTTCCGACCGACCCTATTTCCTTTCCAAGGGGTCGGCTTTTTCTTCACCTTCTCTCTCCCTATTTCTTCTGTCTCCTTCCCATTGGGTCGTTGTTCTGACGTAATTAAATTCGGAGAATTCCCTTTTATCTTCATTGTCACCTCGTTCACATCCTCCAATTTCTGCCGAAACCGAGGTGACACGGACATTTCTGCACAAGGGGAATGCAGTGCGCGAGAAGTTTTCCGACGGATTGGCATTTCGTGCAGCAGTGAATAGCTCTCACTGAGAATTATCAATGCGTACAAGTTGCGACATAATCCTGAACTGACACCTGACGACTTCATCATTCGCCAAGATTTTGCTAATTGGGTATTCAATATAATGGAGCAGCAGCACGACTGGCTTTTCGCTATCCTATGGACCGATGAAGCGCATTTCAGACTTTCTGGAAGTGTTACCACACAATTGCCGCGTGTAGAATACGAAAAACCTACATACATTTGTTGAACAATCCCTACCTCAGTCAAAAGTTACAATCTGTGTGGCTTCGCCACTGATTTCATAATCGGTCCATTTTTCTTCCAATTTTATGGTGTGCGCTCTGCAGCACTGTTACGGGCCAACATCATTCCAGAATTGCAAGCGCGATAGGCCTCATACAGTCACCTTTATGCAAAATTGAGCATCACCGTATATTGCTGGGCCTGTGCAAGACTGCTCCGCTGAACATTTGGAGAGAATCGTGTCCTCAGTCGATTTCTGCATGCATGGCCACCCAATTCGCCCGATCTGACGCCTTTGTGATTTGCTTTGGGGATACCTGAATAAAAAGTGTAATGTGACAACAATGAAAGATTCCATCCGGCAACATGTGTCTGCCATATCGAGAGAAATGTTGCTTAATGAAGTGAACGGTATGGTTTCTCGTCTGACGGCCGTGTTGCTGAATGACGGACGACCATTGAACATTTGTAAGCAGATAGTTAATCCAGCATCTTAGTGTGAAAATGTGCATACACTGATGTCTGTAACCTGACAAAGCTATCTGTTGGTCAAAAGCCGTAAAGCTAGCAGTATTTTGTTTTTTTTCATGGAGAAACAATCAGATTTTATTTCAATCGTTTCTGTACAAGCAGAATCTTTCTCTCTGCATTCGTGGGCGAAGTATTGGGTTTATTGTTTTTCCTGACTTTTGGGTCACCCTGGATTTAATTCTTCCATTATTATGAGTTGTAATGGTTACCCTAAAGCGTTTGTACCGTTCTTTATGACTTTGGATGGCAGGGTAGAAGCTGCAACGTAACGTTTGGACAGATTAGAGAGTTTGCGGCAGTGACTTTTCCCATATAAAATAGGGACAAGTGGTTATAATTCTAAGGAAAAGTGTTGAACACAACGAAATTTACGTTAATTATAAAAACAAGGCAACCAATCAAAAATATCTGCCCTACTTACGTCATCGTTATAAATTTATAAACAGTTTAATCTGCGGAGTGACACCTCTAATGACATTTTTACCTTTGACCTCATCGTGTGACCAATTTATAATGTAATGTACGGTTTGTATACTTGTTTGGAACAAAATCTTACTTTATGCAAAACTCGAATTACATATAGGTAATATACTACAGTGAATTTTCCTGTAAGAGCTGGATTTTTACCTTTTCTTGAAATTCATTTACTATTTCTATAAGTTCGTACTGCATATAATAAAAATGTTAGTTAGGATTGCACTTTCTGTAATCTAACCAATCTTCATAAACAAATAAATCGATCACAAAATTCTATAAAGGTTGCCCAAATGAAAAATGGACACGGTTTGTATAAGTAATACCTTTATTTGATTAAGTAATCATCATATTTGTTGAGGCATTAGTCCCTCGTTTACAGAGCAGGTCAATTCCCTTGGTGTAGAAGAATTGTGGTTGCTTTTTGAAAACGTCTTTCACTGCATCCTTAACATTTTCGTCCGAATTGAGAGTTTCCCTTGCAATGTTGCGTCTTAACCCTTTGATTCGCTCTAATCACTTTATCAACAGCGGCTATGTATCCGGTGTCCATCGCGATTTGTGCTTGACCTGATCTGGACAGATCCGATGTTGATGTCCGAGTCTCACGGAAACTCTTACACCAGTGTCCTGCCAAAAGTATCCGGACACTCCTATGTTCGTGTGGTCTCACCCTGTAGAGTGCACATGACAGCATGCATATTAAAAGACACGACTCATCAGGTGGCACAGCAGCGACAATACCAGTCAGCATGCCAAAGGTCCGAGAATTAGCCGACTTTGAGAGAGGAATGATTGTGGGGTGCCGGATTAACGGGAAGTCACTTCGCGAAATCAGCGCTTTGACTGGGTTTGACGACCGAATGGCACCGTATCACACCAGCGGAGTGCAAACAACTTGTGGGCAGCCTTCCTCGTCGTGTTGCAGCAGTAATTGCAGCAAAGGAATGGCCCGATGCGTTACTGACGACAGCATTTCCATAGAGGGCACGTGGAGCGGGGTGTCCGAATACTTTTGGCAGGGCAGTGTATACACGAACAGGTGAAGTCGCAATTTATGCACTGCGGTACACGTCTGGAATCCGCTAGCACACCCCTTCACTAGAACGCTGTTGTCGCTGCTATGATTATGACCACTACCGACCTCGGTGACTATTACTACTAATGAATATGATTATTAAGAGTCACCAAGGTCAGCTGTGGTTATGACGCTATGGGACGCGTCCAATTTTTCATTTGGGCAATCCTCATATACAGGGTGTTCTCGAATAACGTTACAAACTTGGGGGGTGGGGTGATAGAGGGATCAAATCTAAGCAACGTTTCCCTCTTTCATTTTTTTCTCTGGGGCATTGTTTTTGAGATAAAAAATGTTGGACGTCGCATAGACGTAATATTCCACTCAACCCGTGCTTCTGGAACACGTAAAAATCATGGTCTGTAATAAAAAGAACAAAAACACATTGCATACAGTACAATAATGTGATTTGTTTTTTATGAAACATGCAAATGTGTTACAGTAAGTGTTCAAATTGACTCCCTCTGGCATGAATGCATGCTTCACAACGTCGCTGCAACGTTCCTGGTTCTTCGCAAATCTAATCCGCAGCTACGGCGTTTCTGGCTACCAGCTCTTCATCGGATCCCAACGATGTCTCGTATACAGAAAGTGTCCCCACAGAAAGAAATCCACGCACGTTAGGTCTGGAGGCCTTGGTGGCCAAGCAATAGTACTCTCTCTACCAATCCATCGCTGGGGAAAGATTTGGCTTAGGTGCTCTCTCACAAGCTGGGAGAAATGTGGTGGAATTGTGCAACTCAGAGGTCTTCTCTCTTGAGACCCGAACAGTATCTATCCAAACAACTGTTTCCTGCAGGTAGGAGGATTTCAACATTTTTTATCTCAAAAACAATGCCCCAGAGAAAAAAATGAAAGAGGGAAATGTTGCTTAGATTTGATCCCTCTATCACCCCCATCCCCAAGTTTGTGTACACGTTATTCGAGAACACCCTGTACAGTGCATATAGTAAATTCTGGTGAATTCTATATACAGTCTGCGATGACTCGAAAGGAGATCGGATGCTAGTTAATTTCGGGAACATTCGAAAGCTATTGAAAGCGTCCCTTCTCAATACCAGTAGGGGTCAGTAGGTTATGTGTTCAGGTTATTGATTGCTTGCATTTTTAAGTCTGTCGGTCGACTCAGATCCATTGTCAAAAGGAGTTACTGATTTCCTGGGGACGCTTTCAGTTGTCCATTCACTACAAATGGTCCAAGTCATATGATAATGTTAGGCCTATTGATTGTTTTTTTCCGGCTGTTATCAGACATTGCGTTTCAAAGAATCAAGATGACCAACGGTTCGAATCCCGCCGAGGACATTGATATATGCGTTAGTCTATATTTTAGGGTTTGTGTTTTGTGGCAAGTTGTTTCTTAAAACTTCCCATCACTTTGCTAACAACCGCTTTGGGATATCTCTTATGGGTGTTGCATAGATGTTATTTTTATTCAGAGTATCTTCATACATTGTAGGCTATAGTACGTTTATTGCCAAAGAATGATCAGATTAATGTCGCGTGAAATTTTCATTGATTTAGAAACGGTTTTTCTGGCCTTTGTTATGCAATGTGCAAAGAACTACCGCGAGGGGGGAGTCACATTTCAGACTTACAGACGCGGTTATCCCGAATTGTTTTGGCGAATTGGGGGGATTTTTCCCTCTCAAGCAGAAATGATGAATCTCCCGCCATGACTCTGTGACCTTCCTAGATCCCTTCCCTCTTTTACGGAAACTGCAATTTGTGTTAAGATGACGGAAACGGACACCGGAGGAGTAAGAGAAGACAAGTTTAATAAACACTTAACATAATTAATTATAAGAAGAGCAACAATGTGATAAAAATATAAATAAAATCCCAGAATACTTAGCTAATAACAAAAGGTAACATAGTAAACCAAACCCCAGCCTTGGCCAACACTAGGACAAATACTATACAGTGGACTACTTTTACACAAAAAAATGCCTTCCATCCCTGGACTAGGGGGCTTACTGTACATGGCAAGCTTACCAGCTTCCTCAAAACACTGGCAGAATTTCCACGTGCACAAGCACACATTACAGTTGCTGGGTTGGATCTTTATTCCGAATGCCACAATGCATTGGTTTTCATTGCTGCAAACCACACTTTTCATTGACACATCACTAGTGTCATGTGCCCCGTTTATTACTCACTGAAGAGGGACATATTAACCTCAGACCCACTAAACTGCAATCAATTACCCTGAACGCCACCAATGGGGTTTTCTCTTATCCACTTTAACCGTAAGCGCGCTCAGCTCAGTTGAACCAATAATTTCGGATATACAACACCATTGATCCACACCTATCCCACACCTTCATCATATCCACCGTTCTTTTTTTTTGACCAGTTCAAACTGGTCATTTTGCCGTCTTTCTCTCCAGATGGTTCGCCACGTACTCATTAACTTATTCCTGTTGATTTTTTAATATATATTTTATACAACTAGATTTTATATGGGCAACTACGATATTTAGTACTAGTATTTCACCGTTTTGCGTTGTAAATTGACAGCCTTGTTGCATAAAAGGCTTAAAGACTTGACTAAAGACTATTGGCTTTGGCAACTGTTGCTTTCCCTTCGATGGATTTGGTTTTGATAAATTTTCCCTTCAAAATCGCGAACACTTCTTGAATATCAATCGCCTTATTTCATTTGACAGTATCCTTTCAGCTATTTCGCTCTCTAGTCCCTGTTACAGAGTAATTCAGTTCGCAGTGTAGTTTTTTTCCTTGTGTTTATTTTTTCAATTAAACAATTGAATCGCAAATTTAATTTTTTGCTCGTGTTTCACTTCATGACTTATTCATTGGTTCTCCTTCTCTGCGAAAAGAAAAAAAATCCCATTAATTAGCGTTCTGCCACATGAATGTGTGTGCGTGCGTGCGTGCGTGTGTGTACAAACGTGTTTTCACTTTCGTGGATTCCATTAAGTAATAAACAGGTTTGCTGTTATTTATTTGTCATTAGGAAAATGGTAATTGGATTAATCTAACGTTCTCTTGTCTACCTGCCTTCTCCACGGTGTTGTTTTTCTCTTCTTGCTTTTGCACGCGTTCTGAGCTGTTCTTTCCTTTTCTCTTTCTTTTAAAGTTAACATCTGTGTCCTTGTCAACTTGCTTGTACTCGTTGTGTTTGTGTGTTTCCTTTTCTTTTTAAGCTGTGTGTCGTTGTCATCGAAGGTAAAAGGCATTGAAGAAGCTTTAGTATTCCAGGCGTGCGCATATTTTGCTACCATAGAGCAAACGATATAAAAGATAAACAAAACGGTCATAAATTTTATGGAATTCTGAATGATGTCTCTTTTATGTACACGCATCCCTACAAATACATAAACGAAAAAAAAAATTAAAAATAATAACGGACGATGGGAGAAAATGGTGGGGGAGGGAGGCAAATTCCTTATAGTAGACCGCCTCGTCTTTTTTCCATTCTCTATTTACTTTTCTTTCCGTCCGTCCCCCCCACCCTCCCTCCCATATTATACATTTATTTATTTATTTTAATCCTGCCTTTTAATGACACGCATCGTCGTTTTGAATAAAACGCCAGCAGAAGAGGAAGCAGACAAGCAGAGAGGTGTATGCTTCCTTTGGGTGTATGTATGCGTGCTTTCGTGTGCTTGAGTGTGTGTGTGTGTGTTTTAGAGGGGTGTAGGCATTGAAAAAATACATCCCGGGGTTAAAGGTGAGCTTGATCCTCCCGACCCCAGCTGTCACGAACAGGTTTGGCTTCAGCGAAAATGCCTGCGGGAGGACAGCGAGCGAGCGTTTCATTCGATTACGTAAAACCTTTAAGCCAAAGTTCAGCCCATGAATAAGAAGACTTCTTAAAATGATAAGAAGCGTTTTACCCTTGAGAAGGAACGATTTTACATAATAACAGAGTAGAGAAAAATTTAATATTTTTTTTATTTTAAAAAAATACTTGAATAAATTAATAAAACGCCTCCAATGAGTTAAATTTTTTTTTTATTGCTACTGGTTCCGCTGCTATAATTAAAAAAACGCGCATGTGAACTGGTTAAGGTTCTTAAAAAGGTAGGGTTTTTTAACACGTTAACTCCTCAACTGCGTCTTATCATCAGTAGTTTGTCACAAGTGGAATGTAGACGTGCTGAATTTCAAAAGCGAAAATGGTACAAAGTAATCTACGGGGATGTCAAATAATGTTATACATTAAAATTTAAAAAAAGAAAAAAAAATAGTTATGGACAAGAGGCCTGTTTCTCATAATTTGAAAACTATCTACAGTTTACTGAAGTTTTGGGTAATTTAGAATATTGCAAAATGTTACTCAAAATTGAACATGGCTGCTTCATTGATGTTATTTTTCAACGCAGTCTCCTTGTCTATTGATTCACTTATACTAACGTGTCACCAGAAGAAAGAAAACACAAGTCCACAAAAAGTGTTTAATACAAACATGTATGTACATTTCGCTGACTCAAACCATTGATTGTCCAAGTGTCTTGTTGAAGAAGCTGACTAGTCAGCGAAATGTACATACATACTTGTATTAAACACTTTTTGTGGATTTGTGTTTTCTTTCTTCTTTTTATTTTTTCAGTGAACCATTGTCCACAGTTTCTTCTTTTTAGGTGTATTCTTTTGGATAATTCGGATGTGGGATAAAAATAAGACACGCTTCAATGAATGTTTAGTTTAACATTCAAAGATATTATTTTGGATTAATAATGAGGTCTACCATTACATTATTCTAAATTACAAGAGCATGCTCAATATACTCTATATAACCAAAATTTTTTCAACCAACTTTCAGTCATATGCACACGAGTGCAACAGATAACAAGAAGAAGTGTTGTATTTGTGCGCGTGATCATTTATGACAGACTGGCCTTCACAGAAACATCCACAACACGAGTTTCGCGCCATTTGACGCAGGAACTGAAAGACAGGTGGGTGGATGCTTGGTGGATGCATCTTCTGAAATATTAAAGAGCCGAATGGGATGACTTTATTGGTCATAGAGCCACTAGTGAGACTCTTCAGGAACCATTTTCACCCTGAAAGCTAGACAACTAGCAGTGGACTATCGCAATCCAAACCTAAGAAAGTGAGGTCGTACACTCTAATAGGAGAAGTCATGTTGACTGCTTTTTGGGACAGGAATGGGGTTATTCTTGAAGACTCTCTGGGGAAGGCTCTTTGACTGAATTTGACGCGTCGGAAAGGATTTTTAAATGTGGCGGACGCGTTCATTTCACGAGAGCTATCACGTGGAGTATTGTTAGGGCAGGTATTAAAGTAGCTAGTATTCGAACAGCGAGCCAAAAACATTTAGGCTGTTAACGAAAATTCACAGGTAATGAAAGGGCTACATAACAATCCTTTCCGACGCGTCAAATTCAGCTATTTCGAAATTCTGAAAGTATGCAAGAAGCGAGCTTCGTAGTTTCCAAGAAAGGGAAATAAAATCTACTAAATAACATTGGCAAAACAGAAGCGGCGCCATTCCTGAGGGTAAAAAGCAGGCCAATCCGAGACCATCTACTAGCCGTATTCCTGACGTCGCCTGGAAATTAACCCACCAACACAACGGGCCATTGCACAGAAAGGACATTTGTGTACACGATAAACATAATTATCAACCGTGATTTACAACTGGAGAAGCGACATAAAGCCACATTCAAAAGTTGTTTCTGCGCAATGTAAACTGTATGAACGGATCATAAGTGGAAATACGTGTTCACGCTACATGAGGTGCAGTTTTTTTAAGCGAGTGCAACAAGATCCGAGCCATTTTTTTACCGCCCAAGGGATTCTAAGGATTTCCGAAAATGGTAGTCAATGCAAGAAAACATTTTCAAAAGGGGCTTCATGATCGTGGCGGGATACAGCTATAACGGCAAGTTAATTTTATACAGAGTTGAGTCAAAGGCTAAAGTCCACGCCATATCCTATCAGTCTAACGTTTTAACCCCCATATTTACTCGTGACATCCCCGGTTTGTACGGTACAGAGGTAAGCAAGGTATGACTGCACCAAGACAAGGCGTCAAGTCACACAGCGATGTCAATACGCCTGTTCCTGGAACGCATGCAAGAAGATGCCGAAATCAGTTTCATTCCATTCAGCAACAAGCCTTGTTCCCACGACCTGTGGCTTGCCGGGCTAGGTCTGAAGTTTGTCATTCCTCACCGTGGGAACGCAAATATCCGTCATTGCTTGAGATCTCAGTGGCGCTGGTATGGCCATGTGATACGGATGCTGCAAACTGGTCTTCCTAGGCAGTTGTTTTTTTTCCAAGTCGGTGAGTAAGAGACCAAGGGGTCGGCCTAGAACCAGGTGGCTAGACTACATGAAGAATCTGGGTTCGAGTCGCTTGGGTATTACCAGGGAGGACATGCGCCTGATGGCGGAAGATCGCGATCGCTGGAGATCCTCCCTAGGGCTGCTGCCCCCGCGACCCTAATGGATAAGCGGGTTTGAAAAGTAAGTAAGTTAGGTTATTCTTTCTGTGCTGTTGTGTGTGTTACTGCAACCAAACACAACAATTTGTATTTGCACTGGTGAGCAAAACGGTGCAAAACACAAAACAGCTCGCTGACGGTAAGTCACGCAAAGAATTTTTTGAAATCGTCGCTAAACTCTGTTTCACGCCAACCGAAGCCACCGTTTACCTGAGGCAATAACCTACTTTCTTTTGGTAAGGCTCACAAATAAGAGTGAATATTGAATAGATTGAGTTACCTCAGGTAACAAAAGAAAGTAGGTTATTGCCTCAGGTAAACGGTAGGATCGGTTAGCGTGAAACAGAGTTTAGGTAGATTGTTTGCAACATCTCACATTCTATTGATTTTGGTGTTCTGCGTTCCAGCCTCCAGCAGTGGAAACTGCGATGCAGCGATGCATGGCTACCAGATTGAATACACTCGATGGTGGTGAAAGGAGTTTTCCACTTTTTCTGGCCCTCTGTAATTTGTTACCATAGATACCTAACAACCCTCTGCAGGCTCATTTGAATATCATGGAATTGCTTGAAACAACGCCCACCACTATCCTGCTGCGACTTAACTATTATCGGTTTGCAAGTGGAAGTTATAATTTCTACACTCTTTATAAATTTTTCCGTTCAATTTGTTTCATGAATTTCATAATGGCGATGCAGTTTTCTTAATCCTGCCAAACTTTCATAGGATTTAAAAAAAATTGTTAAACTATATCCAAACAGCAATATTATCGTACAACGCAATTGATAGCGCCATCATTTTAAGTTGCTGGCATACATTCTTTCGATGTCTTTCAAAGCATCCAACCACTGTGGACACGATAATATGCTAACCAAGAAAAAGGAAAGCAACAGTGGTTCTTTTATTGTGGAACAGTGGTTTCCTTTTTCTGGGTTAGCATCCAACCACTGGTTAGCAATTCGTTGTTAGAAATTTTGAGCGCAGCCGTGCTTTGCCATTCTGCTTTGTTTTGGCTGATCGTGTCATTTTCTCTTTAGGCGTAACAGGATTCTGTCGTTTTATTATGAGGCTGTCGATGGAATTGAAATGCTTGAAAAATTACGTGTTGTACTTGTTGTTGTTGTTGTTGTTTTTCTTTTCTTTTTTCCAGAGCGCTTCGCCTTCTATCCAATTCGTATAGTGGAAGTTTTTTAACCAGAAAAGAGAAAAAGAGAGGAATAGAGCGAAACGAAACTTGTTTCCTTCGGGGATTGTGTTGCTCGTTGTTCGTGGTCCTTTTTTTCTTTTTCTCTTCTGGGGAGTGCCGAAAAGCAGCGTGGGATTGGATTATTTCCTAAGCTTTAATTGGGTTTTCGTTTCCCTATTCCGATTCCTCTCCTTACTCTTGTTCCACGGTGGAGAGGGGGAAGACCAAATCAAATCAGTCCCGAAATCAAATGATGCTTGTTATCTGTTTGTCGCGTGTCTCATTAGAGGGCGGACTCATTCGATTGGTAGCGACGAAATCAGCCGATGGGAAGAGGAAAGAAGAAGAAGAAAGAAAAGAGAAATGGAGTAGTTGACTAAAAAGACGAAAGAGAAACTGTGAAAGACTTAGAAACATACACTTCTTGAATGACTCTTTGGTGTGCCGAGGATAAGAAAGGCGAAAATGTGAAAATTTTCTACGAACTTATATAAATTCATTTGAGCATCAAAAATTGGCGACCTATAATATAAAATTTGTATTCAATTTGTAAAATTTAGTTATCCATTTCGGGGTAAAGTTGTCAATTGATGCTGCTTGCCTACCGCTTATTCCAAATAAAGAAGAAAACGAAAAATAGGCTCATGCACGCTTTAAATAAACTTGTGTTTGTTCCTTTTCATTATCATCATTTCATCTGCATCTGGTTCTTGGGGCCCTTGTGCAATATCAGCCCCAATGCGTATTGATATACGCCTTATCACAAGGCATATCATATCCACCCTCAAAAATGAGGAAGGCGCCTCAACAACAACAATGAAAATTAGCCTATTTGCGCTTCTTAGAGGCCATGATGATCACTTACATCGTTTTCAGATGACAATAGAGATTGTCGAGAGATCGACACAAGTGCTGCGACTCTTTGAGTGCACTTCAACGCGGGAATGAAAACCGAAGCGGATAGCCACCAGACGACAACGCTGCGCAATGATTAGCTTCAAGAGCCCCATCAACCAAAAGAATACTGCATTTTTACTTTTCTGTGACGATAATGGATATGCTTGTAGTATTAGTGTGAATTTACAGAATATCATTTTATTCTCTCAAAATATGGGGAAATAATAGTTGAAGATAGTGCAGCATTATGCATTAAATGGTACTTTAAATAGGATTTACCTCATTCGTACCCGAAAAAGAAAGGTATTTTAGAAGAGACTTCAATACGCTCATTACTTAATTCTTGACGACGGCACGCTCATTGTGAACCTTCGTGGCTATTGGGAGTAGAAGATACCAACGCTGTTGACAGGAAATGTACGACATAACAAGATGAAGGTTCAAAAGTATGGAAGTCAACAAAAAATATGTGGATTTTGCGTTTCCATGCTAACAGTTATAGGCAGGTGTTCAATGTGAAGTAACAGGTCTGGAATCGAGTTCGGAATCATTCATTGGTGGCGGGTGGTAAGGTTAAAATAAAAAAAGAGAGAGGACTGGGAAGGAAATTGCAACTTTTTTCTTTTATAGAGAGGAATGAATGGATAGGCCCGCCCCACCCCCCCCCCCCCGGGGGGGGGGCCACGAATAAAGATTGGTGGCAAGGGCTTTTTCCTCCTCCTCCCTCTTTTTTTTTCCCCTTGTATCGTGACTAGAAAATTTCAATTAAATTTAAAGCCTCATGAAATATGCATTACTTGTCAGTCGTCTTCCTTTTTTCCTCCTCTTTTTTTTTTTTTTTTTTTCCTTCCTTTTTTTTTTTATTTTTTTTTATTCTTATCCTTTTCGCTCCTCGGTTTTATTTTTTTTTTTTGAGATTTTTTCCCATTGCTGTCTTCCTTTTGGATTTATTAGCCTTAAGTGTTTATTTCATTTTTTCCCATACCTTGTTCGTTATGTAATTTTTATTAAATTGATAGCTCGTTTAATAAATAGAGTCATAAATATTGTAAGATATTTATTTTATTTGATCTCCACAAACCTCTCGAGAAATAGTGGATACATGTTTAATTAGAAGGCATTGTGGCAACGAAATGCGTTCTGATAAATGTTTCATATTGTGGCGATCATTTAAAAAAATTCTGCAGTTTTAAATTATATTTGTAATCCAAAAGTTTTGAAATATTTCCTGTTGCATTATTTATCGTATATTATTTTGTGTCTGGGATTAAATAGTCTGACGCATTTAACACACGTCTGAACATGTGTTCGTTTAGTCTCCCTGCTTGCTAAAATGCGTTTTCCTCCTCTGTCTAAAAAAAAAAAAATAAATAAAGTTTTTTGGTGAATCAATATTGCCATATGATGCATCACAGTTTTCATACCATCTGCCAATTTTATAAAATTAATATGTGCCTTTTTTCATTTGCCGGAACGTTTTTCTTTTCATATATTTTATAAAGGGGCGAAACACTTGTAAAAAAAAATTCATAAAAAACAACATTTTAATTTTATATGGCATCGCAAAGGGGACGAGCTATTATTACATACACAAAATTTCATATAAAACTTTATATGAAATTTTTTTTATTTAAATTTTTTAACTGTATTTTTCTACGTGTTGTCTCTTGGTAAACTGACTATTTTTAGGTGGATTGGCTTTTTAAAAATCTATACTCTCCGACACAAAGACATCAAAAGATTGGTTTGAAAATACGATAATCGAGCTTGGGAGCTATGTAAATCATTGGAGATACCCAAGAGAGAGATAAATGGTGGAGCTGATAATCAATCTCGAGTGTCAGGAATGTCCGTAGCGATTGTTATCGATTTGGAAATACAAACGTTACCTTTTCATTTAACCACACCGACTAATGTTTTATCATGTGTAATCTAAAGCCCTTCATTTGAAGTTAAACTCGAGATTGTCTTATTTGTGTTCTGTATAATATTGACTTTTGCTGGATACAGCAATAAATCGATTACTTATTGCGCTTTATAGGCTCCGTGCCGTGCAGATGTAGAGTGAGTATAATCATTTGTAAGCACTCTGTGCAGATGTAATTGATAGCGCGCCAAGTGGAGGAATTGCGCAGTTTTTATAGGATGAAATTGTCTTAAATTGCATTGAATTAAACGTGAACAAAATCTTAAAAACAACTGTGGAAGGTTACTAAAAAGTAGGAATTAATAATACTAAAAGTAGACATGCTGAAGAAGGTAACGTAGTTATACATGTATCATGCATGTAAATAAATTAATCTTTTGGATTTGCAGTGTATTATTGATTTCTACTTTTGGATTAAATTAAACTAAAAATGGGTCTTTGGAGGATTTTTTCACGCCATACCTCCGATATTAATAATTAAATAGAGAAAAATAGTAAAAAAAATTTCACTGCCTGGACTTGAACCATAAACTCTATAGCCCAAAAGCACAGATTACATATACGACTGTCATCGGGTGATAAAATTGTGCACTTTTATTCTTTAGATCTTGGGTAAAATTCAGTGGCGCCCTCTCGCTTGTGCACGAAGCCTAAATAGGGTGAGCCAAAAGTCTGTAGTTGTAGTTATACAAAGAAAGAAATGTGTCCTCAGATGGTCTTAGTATACAGGGCGAATCAAAAGTCTGTTAACCCCCCCCCCCCCTTCCTATCTTGGATACCAATGTAGTTACGCAAATTCCAATACAGGGAATAAATAGGAACTTCAGGGTGCTCTATTTAATGGAGCACCTTTCATCATCTCAAATATGCAAATTAGGACACATCCAAATTATTCTCGAAAACCATAAGAGATACAAAGAAAATTCCCTTGCAAATTCCAAACAAAACAAAAAAGTCACCAAAATCCGATGTGCGGATCACCCACAATCCTCATTGCAAGCTCTGCAACATTAAAACCTTGATTGAGGCCATAGGAGGAAACAAGAGCAACCGAGTCCAAAGATCCTGGGTTCAAGTCTCGGAAGTAACCACCGAATGTTTTTTTTTCTTTCTTCTGAATACCATTTGCCAATCATGCAAATTATTTCATGCACCATCCTCATCCTATTCTGGAAAGTTCCACAATTTACCATAAAGTCACCAGTTTCCTTTGCAATTGGTATAAAAAGGCATGTTGAAGCTGAGAAAAAAAACAAGATGGGACAGTACACTAACCAGGAAATGATCAACATGGTCCTCTGCTTTGGTGAGGCGAGGCCAAATTATCACGCAACAACCAGGCATCGTTGAAATGTCGTGCGGAATTATGGGCATCAAATTGAACACTCTCTGGATTGATGGAAAGACTTACTTTGTATCAGATGACTGTTTGGAAGCAACAAACAGTAGAAGAGCCAATTTTCCTGTTGCAGAGCTTGCAATGAGGATTGTGGGTGATCCGCTCATCGGATTTTGGTGAACTTCTTTTTGTTTTGTTTGAAATTTGCTGTTGAACAAACGTGCAATTGGAATTGTTTGTGTATCTCTTACGGTTTTCGAGATAGAATTCGAATGTGTCCTAATTTGCATATCTGAGATGATGAAAGGTGCTCCATCAGATAGAGCACCCTCAAGTTCCTTTTCATTTCTTGTATTGGAATTTGCGTAACTACATTGGTATCCAAGATAGGAAGGGGTAACAGACTTTTGACTCGCCCTGTATACTAAGACATTGAGAATACATTTCTTTCTTTGTATTCACCTCTCATTGTACCACTCCATTTGTACAGGGTGGGGCAGAAGCAAGTAGACGATTAATAACTTGAAAATGAACACTTTAATTGAAACCAAATGATAACTAGGTAACAATTGTGAAAAATATGGAAAGCATTTCGTTTTCAAGTCACATTTTGAAGATAACATCAATCAGGTAACATTCATTGGAAGTAAGGCACACTTCTGCGCGTTATCTGACGTTGTCCATGACTTTGCTCAGCAAATTCACTGGAATTGAATGAATTTCCTCTCGAATGTGAAGTCGGTGGGCGTAGACATTATAGCCCCATGGGAAAAAAATCGCATGCTGATAAATCAGGCGAGTGTTGAGGCCATTCAACGTCTCCGAAAGAGATAACATGTTGCGAAAACTTTCCGCGAATGACTACCATTGAATTTTGTGCTGCGTGGGACCGATAACTAACGGCTTTAAACTGCTTTACTCAGCAGGATTACCAGATTTCAAAAGCCTCTGGTACTACCCCTTGTTACTACGCACGGAACGTGAAAGCGTACTGCATTTGTATCACATAAGGGATGTATAGAAAATTAAGCATAAAGAATAGCATAAGTAAAAAATCTTACACAAGTTGTTACCCTGACAGTATGTTTTAATGTTTTTAAATACTGGGGACTTGAAATAATTCGTGAATAATACACAGAATGAGGATCATGCATGGAATTTTTCTTTAAAAAAAAAACCGATTGATTTTTATAAATTTGGACACGCTAAACATGAAAAACATGATCAAAACCGCTAATAACTTTAAAAAAATTATTAAATTTGATTTTAGAAGCGCGAAACTACGCTCCATTTGAAAACTACTTCTGATTTGTTTGCCTCTATTTGACGTCACTATTCAGTAACATTATTACCTGCCCTGCTATGGTCAGGTGACTGAGTCGTAGCCTACGAAAAAGACAAGCCGCGGCACTGAAAAGTCACCTGATCAAAATAAGTCTAGCAATAATGTAATCGTGCTAGACATATTTTGTGTCTATCTTGGATTTTAACAATCAATGTTTTTCGTTTATTGGCAACAGTGAAGGTTGAATTGTTGCGAGACCTATTTTGGTCAGGTGACATTTCAGTGTTGGGGCCTGTCTTTTTCTTTGGCCTAGGCACTGAATGCTATGAAATAGGGATTTTATGAGGTCCTATCTTTCATAACCTTTTTCAAAATAACTATATATTTTTCTTTCACCATTGCTTGATATTAATAACGAGCACAATATAATTGCTAAAAGTTTCATGCATTACTGTCCTAACTACAAAAGTAAATTGGACAAAAATGAATCGTAGACGTTTTTACATGTTCAACATTAATTTATTGTTCATTAACACACATCGACATTTTCATCACTAGCAGTGTCAAAAACGACTCCATTTGAACTTCTGAGAATTTTTACATGAAGTTGTTGTGTCTTTGTACCATTTTCCTTGAAAGAACAAGCGTCGTCCATTTCCTAGCAAGTCCTGTTTTGCGCAGATTTTGCTAGCAACAGCTTCAGTGGCCAGTTTATTTCTGTTTTTTGTTTTACCAAATTCTTTCACAGTCTACATTTCCCCTTGTCATATATCTTATTTTCTCTTTACTATAAAAGAGGCTTTTGTACAATTCCGAAATTTGTAAACGATAATACCTAATTAGATACAGATGTAATGACGGCATTTATTTTTTTCTTAAATTGTTATCATAGAAGCTTATGATCGGGGACGATAAATTTTGTTAAATTTTTCCCCTACACACAAGATAGAATTACGGTGTATCTCTATCTCGTTGGTGTCGCCACAATACACTGCATCAAATACCCACAATGCAATACGTAAAGCTCCCCAACTTTTAATTCGCCATTAGTCTAGCCATCTATAGAAAAGACGGTGAAAAGAAAATAATAGATAATCTCGAACAGTATTTTCTTCTTGTAATTGAATGTTACTGTAAATTTAAAAACAAATACGTATATAAAGTATTACGATAACCTTAGTTACTACATACGGATCTACGCCTAACTTTTTGACTAAAAAAAGGTATTGCGGTAGTAACCAAAGTACTACATCTGGCATCCATGTTACTCAGCAATGTGTGTTTCATCGCACCACCTATTAAGGGTGTCGGCATGGCGTCAATTTAAATCGTCTAATTGTTTCTGCCCCACCCTGTATAAAACACTGTATGTTTATTGCGGAATCTTTTAGACTTCTTTACTTGCTATTTTCGCAAAATTTTAAACTGGTCAGTTATGCGGCCTACAGATCATCTTTTCGTGGAATACACATGTCAAGAAAAACAGGAAATTATTAGTATTATTGGTTTTAATCCAACGACAGCCCGGTTTATAAAAATTTCACCACAAATAATAAACAGTCTATTTTGTTCGGATTAGGTGGAGCGTTTTATTTTTTTATTCTTCCTGCTCAGATGGTGGAGTTTATATTTTTCGTGCACCAGATACGAAAAACAGGAGAGCTCCTACTACTATAATCATGTGCAATGTAATAAAATCGGTTTCGAAATGTAGTTTCCAAGAGTGTGCATTTGCTGGCGTGATGTTTATGCATGAGCTTTTAGTTTTTATTTAGGGGGGGGCGCGGCCCGGGCGTGGGGGGGGGGTGGGGTTTTTTTGTGGGGAAATGATGGGGTTACAATTTGTTTCCGCAAGTTTTGTTGAGTTTTTTGGATTTTTTTTCTTTCTTCTTTTATCCTACTTCATTTATTCGTTCTTTATTCCTCTTTTTTTAATTATAGTTTTGGTTCTTTTTTTTTTAAATTGAAATCTATATACGGAATATGAAATCATTCTGAGGTTTCTTTCTTAAAATTATTACGAGTCTTGTTGAAGATGACTTTTTATTGTAATTTCGTAGCACAGGACGAGTAAGCTTATTTGGAAGCAAAGATAATCGGGGCGTAACGATTTCCAAGGAAGGAAGGAGCAGCAAAACCACAAACCACAATGTACTTTGACTCGTTCATGTATTTTTAATAGACCTTAAAATAAGCTCTCATGTGTCAACTTTTTCAAATGTATCAAATTTCTTAGGGGAAAAATATCTAATCTTTCTACACCCTTAGTAATGCATACTTGCCGAGTAAAGAATAAATGAAATATCTGTCGATGGCACTCTCTTCCTGAAGATGGTGACGAATTTTATCTGAGATCTAATTTTGATGAAGAATTAACTCAAGTTGTTAATCGTAAATAGAATAAATTCTAAGATGATGATTGGATGATTTCCATGTAAGTGAATTCAAAATTAAAATTGATTACAAGAACAGAACTTTCGTTGAAGGTACATTCCATCTGTACATGTAATCAATTTAAATTTTGCGTTCACTTGTATGGAACTCATCACTCACAAAATTGATCTTGGTTTTGGGCTATGATTGGTTGCTGCCAATGAAAACACAACGTTTTCTTTGTTATATGGGTTCATGTATATGTTCACCTTCAGGCAAGGATTGTTTTGCTTGCTAAACCGACTGATTTAATCATAACGTTTCTCATGTTTCTCGTAAGTAGAATGATTGTAGTTCATCAAAGACCCAAGAGGGCAAAGATCTGGCTCTCGGAGAGAAGAAATATTATCGCCTTTTTAGAGGAAATTGAAAACTATTCCAGTATTATTGTGTGTGGCGTGCGCGCGCGCATAATGAGTGGAAATGACTGTGCCGTAATTCATTTTTTAACTGGCAAAAAACTGTAAATAATGTTAAAATAAATTCGAAAATATTTATGATACTAAAGAAAATGTATTTCTAGTGGCTAGCTTTTGTATACGAAACTGGATATACAAAATACGACCCTTATCATAAATGTGGTATATTTCTTTTACATAGAAAGAAGTGTTTTCTTTTATGTGATGCCGCTCATAGTTAAACGCTTTAGAGTTGGTTTCGAAATGGCTACCAATCGAGCTCGTGTAGCCATTATGTAGTTATAGAATCCTCATGTTCGAAAAATTATAAATACATGTGCATGTTCTAAAAGCTTGACGATCGCAATATCCTTCTCCCCTGGTGATGCTGTTTTGACTTTTGAACGGCGTGTGCTTACCGGTTTATATACATCCATCATTATCGTGAGTGCTCACAATGAACGAAATTTTGATCTTATTGGGTCTCTCAAAGAAAACTAGCCTCTTTCAAAGTGCTAAATCCCAACGCTAAAAATATATATATATATATACAAGGTGTTTTAAAATTCCATCACCAAAATGATAGAGGTGATGGAATATGCGATTCTAAGCAAAAAAGTTCATTGACCATGGGTCCGTATTTGAACGATAACTGAGATATGAACAGAAATAAAAATGCCGCCACTAAGATCAACAAGTTAATAACTCACTTTCTACAATATCTAGGATGATGAAATTTGGAAGAATAATGGGGTACATAAAATTGTGTGTACCATTAAAATTTGATCGAATTCCAACGAGTAGTTTCCGAGTTACGTAGTCTACATCGTAACACGTGGTGGTTAGTACTCGCATGTGAGCACGTGGTACGATTTTGAGTGCCTAACTCGGAAACTACTCGTTGGAATTCGTTCAAATTTTAACGGTATACACAGTTTTATGTATCCTATCATTCTTGCAAGTTTCATCATCCTAGATATTGTAGAAAGTGAGTTATTATCTTGTTGATCTTAGTGGCGGCATTTTTATTTCTATCCATATCTCAGTTATCGTTCAAATTCGGACCCATGTTCATATGAACTTTTTTGCTTAGAATCGCATATTCCATCACCCCTATCATTTTGGTAATGAAATTTTAAAACAGCGTATATGCAGTGTTTGTTTGTTTCCTTTCTTTGGTTATTTTCTCCTTAACAGACGTTTTATCTACCACATGACATTTTACATTGGATCTGTCCATGTCTCAAGAAGGTTACAGAATTACCCTTTACGCAGATAGGCCGAAATAAATAGCCGAAAAGCACCGTTTCTCAAAGGGGGGAGGGGGTATGCATTCAAGTGGTGCTTTTCATTCTTATAGGGTGGGAGGTGAAATAGTTTGATAAATGCGGGCTTAAAGGATCATGAAGTGGTTTGGAGACTCTCAGCAGGCCTGAATCTCAGGGATGCCAAAAGATTTTTACTGTAAACAAGAAATTATTTTTTGTAGCGAAGATGCGCAAAACATCTGTTTGGATTTTTGTTTTATTTTTATTTTCATTGATTATCGATTCCAATGGTAGTAGCAATGTTAATGATGGTGTTTTTTATTTTTTTTCTTTTTTTAATACAGTGTGATAGCGAAAGCGAAGACGATAGGGTGAGTACGCTCGTGATTCCCTTTTATTTTTCTTTTATTATTTTATACTTGTATTATGAATTTATGTTTTATGTCATTTCTTTTTATTTGCTCTTGCCTTTTGCTATGCCAGTTTGTTTCAGTTGAATAAGAAAATGAAAATGAGATGCGACTTTCTGTCCACTGTGGTCCCGAAAGGGACATGCTAATGTCGTGACCATAACAAGATGTGGTTGACGGTGGCCATGGGCTCCTGTGCAGAAAGGTTTAGTTGATTTCTAAAAGATTCCGAGCTTCATCTCTAATAGAAAGAGAATTTATAAGGACCACATGAGAAAGTAGCGATCGAGCTCATGTGACATTACAGTGAGTAAAGAAAGACATTTCTTTGAGCTAGTTACCCCAATGTGTACGTAAAGTCACCGCTAGTACAAGGGTAAGTCAAAAAATAAGCTGCATTTATCGCAGTTCATGGTAGAATTAAGCTATTTAGAGCGGTGCTTGCGCAGAAGGAGTTCATATTGTGGTCTCCTAATGAATCAGTTTCGTTATTGTCGTGTTACCGAAAGTCACTCCGAGTTCGAGAGACTGTACGATATTCATAGAAAAAGACATTGATTAATGTGAATCCTATTGCCGAGATCCATTTGCGCAAAGCCATAAACAAATAAGAGGCGTGGAAAATATAGCCGAGTTGTTGTTCTCATTCACGCCACACCAAGCAGGCTCTGTACAAGATGTGCTTCAGAATTTTGTATGGAAAATTTGGCAGCATCCGCCATAATGGCCCGATCGTTGAAGAAAAGAACATTAATGGTACGACGGTCGAACGATGAAGGAGTAGATTTTGGTTGTGTTGAACATTTAGTTCGTAACGTTGAGGTAAATGCTTACAGATAAATGGTGTGTTATGCTTCATTCTCAGTAAAAATTTCATGACCTATAACTTATTGTATTGAATCATCCTCGTACCATTATTTTAATTTGGCAAAGAAGATAAATAGGCATTCATATTGATGACGTCTTTGGAAAAAGTGTTCACTTTAGAGGAAACTTTTGTTCGAGTTATTGTCGAGTTTCTTCTATACTTAATGCGTTGCTCGATGTGAATTTCGAAATTATGTATTTAATACCAAGGCGTATTCTACAGCGTTAAATGCATTTTCTGTACGGGAAGTTATATGCTGCTACCATCACCAATTTATGACCTTTTACAAACAGATAAACTTTTGAACATAAACTTTAAGTCCCAGGATTATTGGTTTCTCGTGCCATCGTTTCTAAATATGATAGAAAACCAGATACGTGCATCCATTCAGGACATAATCATTATTATTATTGATTTAGAAAGATCTTATTTGAAACAAGTGAGAAAGCCAACTTTCAGAGGCGGAGTCAAAGCGGCCAAACCTATAAGAGGAGGTGGTGTTGGTTCAAGAGAGTGGAGGAGAAAAATTATATGTCAGCAGAAGAACTGTGTCTGGATGTATGAATTTCTTAGTATATGTATTTTTTTAACATTTGAATTTTTGTTGAGTTTTGTATATTGACATTTCGGGTCGGACATTTCGATGTTGATCAAATTGTAATGTAGTTAGTTGAATAACCCCGGTTATAGAAAGGACCTCTGTTCAGTATTTAGCAATTTTATCTGTCTGTCCTTGCAAATTATGTGTATTGGAACTGGAAATATCAATTGTTTTCTTTACTTATTATCCCGGTTTGTTATGATTGTTCTTATTGTTGGTCAATCAAAATATAATTTATGTGTTGTTTTTTCTAAAACAGTTATTCTGGGATATGTTTAGAATACCGAGTGTTTAGGTCATTAAGTTTGCGTATTTTCGATGTTTATGTTTGATATTGGCTATCGGTGCTTTCCAAGTTCTATTGGTTCTAGCTTTTGATAATGTGTTTCTGTAACCTTCGGTATTATTGTTATGTGTTTTTGTTATTATAGAAAGATCAGAGTCAGACCAAGTCTGCAAACCAAGTCCTATTATTATTATTATTATTATTTTATTATTTCGATTTTACTTTTTTTTTTCAAATAATTACTTTTTCGTTGTGAATTTGTTCCCTCCACCCTTTCCCCATCGCTTTATTTAGCATTAGTCCTTTTGTCAAAGGAATACGAAAGGGAAAGATAAATAAAAATACTTTTCTGAAAAAAAATGTAAAGAAAAACAAGAGCGCGAGCTTTCCTCGTCGTCGATGCTATTTTCTTTCTCTTCGCCCCCCCCCCTCCCCCCCACTCCCCCTCTCTCCTTCTTTTTTTATTTTTTTTTTTTTTTTTTTTTTTTCCCTTTCCTTCTTTTTTTATTTTTTTTTATTTTTTTATCCTTGTGCCCTTTCGAGAAGAAAAAATAAAAAGCGAAACGGCCGAGATGCAAAACGCCGCTCGGCAACGATTACCATCCGCTGCGCGTGGCATGCCGATCGATTTTCTCCATTTTTCCATCTGTCTCGTGGAGTAGGCGGCGCCCAATTGTCGTTCCTCTTCTTCTCCTTTTTTTTCGCTTTTTTCCTTTACCCTATCCCCCACTCCCTCCCTACCTTTTTTTTTTTTTCCTCTATTGCCATCCCCCATTTTCTTTCTCTCTTTTTCTCTGGTTCATTTCTTTATTCGTTGCTGCTAAACACAACTTACTCTTCTCCTCTTCCTCATTTTCAGCTTCCTAAATAAACATATGCACGCACACAGACACAAACACACACACACACATCCACAGACACACAAACACACACACACACAGACACATACTTTTCTTTACTCTCCTCCAACCCCCATCCATATTTTTTAATAATTGATTGGCCTTCCGCATAATAATTTATGACCGTGAACGTTTTATTTCCTCTGGCCACTTAGTCTATTTATAAACTCAGCGGATGAGAGCTTAAAACATTAATCGTTTCTCCTTCCCATCACAAAATGTTTGGCCTCCTGCTGCCGCTGCCCCTATTCCTCAACAACAACAACAACAACAACAACAACAGAATCGTCGTCGTGCTGGTAGAAATAACAGTTGCCAGGAATAGAAGGGAGAGTTGGTTATGCAATGGGGGCACTTATTCCGTTATTTTTCTCTTCGCATTGTTGCAAGCTTTTGATTTGCCTCGTTACAAGTTCTTCGGACATTGACAGTGAAGTGGGCCTGGGAATAGGGAGGAGGTAAGTGAAAGGAGGGTAGAAACGGGTGGGGGATCCTTTGAGGGCCATCGATCTGAAAGCCAGATTTCCACAAGGAATACGGAAAAGAAACTCGGCGAAGCTCTATCGCCATCCATTTTGTAGTGTGTAACAAACAAGAGAAATGGATTCGAGGCGACGCGAGACAGTCAGTATTGGCAGCTACAGTGTAGCCAATGACAGCCTTTTCCCCCGTCGTTTTGTTGCGTAATTATTTTGTTATTGCTCTTGTATATTTCAATGGCCTCTACTTATTTTTCTCTTTTAGATGTTCTCACTTTATCAAAAAAAACTTTTTTTTAATAAATTCATCCAATTTTAGAAGTAAATGTTAACAGTTGTTTCTAAATAAGGGCATTTTTGTTTCAAATCCTTTCTTTAGGTTCCACTCCACTTTTCTTCAATGACGCTGAGGTTAATTCTTAGGAAGATGAAACAAAGAAAAAAAGCTGAACTTTTTCCCCCGCAAGAGTTATAAGTCGAAAATTTAATCTGACAGTTCAATAATAGAACCCGGGAACGGCCCACTTCGTTATAATGCACACATTTGCTTATTTATTTAATATAGTTTTGTTTAAAGATGATTGAACAGATCGTGAGCCTCTCTTGTTGAGATCTCTCGAGATAATCCGTGTAATTTCTATACTTGCAAATGCACCCATTTCCGATCTCGTTCAGTGGAACCATCCATTTGGAGAAAGAGCTTGTCAGAAATGATTCTTCAATCGGAACACGTACAGAGGCTTTCAACATCTCGCCTCCTGTGCTTTCAGCTCTAAATAAATGAATGTTCTTTTGATTTTTTTTTAATTTTTATAATTAAAAATTTAGAAATTGGAAAATTTGTTACTTAATTCTATTAAATTACGACTTTTAGATTTAATCATTTTTACTGTAGTCCCATTCCAGAACGCCAGACATCATTTTGTTAACGTTGCAATTAACACTTTTGAAGAGAAGCCGTTTAAAAGCTAACTTGAAGTAACTCTTTCTAATGACGTTTAAGAGAATAATTAGAAATAAACAGCTCCTGCTTTTGTTTTCATACTGTGCCTCTGTTAGAAAGCCACCTTCTTTGCACTCTTGTCATCTTCGCTTTTTCTTCAGACTGCGCCATTGATGGTCGACGTCATTACGTGACGGTGGCTCCCTCGTACAGTGCGTTGAACAAACAAGGCTTCCGAGTGCCTTCACTCGCTGCGTTCTATTGATTTTTTTCCCTTACCCCCCCCCCCCCCTCCGCCCACTTTAGCCCCTATTCCTGCCGCTTTTACTCTCGGCTCATTCGTTCGTGCACGCTGTCTGCTCTCGTCTCGTGCGCTCGCTTTATTTACCAAAACTTCTGGATGACGAGCGCGAGTCGCATCAAAAATGCGAATGCGTCTTGTGCCTGGAAACCGCCAAGGCGTTGTCATCTCCGAGGCAAAAGGAGAGGGGAGGGGGGATTGGCGGAGGGGACTGTGAGGAGAGCGTTTGCGTATCGGCGGGCTTTTGAAAACGCATGCGCAGTGCGGTGAAATGGAATAAAGAAGGCAAAAGGAGAGGGAGGAGAGGGGGATGGAAGAAGGATTAGATGGTCGGGTCTGGAGGCTCTTGGCGAAGATAATTTGTTTAAGAAAACATAACGCATAATTATGATGTTGACATGGAGGTGGGTGCTAAAAATGGAAATGAGGTCCGTCGAGGCATGTAGGTGATTATGTTTACATTTCATCCTTTTTCCAAATCCCCCCTCCTCTTCCCTCTCTTCCTCCATCGTGTTTTCTACCAGGATGTGAGGGCTGAATGTATGTGTGTTTTCTGTGTGTGCGTGATCTCCCGGGGACCTTCTATTGAGCGACCCGCACAAGTTGAAATCTTGATGAAGAAGTTGTCGCTCAACGTGACAAAGATTAAGGGCGAGCGTTTTGACGGTAGGAAAGGAAGGAAGGAAGGAAGGAAGGCATTAAAAAGAAAGGAAGAAGGGCGGCCTTTGAAAAATCATAACACTGTCGCCGTGGGATTTTCGGTTAAAGATTTGCCGTGACCCAATTGGATGTGCAATTCTTAAATATAAAAATTATTTCTTTTTTTTGTGGGGGGGGGGGTTAAATATGCGCTGCTTTTCTGTATCTCTCTTTCGTTGAAACGTCGACTAAACATTAAAGGATTTTATTTAATAAAGTCTCTAAAATATTTTGTAAAGAACTTAAAGTATTCATTAAAAACTTAAGCAACCTACCCACATTCATTTGAAAGCATCATCAATTCAGATTGTAGCGTAGAAATGCAACGTGTGTATGTGCTAACGATTTTGGCCTATCATAAATTAACGGGAAACCGATCCACAGCAGTTGTCAAGGGTCCAGAATTGTCGTCCTAGCTTGTCTATGTATATATAATTTAATAAATTTCCTAGGATCGGGACTTTAATAAACGGTGTGAGAAAGAAAAGAAAGAGATCGAATGGGGAGAAAAAAAAGGAGACAAGAAAGAGATAGGGACGGTGATGGAGGGAGGAGGAGGAGGGGGAAGCATATAAAAAAAAGAAGTTGAAAAAAAAAAGTTCAACTCGAATAATCTGGAAGGCTTAAGTGAGCAGCGTGTAATGATAAGGCGCGACAGCTCGTGAAAGCAGACGCCCCGTGGCACCCGTGTAATTTGGAAGCTTCCGCCAGACGGCGATCATCAGAAGAAGAAGAAAAGAAGACGAAGGAGGAAAAAAAGTAAAATAAAAAAAGAAAAAAGAAGCAAAAACGCTGCTTAATGAATTCGTCGCCCGAGGGCGCTCCATGCAATGAAACTCGCTGAACGAGTTCGACTACCTTGTTTAAAAGGGAAAGAGGGAGGAGGAAGGCGAATTTGTAATCTTCCACACCCCCCCCCCTCCTTCTTTCTTTCCTAACGTTTCTAAGAAGCCGTCCATATTTAAGAGTAAAAATAGAAGGCGCGCAAATTTTCATTGCGTCTCTCTTTCTTTCTCTCTTTGTTGTTTTTTTTTTTTTTAATTTTTTAAAACATGTCGAAGCTTTAAAGTAATAAGGATTTATATTTATATGAAAAAATAAACGGGAAACCAACTCGGATCTTATTTGGTTACATAGCCTAAACGCAAGAAATTAAGGCTTCGAGAGACTTTGCCTCGGTGACAATTTAACCCAAGGAGGAAAATTAATTTGTGATGGAGAAGAATTAAAGCGAGCCATTTGAATGAAAAGAGAGAAAAAAGAAAGATTCAATTAATTTAGTCTCATAGAATTATATCTAAAAAAAAATAATAATAAGATCAATGCAAATTTATTTTCTTCCTTTTCTCGTTTCGCTGGTTATTAATAAATTAGAATTCGTATCGGATTACACTTGGAAGAAAGATGTTTTCTGAAAAGAAATGAACTTTCTATCGACTCATTTTATAACAGACTCGGGTGGGAAAGGACAAATAATTTCCTCCATGGCATGGCAATCTCTTTTTCTTATGACTAATAATTTCGTAACACATAGTTCATTGAAAAACTTGCTGTATGAATACACTACATGATCAAAGGAGTTGGGACACCCCTGTGAACACCTACTGTAATTATGGGACTGGACTGGGCCCGCTCATCAAGGTGGACGGAAACCTCAATGCTGATGGCTACAGGATCATTCTGGATAACGGGGCACTTCCAGCGCTGTGGGAACACTTCGGTGACGGGCCGTTCCTCTTCCAGCACGACAATGCGCCTTGCCACAAAGTAAGATCCATATCCGACTGGTTTGACGAGATGCGGGTTGAAGAACTGGATTGGCCCGCCCAGAGTCCTGATCTCAACCCCATCGAACATCTTTGGGAGGAATTGGAACGACGTGTGAGATCCAGGATGGTTCGCCCTACATCTGCCCAGGAACTGACCACGACACTCCTCGAGGAATGGAGGTCAATACCTGTGGACACATACCGTAAACTTGTGGACAGTATGCCATGTAGGGTGGAGGCAGTGATAGCAGCTCGAGGTGGTCCTACACACTACTGATTAAAGCTTTTTGCGGTCTTACGGTAGAGCAATAGGTGTCCCAACTCCTTTGATCATGTATGTTGCTCTTTAAATTTCTTATTGCTGCGACAAAGACTTTATCCTTTGTTAAATATGGCTAAACAAAAATTCAACATAGCAGCAATTCCGCAAGAGCAAGAAAAACAATGGATGATCTCGTGCAAAATGTTCAGCTCTATTGAGACGAAATTTTTGTTAAATTCATTTTAATTTAAAGACTGCAACACATAAAACATGAAGGAAAATATTATATAATATGATATCAAGTGTTCGATAATAAGTAAAAAATTGGAAAAAAGAAAGGAAAAAGATCACATTATCCAAGCCTGGATTCGAGCCGGGGGCCTCAAGCCGACAGAAATATTTACAAGTTACAGGAGAAAATGTCTTATTATACACTCACTCAGCAAAAGTCATGGCACACCTGCCTAATAACGTGGCCGGCCCCCTCCGGCCCGGATAACGGCGGCGACTTGTCGTGGAAGAGAGTCTACCAGTCCCCAGAAGACATCCAGAGGCACTGCAAGCCATGCCGCCTCCACTGCACTCCACAACGATGCTGCATTTACCATTTGTGTGGGTGACGACCTGACAGATCGTTCGATGACGTCCCACAAATGTTCAATGGGATTGCAATCTGGGGAACGTGGAGGCCAAATCATTGTCGTGAAGTTGGTAGCATGTTCCTCCAGCCACTGCCGTGTCACAAGGGCCGTGTGTGGAGGCGCATTATCTTGCTGGAAGATGCCGTCGCCCGCGGGATAAAAACAGTTCATGAAGGGGTGCAGGTGGTCCCCAAGCAGATCGACGTATGAAGTAGCACGCAGAGTGGATGTCAGAAGCACCAATGGACCTATTGCATGCCACGAGAATACACCCCAGACTTGCATGGAGTCTCCATCTGCCTGAGTGGTCCCCACCTGACAAGCGGGATCTATGGCTTCGTGTGGCCTGCGCTAGACACGGACACGACCATCGGCCCGATACAGCTGAAACCGTGACTCGTCTGACCAGGCAACCCTTCGCCAGTCCTCAGCGATCCAATGTAGATGTTGGTTGGCTTAGGCTAGGCGTTGCCGACGATGTGCAGCTGTCAAAAGTGGTACCCGTCATGGCCTCCTGCTCGCAAAGCCTGCGGCTGCCAAGGTTCGCCGAATTGTCGCACGGACACAGTTGTGGGACGTCCCTAGTTGCACCGCATGGTGATTTGGCCCGCTGTCGCCCTTCGGTCAGCAGTTGCAAGCCAGGTGACCTTGCAAACACCTCTGGCATCAGTGAGGCGTGGGCGGTCCGTCCGCTGTCCGACATGGGTTGTAACCCCTCTATGGGTGTACTCTCGATAGACCCTTGCAACGGTTGTGCGGGAAAATTGCAGGATGTTGGCTACATCTGATATTGAGGCACCCACCCGTCTGGCATCAACAATCATCCCCCGTTTAAATGCGGATAGCTCTCGGCGTGCTGCCATTTCTGCAGCTAGTCTTGCTTACAATGATTGTGTGATATCAAAGAGTCCTGTGCACCTGCATTCCGAAAATGGGAACCTGATTGGAGGGGTGTGCTATGACTTTTGGTAAGTGAGTGAATAATTCCTGTTTTATTATGGGAGAGGAAATGAAGAGTAATCATGAAACCAACATTCACGATAGTGTTGAATTTTCATTTTTGTTAATATTGGACTTACTTAATGCAACGTTGGAAAACGAGAGTTGAATGTGGACGCCCTTTTCAAGCGCTTCGTTTCCGGTAGAAGACTCTGGCACTGCGTCGTTGCCTTCACAAAACTGTAGACTGTTTATTCGTATGATGCATCGTCTCGGCAGAAAGGTTTGCATTGAACCGAACTCTTGGACCAGATTATGTGATGACAGTGCCGCTTTGCGATCGATCTATTGTTTGTTTTTGTTTTGTGTGTAAGGAAGGCGACCCTTCGAAATGATTTAGAGTCCCTTCTTCCAACTTCTTTTTGTTGTTGGTCTCTTCCCCCCCCCCCCTTCCTCGGTCTATAATAATAAATGTTCGGCTCGGATGAAAAGTTCCCGAAGCTCGTTAAGAGTCTGGTCTTGTTAAAGGGGTAGTGACGGGGTTAGTTCATTGGGCAGAATGTGTGCGTTGGCACCATCATACGCAGTTTGTAGTAGCCTAATAATAAAAAAAAGAGACAGAGAGTAAGAGAAAGAAAAACGGTTCTTTCCCGTCTCTCTCATTCTGATCTCGTCCCAGACAAGAGATATTTGGAGCTCAGGCGGAAATCCTCTCTGTTCAAACTCGTCGAGCTAAAGCAGTAGTTTGGTTTTTAGAGGGCGGACGGGGAAGCAAAGGTTGGGGGGTATGAGAGCTAAAGCATGAAGATGATAATGCGAAATGGAGAGAAGCAAAACAGATACAGTCTGATATAAAAAAAAAAAAAGAGAAGATCGAAGAATGGAGATATTTTTTTTTTTGGAAGGAAAATCAGTAGACTTGGGTCTGGGCCTTTCTCATCTCTCTCTCTCTCTCTCTCTCCCCCTCCCTCCCTCTTCTCCTTCCCCCCTTTTTCTCTACCTTTTCACTCTTATTACCAGTGCGCATGCGCAGAAATCTTCCGCCATTCCGAATGAAATATGCAAGAATTTCCCGGTGGAGGCTGCCACTACGCCTGGCGCTCACTCAATTACGTGTGCGCGGGTGCGTGCGGCATTCCTTGAAAAATTCATCTCTTCCCCGTTTCGCCCACTGTCTGTCGCCATTGACAAGCGATAAAATGTTAACAGCGCAATTGCCGTCCGTCAGTGTGTGTGTGTGTGTGTTTGTGTGTGATGTGCGTGTGTGTCTACATATCCTTCTTCGTCTTCCTTTCCCCATCCCCACATCGAACATTTACCCCCTCTCTCATTCCATTTCTCTTCTCTGCAAGCTCCTCATGCTCCTCCAAGTAAAAATTCACTCCCAAAATGCATGATGTAAAATATGGAAGAGAGACCGGGAACATGTACATATATGTGTGTTTGTGCGAGCGTGCATGTGTGTGTGTGTCTGTCTTGGTGTGATCAACCTTTCTTACCTGGAGGTTGAATGAACCGACAGAGAAGAGATCGTTTATTATTAACAAAGGAATGCATTAATAATAAACTTTTTTTTTGCCATTCTCGTGCTCTGCTTAGAATTGTATGTATAAGCGTTTTAGAATTTTTTCAAGAAAGTTGTAAAAGTTGTAGATGCAATATTAAGAGGTTGAAAATTTTTCGAACATGTACAAAAGTTATAAATTTAATGAACAGAAAAATGGTAGCTCTTGCTTCGGCAGTAGTAGATCATTATTTACTAAGATTGCTAAAGAATTATGCTTGTAAGTCATGCAAAGTCGCTCAGAGTATTTATGGCTATTTATTTAATCGGTATGTGTATATGACTTAAATTTTTTCTCTCTCTTCCTAACTTTTATTTTTTATTTTATTTTATTTTATTTTATTTTATTTTATTTTATTTTATT
>JAHWFO010080555.1:603276-635094 GCA_023313115.1 Rhysida immarginata | reverse complement strand
TTTTATTTTATTTTATTTTATTTTATTTTATTTTATTTTATTTTATTGTTTAATGGAAAAAATTCTGCTCTGCCTCTTTTCTCATCCGAGTGTCAATCACCGCTGACATTTCCGTTTCAATAACCCCCTCTTTTTCCTTTCCTGTAACCCCTCTCCCCCCCATCCTTTCCCTTCTTCTTTTATATCCCCCACCCCCTCCATCTCCCTCCGCCCCTTTTTCCCCTGCGTGCGGAAATTGAAGATGCGGGCGGAGCCTTTCGACGGCTCGGGCCCATCCATTCTTTCCCTTCGACTACGCCATCGATGAAATCCGAGAAGCGGGAATGCACCGAGCGAATGAGTATTGCCTCCGAAATTTTCTTATTGAATTTTTGTCGAAAGCCAATTCCTTTTCTGTCTGCTCTGCCCGTCGGTTTCTTTCTTTCTTTCTCTTTCACGCACACGCAGATATCAGACTGGCGTCGTCGCATGCCATCTACATCCTTTTCTTTGTCTTCATTCAATGTTAAACTTTCCATAACAATCCATTTCCTTTCCTTCTCTTCTTGACTCCCCCTAATCTTCGATCTCGGCTTCCACACTTCGCTTTCTATTTTCGTACTTACCCCCCCCCCCCCCCAAAGGATGACATTGCCTGTAAATCCTTAATTAAATAAAACAGATTTGTCGATAAAAACAATTTCTGCGTTAAATTACCTACTGATAACAATAATACTAAAAATTGGGGCTTGCCGCTTCGCAAACATAACACCGTCAGACTATGTATTGGAAATCTGGACGAATCAGTGACTCCTCAATTGTTAGCAAAAACTTTATGTAAGCATGGGATAAATGTCACCCAATGTGGGAAATAGATTACAAAAGCTGGATTACCTTCAAAAATGTTTTTCGTTGGAGCATTGACTAACCCTGACAACAATATATTGACCTCGTTTGACTGGCCTAAAGGTATCAGCGTGCGTACTTAACCCGACATTACTACAGGATACATTCTCAACTTCTACTCCGAATGAAAATTGATATTAGCAACACAACATCTGAACATCACTTGACACGATCTGTTCCTTACTCAACAAAATCGACGACTTTGCCATCTGGATCTACGCTCATAAACCGAATATTTGTGTTATTACCGAAACTTGGTTAACTGAGCCTCAGTCTTTTAACTTTCTTCAATTACACGGTTATTCTTTGATCCGTCAGGATAGGCACACTAGAGGTGGAGGAGTAGCCGTCTTGATTTCAAATCAATGGAAATTTCATGTGCCGGATTAGAATACATTTGTGTTCAGTGTAACGCTGATAAGATCGACATCAATTTGCTTGTTTTTTTATAGACCCCACTATAAAAATGGTTACCGATTTGACTTCTATTTTACAACAGTCACAGTCGTATGCTACAAAAGTCATTATTGGCGACTTTAATATTGATTTCGGAATCATGTCATTCAACACGAACTTAATCTTAAAAACACGTGAATCTTATCATCTCCGTCCAATCATCTCCACACCAATGAGAATAACTCACACTACTATAAAATAAAGTAGCATTTTAGATCAAATTTTTGTTCCAGTTCAGTGGACGGAGGTTTCTCTTAAACATGTGACGTTTCCAAAATGGGATCATAACGCTTTAATATGTTAAATACATATAGTGTTCACTAGAAATAAACAGTTAGATGACTCTCCCAGGATTATATATGATTTTTCTAAGGTTGACTGGGTTAAATTCAGGACGCTTTTGCCAAATCAGAACTGGAGTTCACATTGTGTTAATGTTCAATTAAATATCATTCAAACCAATGTACGGCAAGCCTTGACTGAAGATGGGTTAGTTGAGAAGAAGATAAAAGTTGATAAAAACAAGAATATAACTCGTAAAACGATTTTCAAATATGCTGAAAAGAAGAATATAAAAATTTGTTGTTTAATATTACTGTAATATTTTTATATACAGTAATGGCGAAAACTGCATGTAAATTTACGTATTCGATTGCAGCGCTCACACGAATCTTTCCAAACGCGCGCGAAATGAGAATGGAATCCTCGCACGTCTAAATGTTTTAAACTACTGGGTCTATGTTCTTTCCACTGCTAGATCAAAGTTATCATAAACGTCAAGAGAGAAAAACCATTGTTTCAAAGCATTGCCGGGTAAAATCTTTTAAGCATTCCAAGGAGCTTTAGCTCTGACGCAGATGTAATTTTAATATCTCACTTTTACTTCCACTTGGTTTAAATAAACAGTGGAAATACCTTTGATTCTATTTGCATTCACGTCATTTTAAAATATAGGCCTAACATTAATTAGCCATTTTTAACAATAGGCCTATTAATTAGCCATTTTGAACTATAGGCCTAACATTATTTAGTCATTTTAACTCTAGGCCTAACATAAATTAGCCATTTTTTACAATAGGCCTAACTTTAATTAGCCATTTTTAACTATAAGCCTAACATTAATCAGCCATTTTTAACAACAGGCCTAACATTATTTAGTCATTTTAACTATAGGCCTAACGTTATTTAGCCATTTTTAACCATCGCCCTAACATTAATTAACACATTTAACAATAGGCCTAACAGCCCTGAATTTTAAAATGAAATGAGCACGTGCATCAAGAAAGCTTCATAACGGGCACGTACTCCAGGCTGCCATCAACAATGCTTAAATGATAAACAAAAAGTAACACTGTATTCACTTATGACTCGTCGGTAGGATTCGATTGATATATTACATGCCCTAAGTTCATATTCTTAACATTAGTGCACGTGCTTCAAGGGGTCCACGAGAGCTCATCAAAAGTTGATATATCGCTGTTAATTTCTTCCATTTTCACGTTTTCGTGCAAACGATGGCTGGCCAGGCACATAAAGGTACTGATCATGCTTGTATTCTTATATATAGCTTTAGCTAAAGCTCGTAATAAGGGGTCATTGAAGTACTTTTTGGGGGTCATTTTCTCGGACGTAGCATTTCGAAAATCGAAAAGAATGTCATATTCGTCTTGTGCTCGTCATTCCCGTTCGAATGACATATGACATGCCTTATATTACCAATAAAAAAATTTAATGGTGGGGTTTGGGTCTCAATAGTTACGTGACTGTTAGACCGATTTCGACGACAAACTAATCAGGTGAGCTCAGGAAGGGTCTCTATCGAACAGCGAAAAAAGAACTTGAAAAAGTTAAAGCATTCTCGAGAAATCGTCGGACATACAGACAGACGGACAGACAGACACACAAACAGAGCGAAACCAATATATGCTTTTCAGCATATAATAAGTGCACTTGGTGGGCTCTTAAAACATTACAATTGTGGAAAAATAAAAAAGGGATTATGTCTTGTTCAAGCTGCATCCTTCCTGAGATAAGAAGTATCGTCTAAAAATTGCAAATGTGAAATTTAAAAGAGGAATCTGGCAGGCGAAACGAGGAAAAAACAAACGTACCCAATGGACAGGAGTGAACACTGTTTGAAATGGATTGATAATCCTATAATCAATCTTTAATTTATATCAGTCACAATCGTCAATATGTTATTCAGACAAGTACATATCCTTATATTTCCTTGAATCTAATTAGATGGATTATTAAAGAAACAAACAACAATGTATCTAGTAGAGATGGTTTGTTGACAATCACCGTTATGAAAAATTAGGGCCACTTTTACTTCAAAATATTATTTATACTCAACGATTTCCTTTGGATTTCACAAAAAACTTTGACAGGGACTTCAAAAAAGGCTCCATTGATGACATCTTTGAATCAAAATTCCACGATCTAGATTTGAACCAGGAACCACGACTATCACGCTCGTACCCTCTATCAACTGGATCATCGTGAAAACGGTACAGCAAGGGGCATTATTTTCAGTTTCAATTGGTAGAGACATCGAGCGTGATACTCGTAGTTCCTGTTCGAATCCAGGCCGTGGAATTTTTTCTTCCATTTTTTCTGATAATATCACTTCACAATATTCGTCTGTCTGTCTCTCGTCCCCTTAATATTTTCCATATTTTTTGACGTAGGAGGTTGAAACTTGGAATGTAACTTACCATTGGCATACCCTACTACACTATTTAATTTGGTTTTGATTAGCCTACTGGGATCGGATTTACGGGGTGGGAGTTAGAACCAAGTGATCTATGTGATATTTGAACACAGGGATTCCGCTGTTTTCCTATGCCACAATAACATTTCCCATTCAGTCATCGATTTTCCACTTGCTTGTAACGTTATCACTGGAAATGGCAATTTAAGAATCGAGATTTGCCAAAGGTAAGATGGCGACGTTCACAGATCTACTGGAAGCTTGCTTTCCTGTTTTTGCAGACGGACTTTGTATTCGTAAGGGGCGTCGCCTGTGAACATCCATTTTTCTGTATGTCCAGTGATTTGTGCGTCAGACATATTCTTTGGCATTTCCTGACCATATGTAACTGTTATTTGAAGAATTGTTGTACGGCTGTTTTAGTTTACCACCATACTCTTTTCTTGCACCAGCTAACATGACTCTTCCGAAGTCTAACTTTTGGACCAAACTGTATATTTTTAAATTAGCAGGCAATTTTTATCTTTTACATCAAAAATCATTTTGGGATGGTCTGACATTTGTATCGTTAAGAAATCTTCATTTAAAGAGCCTTCTGGAGCAAGACATTATTTTCTCATACCGTCAGAAAATTTTTAACTTCGTCAAACTATGAAAATGGGGGCGAACTGTTATAAATTTTCAAGACAAGAAATCCATTTATGATTGCCTGGAAATGCCTGGAATCATTCGGCGGTTATTTTAGTGGAAAATAACCAGTGAAAGCGTTATCTCTTAAACATGACACAATTTGGATAATTCTTTTCCTCTTTCGAAATTGTGAGAGCGAATAGGAAGCCTGAGGTTGAGTCACGGCATTGTAATTGCGTTTATTGATTACAGCTTTTAGTAGCGTATCTGGGGGCTTGAATGTTTTCATTTAAAGCCCACTGTTCTCCTTGTTCCTGGTTGTTGTTTTTTTATGCATGATACGAATTTTTTCGAGTCGATAGCATTTTCTGAGCCCGGGGCGCTGTTCTTTGGAGGAGTATAATGGGCTCGAGAGCGGGAGAGTGTCGAATTCTTTTCATTAAAGCACCCCCTCCTCCCACTCGCTTATGTTCTCTTCGTGTGAGAAAATGTTGACGCTCGATTGTTTATAAATTTCCGTTTGCCTTTGAAAAAAAAAAAAGAATTTTTTTCCCTCTTCCCTTGCCTCGGAGTTAATGAAGAAGAAAACGGGAGTAGATAACGTGATTGTTGATAAAAAGGAGAAAGAATAGGGAATCGAGAGAGAGAGAGAGCGCGGGTGTGTATGGATTGTGGATGGATGGGAAGGGGGAAGAGGGTAAAGGCGAGGCGTGTCTCGTACGGCTGTTAATTTCATTAAAACCTAATTTATAAAAGCGAGAGAGAGAAATTTTATTAATGGGAGGCTGGTGCTGTAAAAAGTCCCCGCTCGCCGGTTTATGCCCTCCCCTTTGCCCGCACTTTCTTTTTTCCGCGGCTTTGAATTTATTGACTGGATTGAAATTTACGACCTGCCATGAATTTATGTGTCGTTTCAGTCTTTTGAATTGCCTCGATTGAAGAGCAAAATGGAGGTGAGATAAGGGGAGGAGGGGAAACAGGGGTTCGTTCGTCTGTGGGAGATTGTGATTGAAAATAAAACGCCACGTCTTTGTCCTGGCGGCGGAGGATTACACTGATGAAATTGAAATGAGCACCTATTTTAGGTAGGTATTCATGGACTTGTCAAGGAGTTATTCTTGAAGATGTTGTTGCTGTATTTTTACACAAAATTAGAATGCTTTTGAAATTTTTTAAAATTATTTTATCTTTTAATATCTAGGAATGTTATTCAGAATCTTTTGAAATTTCATCCGTATTCCTTCTAGCTTCTGAGTGGTGGCATGCCCGCAAAATGGCCTTTTTATTAAGAATTTTTCCTCCTCTCGGTCTTTTGATTGCTGAAAAATAACAAAATCCGGCGGTGGGTGGAGGTGGCGAATAGTTTTAAAGGGAGTGAGAGTTATGGCTGAGAGAGGCCTATGGTCTCGTGCTCTCGATCATCCAACAGCGCATGTGCAAAAGCCCTTTTCCCCAGAAAAACATTGGCGCAGTGCCAGGCCTGTAAAAAGCCCTGGGATTCTTCTTTTCTTTTTTATTTATTTATTACTCGCTATGATAAAAAGAAAAGGAGAGAGAGAGTGTTTGTGTGTGTGTGTGTGTGTGTTATGCGTCTGTGTGTTTTATATGTGCATGTCAGTGTTTTCAACCAAAGTGGGAAACGGTGGGTGCGAGGAGTGTGTGGTGGAGGAAGGCGAGGGCAAATAGGAACATGCCCCCTGAGGAACAGGGAAACAGCATCTTCAGTCGATGCCAAAACGACCCGAGCCGAGAGAAAATTGTTTCTTACGGCCGTATTAAGACGGCCCTTCCCCCGCCGTCTTTGCCTCGTTTTCTTTTCCGTGGATAAGGGAGCCGCCTCTGTGGAAACTGTTATGGTTCAACCATTCCGCCGGGGTTCTGGATGCTGCAAATTGGACGGCCCCCAGAGCCACCGTCAAGTGAATGTCAAACGTTGCTGTTATGGAACGAAACAATGCGGAGCCGTTTGTATGGAAGAAACCCTTTCTCCCTCTTTCTTTTTTCCATTTGAATGTGGGTACACGGAACTTTCTCCCTTCACGAGATTTTTTTCTGTACCTCCAGAAAGACATCGATTTGCTGGTTTCCGATTAAAAAACATGACCAAAGGATAAGAGAAATGGTAAGGAATAATCCAACGAATAGTGTTTAGGGAATTTTAAGTGATATCTAATTTGGTTTCAGTTTCTATTCAGATGTGAAGTCGGATGCAAGAATGGGTGACTTAGGGCCTTGAGGGACTATTATAGATGCGAATTTTTTTAGATGTATTCCCGTTGATTTGTCAATCCGTCTGTCTTTGTGAACAGTTCAAGCCATATCGGTCAAAGTGAGAAATTTTTATATGAAAGATGTCTCCAAGTCGCGCGATTCGTTCATGACTGGTAAGTAGGCAAGTGCGCCATTAATTCTTGGAAGTAAAGGTTCCTACGTCGTTTTCCAAGAATTTGTACCGTTTACTCTTTAAATTCGGCCGCATGCAGATAGCAGCAGTGACGTAAACGAAACAGAGACGCCATCCGTACAGCTAAACTCGATTGAAAAATCTGCAGTTCTGAGGGACAGATTTTCAATCCAGTCATTGCAGAAAATAGGTAATACTCCTCTCTGGTAATGGAACAGTAGTCTAGGAATGTGTGTAGCCTTTCTTAAAAGTTCTATCAATTTCTAAATATTTGATGTTTGTTTGTTTGTGTATTTGTGTGAGCACGCTCAGTTAGGCTATACAAGATAGTCAAAGAGAAGATAATAAATAAACTGAAGAAACTCTTCAAGCATATTAAAATTTCCATTAGCCTGATTCGGCTTTCCTGTGAGAGTGTGGTTGAGTTTAGGGCCAACACATTAGTGCACATGTAGTTCGCAGAAAATTATTAATGGAACACAATAGGTGGTGTTTACTTTTTTCATGCGCTTTTGTTTACGTTATGGGCGAAGTTTAACCAAACTTCACGAGCTGTTTACTCCTTTAAGGAATGCAATTTCGACAAAACGTATGAGGAAACTTGTGTTTATTTGAAGGTGCAGAACATCGCTAGGTATCTCACGACACTTTTGACTTTTGTGCTGTACGTATTGCCCTTAAGAAAACCCCACAGGAAAAAGTCCAAAGGTGTCTGGTCGGGTGAACGAGGTGGCCACAACAAAGGCCCATCTCGCAAATCCACCGCTGAGGGAATTCAGCATTAAGCGAATCTCGTACTGTTAATGCCCAGTGAGGAGGGGCGCCATCCTGTTGAAAGAAAACATTTGTTTGGTCGTCCTGAAATTGTGGAAATGCGTATTGTTCAGGCATCTCAAGGTAGCTCGTGGAGTTAGCGGTTGGCTCGATGAAAATAAATGGGCCAATAACTCGATTATGTAAAAGCCCGCACCACACGTTGACCTTTGGGGTCGACTTCAAGAACTTCATGGGGATTAAGAGACACGTGAAAAGTTGCCTCATCTGAAAACACAACACACTTCAAAAAATCTTCATCACTGTCAATTCGTCGTAACATTTACTCAGATATGCTCGGCGTTGTGGTTTATCACTTGTTTTCAAAACTTGCACAAGTTGAACTTTATAGGCATAAAGTTTAAGACGTTTGTCTGAAACACGATGAACAGTTGTTCCAGGAATCTAGAGCTGTCTGGCTGCTGATCTGATCGACTTACGAGGGCTACGTTGAAAAGCCTGGCGAACACGTTCGACAGCCTCGTTGCTAGTGCTTGGTCGATCTGTTGATTTCTTTGGTTGAACAATTCCAGTGGCGATGAAATGATAAAATAAGATCGAATAAAATAATAAAAATAAAGAAAACACTTTTCCACAAATTAATTTTAATGCACGTATGTACATTTCGAGGACTACGTCCTCTTCGTCAGCGTGATAACGCAGAAACTGACCCCTCGCAACGAAGAGGACGTAGTCCATTTCATAGAATAAGAATTTTTAAAGAGCTTGATTTGTAAATAGCAGCATTGCCAAATTGCTCTTGTTTTCTAGGTAGAATTGTCTAAAATTTTCAGGTATACCTCGGAACACATACTATTCTTTACACGAAACCAAATACCATTCCAAGAGAGACCGTTCTTCGCCATAACGGTGCAACCAACATTTTGACTGTTGACACAATACAATCACAGGCATGTAACGTTCGTCGGGCATTTTCCTTACCCCATGTGCGACCATCAGAATGCTAGAGGAGAGCTCCACACGGCGAAGAATGTTTCCATTGCTCTAAACCATGAACCATGGGATTTCTGGTTACCATGAACTTTCACCGGTTTAACTTCGTTGATCATCGTCATCTTGGAGTGGACGTCTAGCAGTTCTCCCATGGTAGTTTATCTGTAAAATTACCTTAACTCCCGCATAATTTCATAGTGGAAGCAGATGTAAAGTGCTCTTTAGCCGTCACCATTACGCTGTTTCACAGTGACTGCCCATTCATGGTTTCAATTTACATTATTACCGCTGGACTCGGATGGTTATAATAAGCCTGACATCTCCATTATTGGCATCCAGCGACAATGCAACGTAGAACCTGTTTTTGTCATTGGCCCTGATTGATGCATTAATGCTTTGCTCCTGCATATCATAGCACGATTCACTGTCACTGACATCATCACCCGAACTATCCATTTCTAAGAGGTATCCCAATACTTGTGCCAATGTAGTATACTCTTAGACTTCTTCTCCACGAATTGACAAAAATTAAAAGAATACACCAAAATACAGTTTAAAGAATAAATCTCAAAAGCTGTAATTTAAGTGCATTAATGTTACGGTGAAACACGTTTTGGGCTGTGGCTGGAAATTTTTGTGCTGATTAATTTGACTTGTGCATCGTCGTATTCAAACGGAAGGGATCCTACATTCATTTCCCGTGTGTTGCTCTCGTCCGCTATTATTCTTATTATTAATTTTATTATTATTATTATTATTGAATGCAATTCCTCCCCCTCCATCCCCCCCCCCCCCTCGAATCTTGCCCCATTTCATGCTCATTGTTTGTCATAATGTCTCTTTCTTCTGGCGCTTTTGATTGGCCGCCGAAAGAAATCTCCGTCTGCCTCTTTACTTCTCCACTCGAGCCGTCGTTATCATCATCAGTCCTTTTCCTCCCACAGAAAAGTGCAGCTAAAACCGAGGAGGGTTAATTGCTTCTCGAAGCGACGTTAGCAAATTGCCTATTACTCCGTTTGTAAGGTAGGGAGTTTGAGAAGGATGGAGGAGGTTGTGGGTGGGAGGGGGATTTAAAAGCAGCTAAGTTTTCTCCATCCTCATTTGACTCGATCTCTTTTGACTGTGACGGCAGTGCCTAATGGCAGTTTGGTTCAGTTCGTTTTCCCTTGATTGCTCTCGGAAACTACGGGAGAGAGAGAGAGAGAGAGAGAGAGAGATGGAAAAGTAGGAGGGAGAAAGGGAAGCTCCCGACTACACTGGACAGCCTTCATAAACGCCAAACTCATCCATCTTAATCTTAGGACCTATTAAAAAGGATTTGCAAGACGTGCCCGATTGTGTAGTCGTAAGAATTCCAGTCGTCTCTATTTGTGATTATCATTTGCAGTAGTATAGGAGCTTTCATTGCAGCGAGCAGGGATATGAAAGGGTTGAGTTCGGAGAAAAAAAGAACTGGGTTTCCTTTTTTCTGACTCTTTTACGAGCATTGTGCGTGAGCTCTCTTGCAGAAACCGTATTCCGGAGAAGATAACAACGTGAATCCCCGTTTGTTGGGTAGAGCGAAGTTAATTTGGATAAGAATTGAGATGGGTAGGCGAATTGGAAGAGAAATTCGAACCGAGCTCCCTTGTTCTATCCCTCTTTAACTTTCTTATATTCTCACGGTTTGTATGTAAATTCCTGTCATTACCGCTCCCTCCTTTTTGTTTTGTTTTTCCCCCTCGTTTCGTCTAATTTCAATTCGTTTATCCGAAAAGACATTTCCTCTCGAAAAAACGGCTGATATAGTTGTCGCCCCGCAAAGAAACCGTCGTTGTTGTTGTCGAACGTGAACGAAGTCGAGTAAAATCCGCACACATAGGCTAACAGGAAAAGAAAGCAAAACGTACGCGCAAGCGCACACAAACACATACATATACACACCTATATGCGCGCGTGCACTGGAGAGATTGTACCCAGCGTGTATTTGGATGACAATGAAAACGGGGAGAGTGTGTGTATGGGGTACTTTGGAAGTCAAAGGAATGTATGTTTAATCGCGGGGCTTATCTATACGTAATAACAGAGTCATTAGCGTCGAGAGTGAGAGGGAGAGGGAGGGCAGGAGGTGGAGTGAGGAGAGCCAGTTAGTATGGGTCGGTCCGTTGAGGGTTAAGGGAAATGGAGAAAGGAGGAGGGATAAGAGCATTCCTTCCTAATGGAATTGGATAGCAAAGTCATCATGTGTTGTGCTGTAGAGTCTGTCCGTAAAGAAGAAATGAGGAGACAGGCATATAAAATATACAAGAGATTAGCCCTTTCGTCATTTACCATGAGATTTAGGGCAACGAGAAAAGCACTGTTAGAGTAGGTTAGAATAGAAAAAAAAAGGAACAATGTACGGTTTGAAAGCCAAGATAAAGTGGCAAAGCTATAATATATAAATCTTTTTTTCATCCAATTCTTCTTTCTGCTTCGCCTGGTTTGTTAAAAGATATGCATGTAAAGATATACTTTTCTTTTCTATTAAAAATGATAGCTCCGAATTTCAAGTGGGTTGCAAGTAGGTCGCTTTTATTTGTAATCAGCAAGGTCTTACTTTCAGCCAGGGGAAACACCCGTAAGAAAGGAAAAGTTAGGGTGATGAAGTTAATGAGAGCATGAAACGGGCTATACTTACACTGTTGGCACAAGAAAAGCTTTAAAGCATCAACCATGATTAGTTGCCACAGAATTGAAGGACTCGACTTACAAGGGAGTCCCTCGAACATGTATGTCACAGTAACCCACCAAATTGAAATATGTTACTCATCTGAAGCTACTATAGATGCTTGCAAAATAAGAGAGTGCGAAATTGTGTTTCTTTCAAAATAAACCGCGAAAACGAAAAAATTTCAGCATACATAGCCATACAAAGACTCCATTGTTAAAGCGGCTAGGCTATGTGGGGTTCCCTTGTTAGTATACCACTATTATTGGATCCACTTATGTGGTAAATCAGTTGGCGATATTTCGGCCCTGTTAAATCTACCCAAGGTCGACTTGGGTGGAAGCATGAAAGGTCAACAATTGTGTAACAGCGCAGACCTTATAAACACACTGTCGGAGATCGGCGAGTGCTACAGAGGACTTCCCGGGAAAATCGGTTTGCTTCTGTTGCAGAATCATTAGAGAATTTGGACAGACATTAGGAACTGTCACGTATACAAAAATAGTGTAGCGCAATGTAAATGCTGGAAGGAAATACATGATGCTTTATAGACAAAATTTTATTGAAGAAGATAAGTATCCTCTAACACGGCGTTACAGATAAAATAATAAATAAATAAATAAATAAAGACGAGTTATAAAGGTACAGTCGGGTGCAAAAAGGTTTTTACCTGCTCCGTAGGGGCTGAGCTTAGCGGATGTTGATCGGTTGCATAATCAGGTACTTGTACTAGGAGTCATGGCAGATTAGAATGGGCCTGTCCCTTCTTAATGAAAATAGGGTAGCAGGTATATGCCTGGGATGTGCTCGTCACGGGCTCTCTCCTGACAATAATAAGTGATAGCGGCTGCCTCGAATGGCAGAGTTCGAATCCGATATGGATAGACATTATCGCGTTTTTGACTTCGTTTAAGTTTTAAACGGTGTATGTAAAGAACACCATAAACAGATTAAATTTTTTTCACCCAAGTGTGTAATTTGATCTGTTTATTTGAGGGTTTAAAAAACTTTTCATGTTAATTGTCATGGCATGCTTTTCTCTATATTTTAGTTTTTAATAAAATATACACTAATTCATAGCACCGTTACTTTTACAAAAATCCTTTTTTGTTCAAATCATTTAATATTCTCTACTATTAAAATATATAATCCTATATATTAAAACGCAAAGCATTTTTTGTAAGAGCAAAATTGGCACTCCTGCGCATGGACAATCCATCAGAAGCCAGGGATTGTTGTAATGAGACAATATTCAATCATTGTTTTGAATTAAATAAACCGTGACCACCGAGTGAGAAGGCCTCCGCAATGAAACTGAATACATTGTTGCATCACATAGATAGTGCATTGTTATTCGTATTTCTACCATTAATAAGCCCTGAATTTGCACTATCTATGATGATGTAACAATGTATTCAGTTTCATTGCGGAGGCCTTCTCTATCGGTGGTCACGAGTAAACTAAAGATTTACAGAGAGAAAATTCTGCCTTGATCATTTTATGGCATTTCCTTGTGACTACTGAAAAACTCTGAAAATGCTTAATGTTAAATGTTATATCGTTAGAAAGAGCTTTAAAAACTGATCATTTTATCTACTGACACTTTATGTCTCAGTTTAATACTTTCAGAGAAATTTAGTTTAAAACTATTTTGATTTTATATATTAACTCATTTCTTATTCTTTGTGCAAAATGAGATATTTCAGCTCTGACAATTTTTTATTTTATTATTTTTTAATAAAAGAGATGGGGATTAATAATAAGATGGGTTGTTCTCCTTCAAATTATGACGGGATCCATCTAGTTATATAATAAATTTAAAGAAATTTTCGGATGGTTTTGGCATAGTTGTCGTTGATTATTTTATATACACAAAATATACAAAAAATGAGACTTGTAACTTTTCAAGCAGTCAAAAGAAAATAGCTTCCACCTACACCTGTAAAACACTTCCGCATCACACGATAACGAGCGCTACATCAGCTTATCTCTTGATCACGCATATAATTATATCGATACTGTGCACCATTTATGTTACACTATTAACCAAATAGATTAGTTTTAAAACAAAAATTCTCATCATAACAGCCAAAATAATCTTTTTGTCAACATAATTGAGCACGTGACATAAAACTTGCCTTCCCCGATGCTAAGCAAAAACTTAATGAAATCGTTCCATAGTAAGCGTGCTCGACTAGATACCTGGAAAAAGTAACCTCATTGAATTAAAGTATTGTAAGGAAGCCGAACAATTTTGACTTAGGTCAAAACCTTTATGCACCCGACTGTACCTTCCCAAAAGAGAAGCATCAAACCTCTCGTCAAAAAAAAAATAATAAGTTAAAGATCTAACAACTCAATATCTAGGCCCGGGCATAATTGGGTTTAGGTTTTAATACGTAAGGGGAATGTATTAAAGAGTTCTATATACTTCTCCCATGGATTTTCATGCAACGAGGGCTTATTTCGGCCGCACCTACGCAATCAGGAAAGCGGCGACGCCTCGGAGTTTCCATGATGGCAGTTTGACCTGTCTGCAAAGAAAAATAAAGACGCAAGGTTAGAGTGACTGGAGCGAAACGAAAGCGAATGAGAGGCAAACATTGAATTATACAGAAACTACGAAAAGAGTCAGCTTAACTTAATCAATGTAGCAAGCGCCTAAATCTTCAGCTTGATAAGCTGAGAGTCCCCATGGCTTGATGAGGTTGAGGAATCCGTCTGCTGCTAATGGCACCGGGTCCTTGTTGAGTGAGAGAATAGCACAGCTCGAAGGTCGCAGCCTTCCTATCAGACAGGTTTCGAAGATACAGACCCACGTTCCAAGTCGCTTGCTTCCTCGCTGACACCAAACTCCACGTTGTTTTTCTTGTGGCTGACGGCACTGCTCCACGAGACTTAGTTTCTCTACGCTGAACTCGAAAACTTCTTCCACATTCTCCGATGTCTTTAACGGATGGTCATCTCGGTTACTCCGCATGTGCTCTCGTGAAACTTGAATGGACGACACAGAGTTCACACATTCACTAGAAAAGTCTTTCACATGAACAAACTTACAAATATGCGAACGGGGTAGAGTCGCTGCAGAAGGGAGCAGTGCATACGCCGGTTTGCTTTGCTTAATCACGATAGACTCGGTCGAGATTCTAACATCCATCTGTTTTCATGGCTCAATCCTTACACCTTCAGAGAATTTTGTTGATTAGCTATGTTAGTTAATAGAAGGGTTAGAAATTTTTCCCAAAAAAATTTAATTATCAAATTATTATGGACAGGAATCTTATAATAATGGGAAAAAAAATTCCTGTAATTTAGGCTCAATATAATGCTTTTTGGTTAAATTTTTAAATTTCCTGAATTTTTTAAAATTCTAGCTTTAGTTACACACGTGGCTATTTTTTTTTGGTTTAAAAATCAAAGGGAACTTTTCCGTTTTCTATTCAAGAATTGAGAAAAAAAGGTTCTCAAATGCAAGGTCGCTCTAATACAGGCCATTCTGCTTCGATCTCAAGAAATCTAACTTAAGAAATTTGCTTCGAACTCAAGAAATTTGCTATTTAAATATATAAATTCGTTTAAAATGACCGATTGACAGCTATAAGTTTTCGATTGTTTAGTTCGATAGATCGATCCGCCAGTTTGCTTCGATTTAATGCATGATGGGATGCCTTGTCATGACCTATATTAGAGCGGCCTTGCTCAGATGGGGTAGGTAATAGCGCCCCTAGTGTTAATTTGAGACATTTCACAATTTCCAGCGATTCAAAGGACGTAACAGAGAGAAATCAAGGTGGCCTTGTCCTACTTTATATGGTTATCGTTAGTGGGAATAGATGGCTGCACCCTCTTAGAAGAATACTTGTGAGCCATATGCTGCTTCTCTGGCGACGTAGCATTGCTCTTGCTCACAATATTTTGTGTCAGGAACCGTCTAGCACCAAGACTGTTCGACGCAAATTGAAACGGATGGGCTATCATGCGAGAGCTGCTTCCCATAAGCGACAGATCATGATTACCAGTGGAACGGGTCAATGCAATGAAAACGTGTTGTGTAGAACCATGAATCTATCTACTTGTTTTAGTAGTCTTACGTTCACCCTTGAGTATAGAGAATGCCCTGCGAATTTATTGTGGCAGCTGTCAAATGTAGATTAACGTGGAATGGCATGAGTTCTCTGGTTCATTTGAAGAGAACAAGGAATTCCTAGGTTTACGTGACTATTCTAGACAATTCTGCGCTCCCTACAATACAGGAACAGCATGTCCATTCACCCATCCACAAATCAAGGTCTGTAACTGATGATTCTATGAAATTGTGTGTGGAGGAACTTCTCGATCAAACCAATAGAACACTTGGAGAGTGATTTAGAACGTCAGCTTGGTGCCCGATTACTTCGCCTAAGATCAGTCCCCGCGTTGGCAGCTATGCTTCGCCTATTGCATTTGTGACTTTCCAGAAACTGGTGGAAGATCTTCCTAGACGACTAGAGACAGTGATAGCTGCAAAGGGTAGTCCGTCGCCGTATTAGACTTCGTGTAATTTTGTTTAAAATGATTAGTTAGTCGGGTGTCCCGATACTTTTGCCTGCTACGAAGCTGATAATTTGTCGAACTATATTTTCATAAAGTTTTTTCGTCCTTGAAATATATTGCATCTTTGTTCATCAATTCGATGAATTCTTTTGGAAATTAGACCGTGCAGTTTCTGTTATCATATCGAATGCGTTTATATCAATGCACAGGGGCATCTTTATTTCCTTTGCAGTATTTGCACGCATCTGATTGCCTAGAGAAGAGTGTTTTCTTTTTTTCGTCAAAGTTTCATTCGGATATAAAGTGTCAGTGACGGGATTTATTTCCTTTTAGCCATTTTATGTATCTTCTTGGTAAGTCTTTCTGAGTTGCCGGGAGCATTTTCTGATTTTTTTTCCTAGGATCTTCTTCCTTCTCCCATCTTTATTGAAAGGCAGAGAGATAACGTTCGCGTCTCGTCTTCCCCATTTAACCCCTACTCCCGACACCGTCATCTACTCCCACACTTGCACACGCCCAGGCTTTTGTGTTTTGTCGGCAGCTATATCGTTTTCACGTTCCAGGGCAGGGAAAAAATGCTGAGTTTTAGCGAGGAGCACGGCGGGAAATTTGGAAAGAAGAAAGGAAAGAAGAGACATGTAAAGGGGGTGGGGAGAAAAAGACGAAGAAACGCAGAAGACGAGAATTTTAGCCTCGTCTGCCAAAGCTCCGGGAAATTCTCTTATTCAAATGGCGGGGTGGGGGGGGGGGCGTGAAGAACCCGGGTTGTTTAAATATTAAGACCGAGAAGGAAAGAGGAGGGGAGGTTGGGGAAAGGAAAAGGAGAAGGGTTTCTCGGTTACTGAAATATTGAAGGGGTTTGAGACGCCAGCACAAGTTCGCACTTTGAGCACGAAATGTGGCGTGTGTAACATTAATGGGGATGACAGGTTCGAGTCTGTGTGAAAAGTCGATTTTCCTTCGCTTCGCGTTTCTCTTGTCTGTTTTAAGGATCCTCGTAAAGGAGAAGAGGGATCTAGAGCCGTAGTAAATTGAATTTTTTCCCCTATGGGGAGGAGGTTAAGGGTGTATGTTTAATCTTTTTATTTATTTTTTTTTCGTTTTCAAGTTTTCTTTGTGCTTTAATTTCTTTGTGCTTGGATCTGAGTGAGAAAAATTCTTCCCGTCAATACGATTTTAAAGAATTTTCAAATTTTCCACTTTTTCTGCTGTATACCAATGATAAATAACTTTCGAATTTTACTTTCTGATCACACAATTTTCGGTATGATGAAAAATAGGGAGTGTTGTCTGATCATTTCTGTCGTATAGTTTACAAAAGACGTATCGTGTTCAGGCCTGGCTGTGCTAAAGGAAAAAGAGAGAAGGGGAGCAAAAACGGGGAACGGTAACGAATTTTTATTATGGCCTCTTATTATTATTGTTATTTTTCGTGTTCGAATTTTTTTCTTTTTTCTTTACTCCTTCGAGAGCGGTCGGAAAGAAGTCTCCTTTTCTTTGCCCTCCACCCCTCGCTTCTCGTAAATGACGGTTGCCATGGCAACCGTTTTCGCCGGCATAATGGCTGCCTTCTCGTCTTCTTTATACTCCCCCGCTGAGTGCATTACGGGAAGGGATCGCAAAGATGGATCGCTAAAGAAACGGGGGTTGAATTCCACTGCTCTCTCTCTTCCACCCTCTGAGTCCGATGCGGAATGGAGGGAGTAATGTCTCGGAATTTGTGAGGAGGGGAGCGTTAAAAGAGAAGGAGACGAGAGTAAGATATTGGGAGGCTGTTTTTCAAAGTCACCCACCATTCCACATCCCCATTCTTCCATTTTCTTCGACTTCCCCTCGGTTGTGCGGAATGTTTATTTAGAGTAGTCTAGGAGAAGTTGAGTAAAAATCGCCTGTTCTCTAAATTACCAGTATGGACGACTATTCTATAAGAAGCTATTCTATTTTTTATTCTTATGGAATAGCTCTTTTATTTTCCTCTCTACTTATGTCTAACGGTACTGGCTCTATTTGCTCTTTTCTTAATCTACGGTAAAGTCGGTAATGAGGGTCAATCTTCTTCATTGCGAGTCGTTCGTCATTTGAAAGGTGATGAGCGAACTGCTAGAAAGCCACTTTTTAGGGGAAGCGCTATTTCTTTTTTATTGACCAATCATATAAATATTTATAGATCTTTAGCAATTCTTTTTTGTATTATCGTCCCTTCCAAAAAGGGGAATATGTAAATAAAAAATTCTTTTATCAGACGGCAACCCGTGATAAAAAGAAAACCCGAGATACGACTAAAATGCGTTTCTAAAGTTGTTGTTTTTTTTAATTTTCTAAATAAATTTTTAATTTTACTAATTTTTGTCTGTACATGTATTACATTGTAATTGTTCAATATAATTTCCAGTAAATTCTACACCCTCTTATCCTAACATGAAACTAATTTTTGACGGATGTCAAAGAAAAAAAGGGCGAGACAAAAGAACCTTGGAATAAAATAATAAAAAAATTAGGTCCCCTTTTTATGCACAGGTTTATACTTCGTTTTACTGCGTGTAAGTTCTTAAGAAATGCATTGCATTTTCCATAGTTGCAAAATCAGCATTAAAACAACACATCCGTCTTTTGCCAAGCAATTAAATATCCTACCAACAGGCACGATAAACATTGTTGTAAAATCTCTCGGGCCTTGCCTGGATTATTATCTCTGGATTGTTCAGCTAGAGCGCAATCCCCAGAACTGTGGAAACACCCCTTGTATGAAATTGAAATCATCTTTTATTATGTTGTACTTAAAAATGACAAAAAATGCCAGAATTCTTTGAAAATTCTTCCAGAACATGTGAAAAGATTGGCTTGAGAAAGAAGAATTTTTGGAGCAACCACTGTGCATACAAGATGTTAATACGAGTTCGATTTCATAAGGTAACTGACTGGCCAAGCAGCTGTTCCAATGGATGCTCGCCCACTTGCCTCACACATATGAAACCATGAAATATCGGGATTACGGGACGTTTTCGCTGTAGTTCTATTTTTATTTGTATCGTAAATTATTTAAATTAAAAAGCCATGCTCATTGAATTAAATACATCCAATTTTAATTATCAGTTTAATTTTCAATTATCATGTCCTTGTTTAATCGTGGTCACAACTAAATTACTGAGTAGTTTCGCGAAACAACCCCTAGTGAGTGGCATTCCTCGAGAATTTTGCGTGAAACACAAGAGAAGTTTAAAATTCGCGAGAATCACGAGCATCAAATGCGTTACAGAATTGTGACATATTTTCTTTTCTCTCCTTATCAATGTTTCATCAAATAATTAATTCAGGTTACATTTACACTGAGAATGGTGAAGAGCTTGCCTTCTTTGTCAGGTGATAATAAAATTATTTCGAACGTTTGCTTCGGCATTAGAATTTTGACGGAATTCATATGTGCTAGCTCAATGTACAGTCATGTGAAGAACAGTGTTGAAAGATTTAGTAATTTTTTTAAAGCCCTTGTCCTTAAACAATGGACATTGTTAAACAATGCAGAAAACAATGAAAACAAGGACAAGCACTTTAAAAAAATTACTAAATCTGGCAACACTGGTGAAGAATATTCTTATCCAGAATTAATCAGAAAATGTGTTTTAAAAATATTTTTTTAGTTCAAAGAGAAGTAAAGCCATGTAGTTATATGGGATAAACAAAAGATTTTTGAATTGGAAAAGCACGAAAATGGGCTTTGTTACCCACAGGCGCCACATTGCTTTGGGACTTTTGTCGGAGCGAGGGAGGAAAATCGAGAGAAATCTTAAAGAAAAGAGAAAAAGCGAGTTTTCGAGGTTTTTTGAAACACCAACATTTCTCGCGTCAAGGTTTTTCGAATGGAAAATTGAGAAAACTAATTGTTTGCGAAAGCGCTCCGTTCTATGTATGAACATCGCTCGCTTATTTAAAAGCATGCTGTGCGTTTAAAGGGAAATAGATTGGATAGGGTAAAGGGGAAGAGGTGCAATTGCTGAAACATTGCGATTGCAACACATTGCTTGCTTTTCTCCCACCCCCCCTGTCGAATTCCATGTCAGTTGGGAAAGCAATGGAGGAATGGCGGTTAATGTTGGATGGCGGTTGGGGAAAAGGGGGTTTCCTCGTTGCCACCGCGTAATACATTCCGAACTATAAAGGATAAAAGTTGACGGACGGAGTTACAACAATCTTGACGGTCTCTTGTTCGTGGGAGTGATGTCGGGACGGGTCATCTGATGGAGTTCCCGCACCTCCTGACCGCGCCCTCTGACATCTTCTACTCGGGGGAAAATGACTGTGCCATTATTTTCAGATGGGAAACGAACCGGTTAGTGCAGTGGGGTTCTCCATTTTATTGTATGTGTTGTAAATTAAAGTAATATAATAAGAATGGATGTGGCAAAACTCGTGAAACGTCTGTTCTCTACGTTTTTTTTATATACAGGTTATTTCAAAAATACTTTTACAAACTTTCAGGGCAGGTAGTATGGGTGAATCTAAGCAGAAAGTTCATATGAACATGGGTCCGAATTTGAACGCTAACGCTAAAATGTGATCGAATTCCAACGAGTAGTTTCCAAGTTACGCACTTCAATCGTAACACGCGTTCGTATGTGTCCACTGTTACGATTTTGAATGCCATCAAATTTTAACGGTGTACACAGCTTTATGTACCCTATTATTCCTCCAAAATTCATTATATTAGGAGTTATTAATTTGTTGATCTTGGTGGCGGCATTTTTATTTCTGTTTACATTTCAGTTAGCGTTCAAATTCGGACCCATGTTCATATGAAGTTTTTTGCTTAGAATCACCCATACTAACTCCCCTAAAAGTTTGTAAAAGTACTTTTGAAACACCCTGTATACTGAGAGCTTGCGGATGCTTCTAAATAAATCGTTAAATAATGGAAGCGGTGAGAAATGAGATGAAATTTTTTATGAATGGTGAGAAGCTGGGTTTTTTTTTTTTTTGTTTTTTTTTTTTTTTTTTTTTAACTTGAATTGAAGAGAAGAAAAATCAAAGAAGGCTCCAGAAGAATTGATAGAGAAAGAAGAAGAAATAGGAAGGGGGGAAGGGTGTATTAAAAAAAAAGTGGAGAAGGAAAAGGGGCGTTTGTTGAAATATCGTTGGTGACACTTGGTGGGGATTAGACATTTCACTAGGATTTTTTCTCGCGTCATTCTCGATCTAGACGAGAAAGATTCCGGGAGAGAGAGTGAGTGAGTGTGAGTGAGAGAAAAGATAGCTTCGCCAAGCGTTTTTGAGTCACGGAGGGTGCTTGACTATCTATCACCCGAAGGAGCTAACCACTCAGAATTCGTTTTCGTCTCCTCTTTTTTAATATTTTATTTTTATTTTGAGTGGCACTTAATTTTCTTCTCACATTCACAGACACACACTTCTTTCTTTTTCCTTTCGTTATTTTTTAATTAAGGGAATTATTGAAGTTATTTCGTTTACAGGGTAATTTTCGAAGTGCAAGTCTAGAAAGTAACTGCGTAACAACAGCCCTGTTCCATTCCTGTTTGGTTTAAAAAAAAAAAAAAAGAGTTAGTGACGATATAGTGCTGCCATTATATTTCTTTATTATTCCTTTAAAATTGTACACTCACGTTAGTTCATGTATAAAGAAAGTTTCTATTAATTAAAATTTGCCTTAAGCATGTGGGATTAATGGCAATAATTAGAGAACAATTTGTCTGAAGAATATTATGTTGTGATGTTGTACAGTTTCCATTTCGCCTGGTTTTGTGAAATTTAAAAAATGGGGAGGATCGTGATGTTACGAAAATAAATCGAAAATAAGAGCGCAAGACAGGAAATAAACACAGTCAGCGATTATGAGTGTTGTCAAGAAGTTCCCGTTTTTGTCTATTTTTTCTTCTGGTGCTGACGATTTTTATTTTATTTTTATTTCCTTCCTTTTTTTTCTTCGCTCTCTTTTTATTATATTTCTAAGGAGTCGTCGCAGCTTCCGTGTTTTTATCTGGGAAACACAAACCTTAACTTATTGCCACTGAATTTGGAAAATGATTTTTGTCGACGTTTCTTGTTCGCCTCTGTCGATTTGGTTTTCATTTTATAAGTCTTTCTTTATCAATATTATTAAAATCGTGAATATTCGACATTTCAAATGTTAACGAAAATTACATTGCCAATTTTTTAGTGAAGGCACGGTAAAAGCATGTATTGAGGTAACCGTGCTTTCATTAAAATTAAATATATTCACCAATTTATTAAGCACACCAGCTCCCAAGAAAAAAGATTAATTTACTGGCACGTTCATATCGAAAAAGGTAAAAGAGGAATGTAGCATGGGCGTTGCATTTGTATACACTGCTGGCAAAAAAAAAAAAAAATGCAACACCTTGAAGGAATGGGTCGATTTATTTGAAGTTTTGCACACATGTGGCATTGGTGGCAAACAAGATATTATTCAAATTGCAAGACAGTATGTCGAGAAGAACGTTGTACAGGGTGGTTCCCATGCCCCAATAGACCACATTAGTAGGTCGTATAATCGCTGCGAGCTTGAATGCAGGCCTCGGCTCTTGCATGCATGCAGTCATAAAGATGCTGGATGTCGTCTTAGGGTAGGTTGGTCCAAGCCTCCTGAACATGCTGGTGGAATTGTTGCAACTGGGCTGCAGCGACGATGAACATTACGTCCCACATATGCTCAATTAACGACAAGCCTGGCCAGCTAAGTAGTGCCAATTGCTAAGGCCTGCAAGCTAACACGGATCTGAAAAGCGTGTTATCCTCCTGTTGCAAGAAGGGCAGAAGAACAGGTCCCACAATTTGCTGGTCATACAGAATTCTGTTCAATGTTCCATCTACAAACAGTAAGGATGATCGCGAGTTGTAACTAATCGCACCCCATACCATTTCGCTAGCGGTTGGATCTGTGTTCCGTAGACGGATGCTGTGTAGAAGATGGCGCTCTGTTGCTCTTTGCCGCACACGTACACGTCCATCACTGGTATACAGGCAGAATCTTCTCTCATCACTAAAGACTACAGATCTTCAGTCGGCTCTTTCGCGGCACCATTGCAAGCGCGCAGCACGGTGTTCTTGCAGAAGTAAGAGTCTGGCTAGAGGGATCCGTGCCCGCAGTCATGCAGCTCGCAAACGGTTACCAATGATCCGTCTTGGCAAAGCTGGTGCCACTTTGGCCCTTATCGCTGCTGTGGGATGACTTACGGTTGCCATCCTATCGGGAGTTTGAAACTTTATTTTCATTTTCAATGAAAGACCTCACGATCGGTCCTAGTTAGAGTACTAGCACGACCTACTGGATACTAACGACCTGTTCATTTAGCTGATTTCCATTGTTGTTTCAGGCAGACAAAAATCATTGTTGATTTCCCGAGTACTATCACCCTCTATCGGTAGATTTCAAACATTTTTTCTACCTGAAACAAAAATTCGGAATGCATATATATAATTTGTATTCAAAGAAAAAAAATTCTGATCAAAAATATTATTTCTCAATATTTAGAAAAAAATTCTGAATGTTAATTCAATTCAGGTAGGAAAAAACTTGAAATCTCCCGATAGAGTGTGATAGTTGTTGGGAAATCAACAATGATTTTTGTCTGCTTGAAACAACAATGGAAATCTGCTAAATGAACAGGTCGTTAGTATCCAGTAGGTCGTGGTACTAGCATCACCTTCTAAACTACAGGCCTCACAACAGACGATGAAAACGTCATCAATATTAGGCCCAAACTTCAGCGCTCTTAGCCAAAGGTAATTTTATCTACGCAAGAATCGTTTTTTCCCCTTAATAATATTATTTAAAAATATGTTTGTTGCTATTTTTATAATTAAATTGTTGTTCTTGAGTGCATGAAAAAATCGGCAAGGAAGAAATTTTTTTTTTTTTTTTTTTTTAAACCTCCTTCTGCTAAGAGCGCTGTTGTTTGGGCCTGATATTGATGAGGTTTTCACCGTCTGTTGTGGGGCCTGAAGTTTAGAAGGTGATGGTACTAGAGATGTAGGTATTTCTATCCGCCATTTTGATTCCAACATGGATGCTGAAAAGCATGGGCTGCATGGGGTCAAGCTTGTACAAGGGCAACGCTTTGCGCTAAAATGAGCAAAATATTGCATTCGTCGTGAAAAACATTTATTTTAATATATACGTATAAGATACTTTTGAAGGGCCAAGTAAATAATAGCCTGATTTACGCTTTTGAAGGTTACATTGTTGAACTAAGATGATCAGGTGACTTTTCAGTGACGTTAAAAACAAACTAAATAAGCAGTCATTTCATTAACCAAACTTAGGTTTCTTTTTAGTCGCTATTTAACTCCCTTTTAAAATAAAAGATTCTATACAAAATTTTTTAATACGTTAAGTATTTTTTTTTATTTTGTTTGGACTACATTTTGTTTATCTCAATTGGTAAAAAAAAAAAAAAGGAGGTTAAACAGCGCCTTGTCAAAATTGAGAGATACCAAAAGCAACAATGGAAACTATTCAGTAAAACAGGTCTGTAATAATAAAGGAGGTCATGGTTTGATAAAAATTATTGCTCAGACAAGGATGGTCAGGTGACTTTTCAGTTCCGGCGTGTGCTTCAAGCCAGTGCCACCAATGCTTAAACGTGCAACAACAATACAAAACTATTTCCGTGACGAACTCAAATGTTCTCCTTTATTATTATTATTATTATTATTATTATTACACACTTTTATTGAACTTCACTTGTTTTTTGTTTTTTTTTATTGAACTTCACTTGTTTGTGTGTTTGTGCGCAAATTTTGTAATCAGTATTTATCTCACTTCCTGACTACCTTGAGCTCTGCAACTTTCCCCAGTGGCGTCTTATCGATGACAATGCATGTTTCAATCGTTAGTCTCACTATAGTTTTCATTTATTCCTAAGTTATTTAATATTTAAGTTTAATATGTTTACAGTGCAATCATGACGTAACGACTGCCTGTTTGTCGTTTATTGTTATCGTTTATTTTATTATGTGGTATTTTCTTTTAAAAATTTAATATTTAACGTGCCACCCCACTTTTACCTTTTTTTAAAATTAGATTTTTTACTTTTTTCTGCACTTTTAAGGTGAAAGTGTGGGCTTTAAAATATGTTATTTTATATTTTTTATTTATAGTTTGAACTCTTCAAGCCGGCGTCAACAATTTGTAAAATTAATAAAGCTTAATTTTGCAACAATAAACAACGGATACAGTTAACCCTCGTCATAACGAATTGTTTGTTGTGGCAATTGGACAATTCGTAGTAATGAATTAGTACCATTAGAACACAAACTAGTGAACCGATTTGAAATTTTTTTAACACGCATTGTCATCGGTCCTGTGTATGTTTATCAAGTTTCAGCTCTCTAGCTTCTCGGGAAGTTGGTTTATTATTGATTACAAGATATGACCCGGACAGTCGGACGCGGACGCACTTACTGTAAAGCAAGTTAAATAATAAGCGTATAATAAAAAGGCGGCCACTGTTAAAGATAATAAGCAGGTTTCCATCCACTTTTACTTTCCTTTCGCACTAAAGCGAATTGGATAGACCGGGCTTTTGGATTTAGATCTTTGGAAAATATTTGAGAGTAAGAACATGAAATTAACTCGCTAATGAAATAATTATAATGCACGCCACTTCATTTTTTCGCCTGTACATTTGCAGCCATTTTTTTATTTATTTTTTTATATTTGATCTCTTTAGTCATTTTGAAGCAAAGTGAAGGAAAAGATTCCTTTGGTAGATTGCACGAAAAACAACAACACAAGACGAGCATAAAAATAAGAGGGAGGGGATAAAAAAAAAAGTCGAGGAAGGAAGTTGCGGGACGAATGCTTAGCGGAATGGCTGCGAGATTTCGGTCGAAGAAGTCGCTTCAGCCGTTTCCTGAACTGCGCGTGCGCTAGATCTTGATCACGTGAGGAAGGAAGGAATGAAGGAGAAAAGGGATCAGTGACGAAGAAGAAGACGTTTCCTCCTCCTCGCGTTTTATTCTCTGGCTCGGTTATTTGCTCGATGGTGCTTGGAGAGATGGCTAGGGTTACATCAACTTCATCTCCCCTGTTGTTGTGATCCTCCTAGACAGAGCCTACGTAAGTGAATTACTCAGGAGGCTTTTGTTTGTAAGAGAGATGGGGCTAAAGACGAGACAGGGCTACTGTAGAGATATGTAGTTGTAGAAGTGCCCAGTCTGCGTTTACTTAAAACCTGTTGTAGACACACTGTTGGTGGGATCTAATTGACCCTTTCGCTCTCTTGTTCGACCTATTGGCAAGCGGCTGTTTTCTGGTCGATTGTCGTTCATTACACTCTTTACCTAACTGACATCTCCATGGTTGTGTGGGAATCCCTTGGTTTGGTAAAAAGGCGAATGGGGCGTTGGTCTCTTTCCTTCCGACTGTTGTGATAAATGGCTATGAGAAAACGTGACCTAGGCCGCAAATTCCTTGGCGTTTTCGTTCTCTCTCTCTCTCTCTCTCTCTCCTATCTTCTGCGTTGGAAGATCTCTTGGAATATTACGGGAGAGAGAGTGAGAGAGAAAGATCCCAATGTTTATTGATTCATTCATTTATCAAGATGTTCTCGTTCGCCTTTCAACATGGTTCTTTGAATATATTGCTGTTTGAGGGGAAAAGAAAACGACTGGACCTTTATGCATAATCCATATATATTATAAATCGGAGTCCGTTGGAACGTTTGTCCCTTTACAACTCAGAAAATACTCAACGAATCTCCACGAAATTTTCCATGTACGTAGTTAGTTTCACTGTGCTTTAGGCAGGGTACTTTTTATATCGTATTTATATCAATTTTTTAAGTTATTCTTATTTTTCGAAAAGTTGAATTGTTTTCAAAGGATGTCACTAGATGGCGATACTATCTTATCGAAAAGTTAAAATGTCAGCTGATGTTGCGTATTTCTTGTTGAACACGTAATAGTCGACTGCGAGCTGACAGTTTTGTTACGTTGTACGATCGTTAAATTTTTATGTTAAGTTTGAGATGTTGACGAATTCATGCAACAGAGGGGACTAAAATCGTTCTTCCAAAAATACAGCAATTCAATTGCTGACTACAACGACAGAATTTGCATGTGTGCACAAACCAGGGGATTAAAAAAACCGTGCTAAAATTTAGTTATATACTATTGTAACTTTAATTTGACATATTAATATTATTTTATTAACTAATTTCGTTTATAGAAGCAAAATTACTATATCATGATTAAAGAGACCATAGCTTAATTTCAGCATCAATAATGCAAAATTTCATCATAAAACCAATGACGTATATTAAAGATAGACCTGCCAGCATACTTGAAGTGGGAAGGTCCGCCTTCAGGAACCGTCATGGCTGAAAGTGAGCAAAACACATGGCTAAACATGAGGGTACCTGATTAATAATTCTTTCACACTCCGATCACGGAATGATAAGTTTATCTTTTCGTTAACTTTGTATTTGAAGTATTTTATGATATTTTATAAACAATTTTTCGATCGTGGTTTCAATTTCAATTTCGTTTCGATCATCTTTCAGTACGTATTCTCAATTTATGGTTGTGGAAAGTGATTCCTGATCCTTTTTCGTGTCTATATGTACGGTGGAACGCGGAAACTTTAAGGAATGGTTTTGAATTAATTATTTCTCGGGCCCAAAATCGTCAAAAACAAAGAAACCACACAGCTAACAACACCACGGCTCACTCCTGCCCAGAACTGCCATGGCTTCAATTGGCTTCACTTTGGCGGCGATGTTAACAATAGGATTCGAGATCTGCCTTTAATATACGTCATTGGAACAAACAGCCCGATCAACGTGCGACGGGCATATCAGCTAGACTTTTGTTTTCAAAGGATGTCACTAGATGGCGATGCCAGACGAAGAATGTTTCATTTTATTCGTTTTTTCCAGACTTTCGAGGTCGCAGGTATATATTTCCAGGAAGCTTGCTTCTCCCACGGTCAGTTATACGTTGCTTGCTCCCACGTGTCCAGCTGTCGAAATCTATTTGATTTTGCGCCACAGGGGAAGACATACAACGTTGTTTACCGAAATGGACTTGAATGCACAACTACTTTACAATCGATGCCCAGCTTGCCTGTGTAGCTGATACATTTATCTTATCATTTTTTTTTTCATTCTTTACTTTTGTACATATAATTTAATTTTCTTTTGTTCCCAGTTCATTGTTCATAAATCATCATTTTTGGTTTAAAATGATTATGAAAGGTTTGGAGAAGGCTTTCTAGACTGTTTCTCATTTTCTTGCATTTCGTTCATACTTTGGTAATCATAGTTCAGTTTTTAACATAACAAACAATCGTTAAAAAAAACTACTCAATGCATCTTTTCCACCCGGGCGAAGCCGGGTAATATTGCTAGTAAATAGATAAATTAGAAGCGTCTCTGTATATGTGGTGTTGTGATAGCCCTCCTGGTTTGTTTATATAATACATCCAAAACTTAACCGCCATTTTAAATTAATTGGAATGAACACCCGGTTGTGGCTTTGGGCCACCGCTGGCAGCTAATGTCGATTGCTTGTTAGAATTCGAAAACATCTGGAAATGCTGTGGACGATAATTAACGGGTTAGCGGATAGTCTCATGTGCTGCCAGCGTGTTTTGTGGATTTTTCATATTTAGGCCTAATAACTTTTAACTCTGAAATTGAAAGTCTCCGTTATAAAATAAAAGCGTCGACCGTCTAATTTTTAATGGTTTGCTTTAGAGGGTGTTTTTCACGGGAATAACAGGATGGTAGGGATGCGACTGAAGTGGGTAGAGGTCGGGCGTTGTGGCGAGGGCTTTTGGTCATTCGTGGTAACGAGGTCGGGAAGCCCCTCTCGGAATAATCTCGCATCACCGGGTTCCTGTGGGAGAAGGGGGTGGGGTTGGCAGCGCTGATGGTGGTGGTGATGGTGGTAGGGGTAGAGAGATTGTTGAGGAGGTATTAATTGCTCGAGTCGTAGAAGGAAAGAAGGAGGGTTGTGTTAACCACTGAACCGCAGACGCACACGGCTTGGGTTTTGACCGTTCTTGTTCGCCACCGGAGCGAGTCACTGTACAAGCTTGTCCAAAATATTATCTAAGAAAACGTACAAACGAGAGAGACAGACGTTCGGGAGATGAGGGGGGAGGAGGAAGGGAATCGTCGAAAAGAGATAAAGGTTTGAATTTTTCAGCTCAGAGTGCTGAGTTAATAATGGCGCTTTGATAGAGTGCAGGCAGGAGGAACGGGGTGGTTGTGGAGGGCAGGGGGGTGGGAGCGTAATGAAGGGAAGAAGGGGTAGAGGAAGGAGGAATGGCGTTTTCTTTCTCTCCCTCCGTAATGAGAAATTGCACGATGGCTTTAATTGGCGTGGTTGCCGGCTGCGTGTCGTATGCAGACCACTCGCCCTCTCGTGTTAGGCTGGCTAATTAATGGCGCTCGAGTAAATGACTTGAATGCCCCATTTTCGTTCGATGGGAGAGTGAAGAGAGAGAGAGAGAGAGGTTAATAGACTGAAGGCGGGAGGCAGGAAGGAGGGATAGGGTGAGGGGATTTGAACGCTTTCCTAAGAAATTTATTTTGCAGCGCGTTTGTTCGCTCTCCTCTCCACTCGATATTTCTCTGTTATACTGATCAAACACATAAAAATACTCTTCTCAAATCTCATTATTTTTTAACACCAGAAGCATCATTTGTAATAACGTGATAATTTAAAGGACTAACCCATGCCGGGATTTTAAAATGTTCGTGTGTTTTTAAAGTTGGTATGAATGGAATAGTGAATGGCTAAAGGTTCTTAAAAAATTGATGAATATTTTGATGAGATTTACACTTTCTTCTCTTATCTCTGTTTTTTCCTGTATTTATTCATCATTATCGGAGGTAATGGCCTGAAAAAATCCCCCTAAGACCATTTTCCAATTATTCTTATCTCTAATTTTGAAAGCTTTAGCGGCCAACAAAAGCCCATCCATGGTCGTAAGTGAAGTCGAAACTAATTGATTTAAATTTTCTTGTTCAATACAAAGCTACCATAGATGGAACAGGGAACTCTAAAGCGAAAATTCCATTATTGTATGATGCGAACAGCCTTGGAACAATTGAGTTTTGTGATTTCGGAGTCTCGTCTGGAATTTAGTTCCGCACAAGATAATCCAATAGGAATACGACTTGGCGGTATTTTCCATGATTGGATTAAAATATTATTCCCCTAGTCAAAACCTAATTCCTTTGTCGCTGAAATGCCATTTTCAAAAATGCGTATTCGCAAAAAATCTATGGTGATCCACAATTTTTAGATGGCGTACTTCTAGGAGAGAACATGATCGCGCTTGATGCTTTGTGTAGCCTCCAAGCGACTTTCGTGCGCTGAAAAGCAACAGTGTTTTTCTGTACAAAAAATATTTCGCCTGATTTCGAAGACAGTCAAATAGTTGCCCAGTGGGAATAGTTTTAAACCGTCTTTGCTCTTCTTATGTAAAAGACCGTGCTTTATTTTTTAAACCGTTCCTCTGTAAAACGGAGAACCGAAATTAAAGGGGTCAGTACAAACTATTGTGTTTTCAAAGTCAAATGAGGAAATGCCACTGAAAGAAACGCTGAATGACAACTGTACAGGTTTTTAATGCTTTTATTAAACAACATATTTTTTTAATTTTTAAAATTGATGTTCATAATGTTTATAGGCTAGTTTTTTCCCCAAGGTCTATACAGTGAACAACATTAACAAGTTAACCAGCGTACAAATAATTTAATGACTTGTTTTTCCTTCAAGCATTAATTATGTATTGATTTTAAACCAGTAAAGCCCCTTAATTGGATGGGTTAAAGTGAGACCACCTCATAAAGACGTGATCACGCCCTATCATAAAATTTTAATTAAAGAATAACAATGACAACTAGAGAGGGCATAAAAGAACAAAACTACGGCACTTTAATCATTTGGAACGGATGCTTAATCATGACGCCTTTAAATTCTGTTCGATTATGTGATTATAACAAAGTGATAAAGTGGATTTTTTATTTTTGTTGGTGCCCGACCTTTAAATGGCTGGCCATTAACTATTAACTTCCGAACTGTCTTCTTCCAAAGGAAGAGGGAAATGGAGGCTATAATAGCTGACTCTTTTTGAGGGACACGTGTGTCGTAGTGTCAGAAAGGGTATCGTGGTAGATGAGGTGAATTAGAAGGGTTAAATAGGCCGAAGCAGCGGGAGGAGGAGTTTTGAGAATTAGGTTCTGGTGTGTGAAGTTAAATGAGCTGCCATCTCTTGTTGACGTTTCGACAACGGGCGAAGTTCTCCTCTTCGCCTCTTCTCTCTTCTCGCGCGCTCTCTCTCATTAAAATTTAATTACCCGTTAATGACTGTAATTGTTTCCTCCCTTCATCCCCTTACCCTTTGGCGTGGGCGGTGACTGGGGAATTAGCACGGGGGTTCTCGTGCGCTACATAATCGCACGCACGCGCATTCGTGTCGTTTCCACTCTTCACTCCTTTTCCGTTCTCGGTGGAGAAATCTGTCTCGAGAATTTTTTCCACAAAACTACTACCCCCTGCTTTTCCCTCTCTCTCTATCTCTCTCTCTCTCCTCTTCCTCCTTTTCCTTTTGCTTGGTTGGCTGTTTATTTCTTCATCCCCGCTAAATTTTTTTTTTGGTTACTTTATTCTGAAGACACAACTTTTATATTTCTTGTATGTAAAGAGAGAGAGAGAGAGAGAGAGAGAGAGAGAGAGAGAGAGAGAGAGAGA
>JAHWFO010080555.1:583095-603266 GCA_023313115.1 Rhysida immarginata | reverse complement strand
AGAGAGAGAGAGAGAGAGAGAGAGAGAGAGAGAGAGAGAGAGAGAGACGGAAAGGTGGGAGGGGAGAGGTGACTTAATATTTTACTTTTATCGTTTATGAGATGTGACACTTTTGTTGGCCCTTTGCAGTCGTTAGTTTTAAATTCTGAGGGCGAGCGTTTTATTTCAGGGAGAAAAGTTTTCGGAATGTGTTCGCGTTGAGATAAAAGTGCTGCTGCTCTGTCAGTGCAGTAAGATTTGCCCAGAGTCCTGAAAGATAAAGGAGGAGAATCTTGTGATTTAATTCCGTTTCTTTATTGTCGCCGTTGCCTATTAGGTTATGGCTGTTTGTCTTCAGCGTTCTTAAAATAGTTTTAGTCAAGTGGAAGATTTGCTTAAGTGTTATTGCTTGAGAAATGATTATACGTCGTGGATGTCTTAAATTATTCATTTAATAATCTTAAAATTTCGTATCTGCGTGTAAACGAAAGGACCGCTTTACACTCGAAGAATACACAAGATGGTGACTAAATAGTCTCAGTAGACAAATCGTTGCATAATATAAACGAAATAACGATTTAATATAATTTGTGTCGCTATTACAAACGAAATTCAATCGGTATGATAGTATCTTCCGGCATGTGAAGCCCTTGTGCCGGTGCATTAAATACGGTACTGTGACGAGCCGTAATTCTTTTTGACATACATTATACGCAGATTATATTGAAGAAGTTTAAGTCTTGTTTCGTCTAATAATAGTCTTTCCAAAAGTATAGTAATAGTGTTGTAGCCATTATTTTTTATCCAATTTTTGTACATAAATTTAAATAATTCCCGATTACAGTGACACAAATTTTCTATCGTGGAAATTTTGTCACGAATTTGAACGCTTCACACAAATTGCTCTTTCGTCTAGCCTAGGAACAGTGAAAATCGCCGTGTATGATGCTGCCACCTCCCGCTGTAAATCAAAACATTTGCGACTGTGAATATTGCGCTGCGTTCGTTTTCTTCATTCACTGTCGCAAATTTTATTTTAATAAAGTCAATGCGCAATGGAAACTAAAGGTTGAGGATATGCTAAGTAAACTGATCATAGGCCTTACCTTCAGCAATAATCTATATGCTTTCAACGCGCTAGTTTTCTTTATTCGTTCTGTTTTCCACGTTTTGTGGACTGCATTGAGTTTGACTTGGTTTTGGGGGGAAAATTCCTTCACCCCCATTTAAACTGCTTTGCTGAAATCGTTCCATCGCAGACGCAAGCACATACGAGAAATGGTGTGTTTTAAACAGACACACACTCGTGGAGAGATTTTGTTATCATTTTCTTTTTTAAAAATTTTTATTTGGAGTGTCTCTTCGAAATTGGTGCCTTCATTTAAATTTTTTGCACGTGAAATATTGTGGGTGCTTTTTTATCCTTCCATTCCAAATTGATGCTTATTTGGAGATTGTCACGCATGAGCATTTTACCCGAAAAGGAGGAAGGTTGGAGCGGGAAAAGGGGATGCAAAAAGGGGTTTGTTGGGATTCGCCTTCCTTGGCTGGGAGTGAGGGTTTCATTCCGAGAGCTTTAGCAAGAAAGCAAGCCGATCTTGGAGATAATGGCCAGAGTAATTCCACCGATAAGCTTGTCGGAAAAAGAAGTAGAAGACGTTGGAAAAGTGGGCGCGCGCGAGTGTGTATCTTTGTGTGGAGTTTAAGGAGAAGGGGATAAATGACTCGAAGGGAGAAGTGTTTATTTCATCGAGAGAAAAGCTATTTTAACCGTAACGAAAATGTAGCACGAGTGTTAAAACCTTCAACGTTTTCGTCTATCTCTCCCTCCTACCTCCTCCTCACTTACCATCTCCTTCCCCTACCTTCGTTCTTTTTCTTTTTTAAAAGGAATTTTCAAATCCCCTTCCCCCTTCTTCTGTTTCTTCTCTCCCCCGCTCTCGCCAATCTCTCAAAGAAACAGGTTGTAAACAATAAACGCGAATATAACATTTATCTTTCAGAATTATCGACAATGGGTGAGTTTTATTTGGTCGTGAGCGCCTGGGTCGACAGAGGAGAGGGGGTGGTGGAAATGGGGGCGTTTTCACGGATCAAGTGTTTTCCCTCTCTCTCTCTCTCTCTCTCTCTCTCTCTCTCTCTCTCTCTCTCTCTCCGGTGCGCATGCGTGGGTGTTCGCTCAGCCCCATTTCCCGTTCATGACCGTGAAAATGCGTAGCCATTTATCACAGCGAGCGACTTAAAGTGTGGGCCGGGTCTTTCTCTTTTTATTTTCTTTTCCTCCCTACTCTCGTATCAACTCTCGGTATCATTTCGCTCTAGGAGTAGTAGCTGGGTGGGAGTGCGTGTGAGGGTTGTTAAAATTCTCGCACGCGCTGCTGGTGCTTTTTTTTTTATGTCTCCCATCCCTATTTCTTATCTCACGTGCGCCCCGTTTTTATCTTTTAAAGAAACGATTTAAATGCCGTCAAATCGATAACACTAGCTATCGTCTTCATAATAATAATAACAGCAATAATGATGATGATGATGATTTGACTATGATGGCGAAAGCACGGAAGATGGAATTGCTAAGCATTGCGCTAAAACTGTATAAAATTAGAACGCTATTTTCAACAATAAAGCTACTGGCATACATTTTTGAAACAATCCGAGGATGGGAACATTTTGTACCATATCAAGGGTAAAAAGAATAAAACTTTTTTATTGTTTTGAATACGTTAATATATCATGAAACTTCAAGGAATTGAAAATACAAATCCGATAGAAGACATAAAGGACCCTTTCATATCTAGAAGGCTGATTGGCTGTAGAAATTAAATTTAAAAGTTAAATAGGATCTGTGGCCATAACGCAAGTCCTAGATATTTGTTAAGATTCACAGAAGCGGGAGTCCATATATGACGGTGAGATTCAAATGAAGAATGGCTGCATATCAATGAAAGCTAACCTAAACGTTCCTTAAACTTTTCAAGTACTTGTAAATTCTACTTTAGGAAGGACGTGGGTTGCCAGTACTGACTGACCTGTACATTCCAAGAAAACTAAGGTTAATCTTAGTAGAAACACCGCTCTGGCACTGAAAATCATAAACATGTTACTTTTAATTGTGCAAAGACTTTCGGGATAATGTAGCTTATTACAACAGCAAACAGCATGCACGAAAGAAGCCAATGACGGATAAAGTTCGCCTGTCGCATGAATAGGGCTAGATTTCCAGCAGGCATTCGGCGCAATACATTATTAAGGTAAAAATTCCAGAAACGCTTATAACATCGAGAAATCACTGAAGAAATGGGTTAAGTTAACGGTAAGGAATTTTCTCGTAACCATCATTCTGTACCCTATCTATGATTCCTCCCTCCACATCTCGAAAGAAAAAATAAAAAAGTGGTCAAAGTTATCAAACAGCAAATCGAGTGGAGTGATTATGATATTCGATTAAGAAAATACTGGAAACTAAACGAGATAAGAGTTCCAAAAGAAACCATATGCAGGGCTCATTACAGGAGAAAGTTGCAAATTTTGGGGATATTCCTCAAGCTGCTCTGAATAAGAGTGAAATAAAGGAAAGATTCTCACAAAAAAATATTCTTGAGTTCAAGTTCGTGAGGGTGGTGTAGTCGAAGTGAAAAATTGTCAGATTTTAATAAATAATCCAGTATAGTTTGGGCAATGTGTTAGTCAGTTAATCTACAAGAAAAAGAATTGAACACGGGCTAATAATTCACACGGCTCGGATTTCCACAGAGTGACGGTGAATGTTGGCATGCTTAAAGAGGAACATCCAGAGCATTAAGGAAAATCCCCGTCTGTACTAAGTAGCTCAGGTATAATCAATAGGATAGGCTAAAAACCTAAGCATCAAAAAAATGTATTTTGACATTAATGTAGTAAGGCAAGAAATGTCCTAAGGCGCTTCTAAGAATATTCATTAGGAAAAACTGGCAACATGAAATGAGGATATGGCTAAAGAAGAATGTGTCAACAAAGAAGCTGACCGTCCAGTGTCTTCAAAACAAGGAAAGGCACTTTGAGCGCATACGATCGAAGAAGCTATAACAAGTCATTGTAATTCTTCCGAGTGTTACTTATTGCAAAGATGAAGAGGCAAACAACAACGATTAGACAAACTACTTATACAGAGTTTCAACGCTTGACCCATTTCTGAAGAAACTGTTGAAGATGAGGAAACGCAAAATTTTTCTAATTGATAAGAAAGAAAAGTAAAAATACATCACATAAAAAAGCACAAGGCCTTTCAGTCTTTTTAATCAAGGACCTTCAACAGGTAATATTTTGAATGTATTAACTGACATGCTCAACAGCAAAGGCTTTAAGATTACAAATTTAAATAGTCAAAGCATTGTTACAGTTATATTAATCAATCAATCAAACAATAAATAAAGGAGAACATGTGAGTTCGTCACCGAAACAGTTTTGCATTGTTGTTGCACGTTTAAGCATTGTTGGTTGGCGCTGGCTTGAAACATATGCCGGAGCTGAAAAGTCACCTAACCATTGTTGTCTGAGCAACAATTTTTATCATCAATCAAACTAAAAATAAAGGAAAACACGTGAGTTCGTCACACGAAACAATTTGAATGTGCGAGCTTTGCAACCACATTAATTGAATTTACTAACACACTGGCTGACAAAAAAGTGAAGCACCCAGAAGGAGTGCTTGAAAGTGAATGAAACGACATATGATGAAAGAACATGTAACTTTATTGTACTGATTACAGTATGGGATGAAACAGACAACGCCGTTGGCAGTACAGGTGGAATGTTAGCGCCAGGTCAGTAGGGTGTGGCACCCCCTCTGGCCCCAAAGCATGCCCTTATACGGTTCGGAATGGTGTCAAACAGCCTTTGGATTCTCTCCTGAGGCAAGTCAGTCCACAGTTGTTGCAGCTGTCCCTCCAGATCCCACAGGTTGGTACTGGGACGGAGTCGCCTTCCAATGTCATCCCACACGTGTTCAATGGTGAAGAGGTCCGGGGATCTTGCTGGCCATGGGAGGACCTCAACCTGCGTAGGCAGTCCATAGACACTCGTGCGTTATCTTGTTGGTACGATGTCCCAGGGTGCTGTGCCAGAAGCGGTAGGACATGCGGACGCAGAATGTCTCTGACGTATCGCTGTGTGTCAAAGTCTGCCGAAGCACTATTAGAGGTGACCTGAACGCATATCCGATGGCTCCCCATACAATGATGCCAGGGGTTTTGCCTGTGTCTCTCTCCACAACATGTGAGGGTTATGCCCTCTGCCCTCGACGCTGCCATACGCGAACACGGTGGTCATCGGAGGTCATGGAGAAGCGGGACTAAACATGATGCGACGCCATTCGTCCTCTGTCTGCGCCTCCCGGGAAAGGCACCACTCTAAACGCAGGTGTTGTGGTGTTAATGTCAACCGACGCTTGCGGCGGTAGGGCCCAATCCGGCGGATGCGAGTCGTCGAGACACTGTGCGCAAACTCATGGGGTGTTGTAGAGTCTCCAGTACATGTTCGCTGATGCCATAGGATTCCTTAATGCTTGGAGCGCCATACGACGGTCCTCCCTTGGAGTGGCGTTTATTGGTCGACCCGAACCTGCACGACGTGCATGGGTGCCCTCATCTACCCATTGATTCCAACATCGGGCCACTGTGACGTCTGAATGGCCCACATGCCTGGCAATTGCACGATACGATCGACCAGCCTCATTCAGTCCCACAATGCGGCCCCTGTCAAATGTTGTTAATTAGTGGATAGGATGTCTAAAGCCTGTTTCACAATTACAGTTTGCGGGCGGAAAACAGGCGGATGCGGAGCTCGCAACGCAAGACGAAGATTTTCCGCACGGACTGCCGTTTCTCAGCGGAATTCGCCCGCATTGCTCTCCTCAACTGCTTTGTGGGCGGAATTTTCAATTTAATCTGGTTCTGAAATTTTGCAGATTCCGCAACTGCTTTGCGGGCGGATTTTCAATTCAAGCGGACCCACATCCGTTTCAATCAATCAGAAAACATCAAGTTTCGGCGCATCTTTGTTGCCATATTGGACGAAAACACTGTCGATGTGAAATTGGCATTTGGGAATGTAATTTAAAAAACATTGCTGTCAAAAACAGCCTTCGCCTGTGAATGCGACGAAGGTCGCTGCGAGACGCTGTTTTGTGTGGACTTCGATCTCGTTTGGGAATGAACCAATGAGAAGACAGTTAATGCGGCCGCGGATTTAATTGTGAAATGGAAACGGAAAGTTGTTAAATCCCCTTCTTCGCGAGCGGAGGCACTAGTATACCTTTCCTTGGCGGATCCGCTGGGGTTAATGCGGGCGATTTAATTGTGAAACAAGCTTAACGTGTCTGCAGGCATCGCGAGTGCTTTGTACAGTAAAGTCAGCCTCTCTGAACGTCTTGCGTAACTGTCGGACTCAAAGCAGTTGACTGGTAACAACTTATCAACAACATAGCGGTGACATGACGAATGCACTCTGGTGAGCGTTCTAGACATTACAGATCCTTGTGTCATATAACGTGCATTGTGCGTTGCGTCGTGCGGTTGCTGCGTCAATTTCGGTTCACATAACTTTTTCCGTGCGTCCGTTGGCCGTCCGTTGGTCATGCGTCAGGCGAACGTCGTGCGTTCAGTGTCATGGGTCGCAACATACGCATTGAGGCGACGAAACATCGACTGGGTCCCTGGGCTGTCTCTTGCGGCGTTGAAAGCATTGTCAATACGCTTCCAAAGCTCATCAACCTCCTGGACAGTTGTGCAGACACCTGGTCTTCCATGTTTAGGTACACTTGAGGCTACTAGCAGGTGCACCTATTAATAACCAATAAATGGGACGTTATTTCAAGAATTTCTTGTAGCTTCTGTGCATGTCAGTTGCCATCCACTGAGTACAACACCAGCTGCTGAAACGTCACTTTTAACTGCGGAAATCTCATAAACGGTTTGTTATCCGAACCGAGTTTATATGAACTTTTATTTTCATCTCGCTGTGGGGAATCACCACCAGAAGTTTGTGACAGGGGTTTAGATACACCCTGTATAGAATGGAAAAAAATCCTATTAGCCTTTGAAGCGATTTAGAATGACATAAAGAAAGGCAATAATAATAATAATAAACTGACTGTCGACGGCGAAACATAATCCATCCAACATTCAATGAGAACGCATGAGCGCAAACAGACTCTAATTTGTTTGGAGTGACAGCTTTCCTAACAAATCCATTCTCGTTTGACTATGAATAGGAGGAGAATGAACTAAAGAAATGCAGTTCACGAAGTAAGAACAAATTACAAGAAATTACGGAATTAGTAAATTTGTATTATTACCGTTCTGCTCTCTAATATAAAGGTGCCATTTATAATAGACAATAGACAACTTCATCATTCTCTAAACATGTCGTTCATCGTTTTGGCTTACGTATTACGTCTGATCATTTTGTTTCATATCAACTAAGATTTCGATTTTTGGAGGATGATAAAACCGTATGCTTTTTTTTTTGAAATTTTTATTTACGTATTTTATTTTTTTTATCGTTCTTTTGCATCCGATACTCAGCTTTATGTAAGCTGGAACAGAGCTTGGGAGAGAAGAAGGGCATTGGAGGAAGGAACGATGAAATGGGGGGGGGGGGGGAATTGGGAGAATTTCCAACGTGTATGGGATGCCTTATATAAGCTTTTTGACTGCAGTTTGTATAAGCTTTTTTACGTTTCTTCTTCTCTCTCTCTCTGTCTCGTTAAACTTAAATGAGGCTGATAAGGACGGTGATGGGCCGGAAGAACGAGGAGGAGATGTCTCATAACAATGCCTCTTATTACGGCCACCGAGATCATTATATCAGCTACTTTCTTTTATTTTTTTTTCTTGTGCTCAGTCTTTTTATCCCCTGCTTAGTTTTCTCCCTCTCCTTTCTGGTTCATTGAGATTTTCTACGAGAGGGCTTAAATCGACAAACTCATTTCCTAACTCCCTTTTCAGTTATTAGATTGGTAAGAATCAGCCATGAAAACCGGTGAACAGTGTGTGTTTATCCTTGATTTGTGGCGGTAGGACAGAAGATAATTTTGGGGAATTGAGGTCGAACAGAGCTGATTACTTTTCACCCTCATCCGCTTTCGACAACCATAATAAAACGACTTGTATGCATATCCTGACGGTGTTGCAGTCAAGCTAAACTGTTACCCAGATCTCGAAGTAATGTTCTGAGTTCTCCAATTACAAATTAACAAGTCCCATTTTGTTCTCATATTACTTCCATATTAATTTGTAAGTCCGAATGAGCTATGTGTTTTTAATGGATTTTTTAGAACTATTGCGAACTATACCGATTTCTTTCCTACTGTCGCTTTATATTTTGAAATCCGAGACGAACTTCATTATTTCATTTCTCAAAGAATTTTCAGTAGTTTCTTTTCCCTGGTGGCATTGCCATATTTGTTGCACAAATTTCAATGAATTTTGCCACAACAGCCAATCACGTTGAGTTCTATTTTATCGTTCATTTATATAGAGTCGGTATTATTTGCTATGTCGAGAAAAATGCGTAATCTATTTCCAATCTCGGCTGTTCTTTGCATTTGCTTTAGCAGAACCTACGCCTCAATTCGACGTGGCATAGAAGAAACAAGATTCTGAAAAAACGTTCTACTATAAGAATTTCCAGGTCGTTGCGAGAATACCCATCAGTTTGCCTATATGTCGCAGAAGGCGGCTCTTTGCTCCGAAGAGCTCTTTCAAACTCATCCCCCATGTGCTCGTGGATAGTGGGGGCCGATATTGCATTCGGGAAAGACTGCCATGCTCCTCTAACCACTCAGTGAAAATTCGAACTTTATGGCATGCAGCATTTTTCTGCTGGAAGGAGGCTTGTTCATCAGAGAATATGATGCACATGGATGCATATCTTGCATTAAGGAGTAGTATGCCTAATCAGCGGTGTGATGAGCTAACACTGAGCATTTAAAAATGATCAATGGAAAACATGCTCCAGAGCATACCACCACGTCCACAATCTTCATCACTTGATACGAGGTCTTTTTAAAAAGTAATGAGACCGTTCCAATAAATCTCTTTACTTAATTCTTAGTTACAAATCAACCGTATCACCTTCAAAATAGTTCACTTGAGAGACCACTGCGACGGAGTCGTTACTCCCACTCCTCAAAGCAGTGTTGGAAGTCATGAGGTGTAAGCATTTTCAGTTGGTCCGTCACGGCCTTCTGTATCACTTCCACAGAGGCAAAATGTCATCATTTGAGGAAAGAGGAAAAGTCACATGGCGCAAGATCAGGGGAGTAGGGAGGCTAAGATATCACTGAAATGCCTTTTTGAGCCAGAAATTGCATGACAAGAGTTCTGTGTGACAAGGTACATCCAAGTTTCAGCAATGCTCTCAAAGAACTTCTTTCTTAGTTCGAAGTTTTCCAATTTCCAGGCATCCATTTTCGTATCAGACTAAAGAAACACTCTTCAAGACTAGTTCACATTCAGCGAATGCGAATTTCCGATTCCAGATGTTTTCTAGGCGTCCGGAGCCGTTTCACATTCAGCGGGAACGAAGCGGAGAGCTAGGCGAACTTCCTTCCTTTCAGCACAGATACGGCAAATTCGTCGCGAAATCGCTGAATGTGAACTAGGTTTCACGTGAACGTTTCGTATCAATAATATAAAGACAGTAGGAAGTTGAAAATTACACTGAAGATCGAGCAAATGTTATCTAACTACCACTAGAGGGAGAGCCTCCTGAGTTGCCAGATAGCACGCTGTGCCATAGCCTCTCTTATCATTGTCGGCTATGGCTGTGCATGCATTCTCATTACTTTTTAAACATTCTTTGTATCATCGCATGGTTAGGCTTCACTATCTCTCATGCTGTTAACGCGATATTTGACCCTCCTAGGCGTAGTCGTGATTCATGGTCTTGCTGTACCCTCTTCGACCCAGTTTCGATGTGCTCGTGCATGCTGCAGACGAAATTTGTGGTTTGCTGGGACTGGAATAGGTTACCATTTGTTAAATCTCTGCGGCGAGTTGTATCAGCAGATACATTTGCCTGGATACTCCTATTGCATTCAGCGAGTATTTAGTGAATGGTTGAACGTCTGCCCTCTTTTATCATCCTCCTTAGTCGACCTTGCCCGCGATCATCGACCATGTGTTTTCGTCCGCATGGAGATCTCTCGTCGCTGTTCTTTGCTTTTTTTATTTCCTTTTCAGACCGCTCATAGAACACCTCTTGATACAGTTGTCCATAAGTTTTATCTGTCTTTTAGCCATATTTGAGGTATCGCATCAACCATGCGAGTACCTATCATCGCTCTTTCGGAATCGACTAAATCTTGTGTCTTTTCCATCAGACAGGTGGAACGCCTTCTAGTAACCTAATTTCGTATGTACTTTACGTCATAATTGTTTACGTCAGTGAGATCAGCACGTATTGATCATCATCTATTACGTGAAGAAGCCACATCTTTCCCCGTCCTCCTAGTGTTTTCACGGAAATAAAGTTGTTAGGGACAAAATAAAGCTTTTAGAGGGAAAATTCCGGAATCTAGTGGAAGCTTTCTCATATTCATCTGCAGTTTATTTATTGAAACTGCACTGCCTCTTTATTTCAGTTTTCTACTGAAAATTTGCTCCCTTTATTTGCCAATACATCGTCTTTTTAAGAATATTTATTTTCCATACGAAGTAGTATTGTATAGATCTACGACTTTTTTTCCGCCCCTACAAGTTCCCCCCCCCCCCCTCCTTTTACAATTTCCTTATGTTTTAATAAAAACGTGCTAACACTTTTCTAATACTGTAATTCAGAATGTCATTGCTCATTCTCTCTCGCTTCCCTTTAGCCCACCGTACCAGATCTACCATCCCCACCGCTCCATTCACTTTCCCTCTTCTCTTTCCCTTCTCTCTCTCTCTCTCTCTCTCCATTTTTTTTTATTCCCTTCCACATCCTCGAGCGAACCAACCGGTGGCTGAGAGCGATAAGCGTGCCAGGCTCGCGCATATTATTTTTGCATCCGTGCACATCCATAAAAGACGGGGTTATATGCGTCGCCTGATATCGGCTTCCCTCCGTCAACCCCCACATCTCGGCGCCTCCCCCTTCCCCACCCATGCTTCCTCGCAAACCTTTCCTCTCCCAATCCCCTCCTTCCTCTCGTCTCCCATTTTCTTTTTTTTCTCGTTCCTCACTCTTATTCGTCTCCTTTGGCTTTTTCCTCTTTTTCTGTCAGGGCAAGGAAAGAAGACAGCAGGCTCAATGCAGATATAATATGAAATATACACAGCCTCGGTGCGTCTTGTGGAGGTGTTCATGCATTCCTTTTTGGATTTTGGTATTTTTGCTGTCATAATTCGCCTCTCTAGGTAGTGCAATTCGTCTTCATTGTTTCGTTCCTTATGGAGAGATTGTGCGCATTCCTCGTCTCTCTCTCTCTCTCTCTCTCTCTCTCTCTCTCTCTCTCACGTGCAGTGTTTGTTTCTGTCTTCAACTGAATAACCGCTTCCACTCGAGTTGCCCACTCGAGACGGACCTCTTATCAATCGTCCTCTCTGAAGTCAAGTAGTTGCGATTAAAGTAGAGAGAGAGAGAAAGAGAAAGAAAAGAGGGAAATGGGTGGAAATATCACGTTACGCTCCAGACTGTTAGTCGATGCGACGCCATTTTGTAAATATCGACTTAAGAGGCCGCTGTGGAGTTGTAAGTTTAACCCTCCTCTATTTGCAGTATGGCGGATTGATTTAAAAAATTTTTTATCTTCCCTAAGCCATTGAGTTGCCTTCTTCTTAATGTTCGCTTTACTACCGGTCTTTTATAATGGCCTTTGAATGTGTGTGTGTATGTTTGTGGGGTGAGTGGTGTGGGTTTTGCAATCTCGAGTTTCCTATTTTCAAAATGAGCAGCATCTGAGTATTTTCGGTGTTAAGGAGTTATTTAGCGGCTGTGCGTTTCTCCTAAACTTAAAATGAAGTTTAGATCTATTATCTGCATAAAATTTAGCGACGGCGACTTCCTTCATCATCCTCCTGTCATTGAACGTTTCTGTGCCCTTGGCTGACGAGTTTTTATCGCCGAGAAGACCCACGGATGAGGGATGTTTATATATATCTGTAGTGGGTAATTCGATCCCCTGTTAATGTTTGTGGTGAATTTTCCCCCTTAATTCTTAGAGAAGGAGAAGTGGTGGGGGGGGGGGGGCGCACTCAGCCTCGTTTTGGAATTCTGTTTTTCAGAAGCGCGTGCGCGTAACAGTTCGTAGAAACGCACCCATACCACCGCTTCTTAGCTCGGCTGGTTCGATTATTTGTTTATCTTTTTTATTATAAGAGAAATATAAAACAGTATTGTTCATCAATATTATAAAGTATGCAGGTGTATTTCTGTTTCCGCGACCTTTCAACAGATATAGAATTAGGTTAGTCAATATTGCTAGATGATATATACGTGTTATCTGAAGAAATAAATGACGGCTTTGGGTTTTGGGTTGTTTTTAACAGAGTTGGGATTGATTATGCTTTTGGGCAGGAAGAGGTGGGGGAGGGGAGAATGAGTGAATCTAAACGAAGTGGTATTAAACGAAGCAAGAGAAAGAGGGGGGTTGAACACGCAGCTGGTGAAAACCCCCATTGTCACGCGACTAAACTGAGCACGCGCTATTCGAGGGCGCGGTGCCAGCATAAAAATAGGAACATTATGCTAATAGCGGGCCATGCAGATTTCCTTGGGATTACGGCGGAGCATGTTCGATAAAAATTTCTCTCTTTTTCCGAGCTCAAGGGCAATTCATCTCAATGGAAAAGAACGGGTGACAAAAGTTGTAAACCCCCCCGTTCGTCGTCGTTTTCCCTCCATCCACCCACCCACAAGCCACCCATTCCACCCCATCCTGCCTTCTCTGCCTTCCTGGGGGGATTTCTTGATCCCCCCTTTTAATTCAGCGGCAGCTTCGCTGGCATTTCTGATCCGGACATGAATAAATTATGACTCTGCTCTCTCTCTCGTCTTTCTTGTCTTCTTTCCCCTCCTCTCAGACGAGAAACTGAGACTTTTTAGTCGTTTTTTTTCCTCCCTGTCTCTTTAAAACCCCCTTTTTCTCTCGTCTTCGTCTTAACCTATTCTCCCAATCTCCCTCCTCCTCTTTATTTTTCTTTTCTTTTTTAACATTCTTTTTTTATTTTTCTGAAAATGTCGTATCATTTGATTCTCGACCAAAAGAAAGAACGGATGCAGGGGGGGAGGGTTAATAGAAGGGGATATATATTAAAAGAAAAAAAAAGAAGAAAGATGGAATTTAAGAGGAGAAAAAGCGGGATCGTGAAAGGGTCTTTGTGGAGCAGAGAAGCAAGAAGTCTTGAAAGTCCTCTCTGTTGTTCTGATTGGCAGTCTAAACCATCTAATCGCCTGCTATCATCCTCCATTATTCTTCTTCGTTTCCTTCCCTTTCCTTTTTTTTTAATTTTTTATTTTGAAGAGGAATCTGACACAGGAATTCTCTCTCTCTCTCTCTCTCTCTCTCTCTCTCTCTCTCTCTCTCTCTTTCTGTTTGTGTTTGTGTTTTTGTGTGCATGTGTGTGTCTGTGTGTGAGTGTGTCTGAATCTGAGAGTGCGTATGCATGTGTGAAAATGAACAATATTGATTTGATCAAAAGTGGAAAAATAATAAAGCCTAGCAGGAGATAGTATGTTGTTGATTAGCCTCTTTTATGTCTTTATTGGAATGGGCTGATTTAGCTCTAATAAAAAAAGTGTCCTTCTTACACGTTTATCTAAACAGATTTTATGGCTTCTTGCAAAATTCAGTCAGTAAGAAGGATGGGCAACAATAAATATGAACGATTTTGATATGCCTTAGAAAATTCAAATCATATGCACGAAAATACTTACTGCAAAGCGCACAACTGGTTTGAGCGTGAAAGAATCGTAGCTTTTAAAAAAAATTAACCCGCTCAAAAACGAAACATTTGGTCTTTATCTATAATAATTCGGGAAACAAAATGACACCACGAAACTGAACATTCGTAATGAATCAAAATTCTGTTCGAGAACCGCCGAAATCAAAAGCCAAGCGAAGAAAACGAGAGCATCCAATCGAGGTGAATTTGGTTGTGTTAAAAAGACAGGAAAAAATGGTAAAATCAGAAAATCCATCCAGTCAATGACGCACGGCCACAAAAGTGCAGTATCACATTCATTCCTGAGAAAAATAAAAGCGAAAGTGCATGGCATTTCGGCGATAAACGTCGAAAAAGAAGCATCAAAGATCCGTGCGTCGATTTCACTGAAAACCTAGAAATAAAAATTGTCACCTCCAACGAAGCGTCGTTTCATTTATCTGGACTCAAGGACCAGAGAAGAGCTTTCTATTTTAGAAGTGGATACATAACGCCTGCAAAGACCTTTGTGAGAAACCTGTCCCATTCCTAAAGTTTCATGGCGTGGCACTATGATATCTGGACACCTTTAAATGGCCAAAATTCGTTTGATTTTTGTTTTTTTTCCAATTTATATGAGTTGTTACTTTGAGCTCAGCATTAAAGAGCAATGACCTCGTTACAGCTTCTAATCTGAGAGAAATTAAAACAAATATTTGAGTATTAGTCCGAAATACGTATCCAGGCGTAATAATTGATCGTGTTGTGGACGTGCGGTTGTGACTTTGTTGTGTTTCCATTGAGCTTCTAATGTGGTTCATACGGGTTTTAAAGGCAGGCTTTGCATACACATGCACTTAATGAAAAGTGTTAACTGCATTGTACATTAATTTCAATTCGTGCTGTGAATCTGTCTTTTAAATTTCCCTACGAAATACATTGCTTTATACAGGGTGAATACAAAAGTCTGAACCCCCCTTTTATTTTTTGAACCGAAGCAGTTATGTCAATTTTAATGAATCCAATGAATAGGAAGTTGTGGGTGGCCTATCCCATGGTGTACTTTTCATCATCCCAAATATGCAAATTAGGACACATTCAAAATTTATCTCAAAAACCGTAAGGGATAGAGAAAAAAAAAACAATTGCAAACTTGTTCAGCATATAAAAACAAACAAAACAAAAAAAACATCATCCAAATCGTACCAACCAATCACCCACAATCACGTGGTGAACTGTTTGTAGCTTACAAACAGTCACACTGCACAAACAAGTTACTTCAAACAGTTTAAAAAAAGTTAATCAACAAAATGCTCTAACTGACGCCAAAACATCGGCAAGCATGGCTGGTGTCACTCCTCGGCACGCTTCCTGGATTCTTTGAACCAGATCCTCCAGTGAGGCGGGCTGCGTAGCATAAACCTTGTCCTTCAGGTATCCCCACAAGAAAAAGTCAAGTGGTGTAAAATCAGGGGAGCGGGGTGGCCAACGAACTGGTCCTTCTCGGCCAATCCATTGTTGTCCAAACATCTCACTTCGACGCTCGCGAACGACCAACCCGTAATGTAGAGGAGCTCCATCATGCTGAAGCCACGTGCGCTGATACGAGGCCAATGGCAAATTGTCAATGAAGTCTGTGACTACCACGTTGAGAATTTCAGCCCAGTAGCGTTCAGCAGTCAGTGTTCCATCGTAAAAATACGGTCCAACCACAGTGTCATTGTACAATCCACACCACACATTGATTCTCCAGTTCACTTGATGAGTTGCTTCTTGCCGACATCATTGCTTTTCGTCTGCCCAGTGATGATGGTTGTGCCTGTTGATAACTCCATCCCTGGTGAACTGGGCTTCATCTGTCCACAACACCTCATGAATGAAGTTTGGATTGTCATCCAGGCAGGTAAGTAACCAGTTGCAGAAGGCGGCCCTAGCAACATAATCCAATGGCAGTAACTCCTGGTGACAATGAATATGGTATGGGTGAAAATGATGTGCGTGTAGAATGTTGAGAACAGTTCTCTGATGGCACCCAACATCAGCAGCAATTGCTCTGCTGCTTGTGTGGGGATTTGCAGCAACTGCAGCCAGAGCTAGTAGTGTTGTTGTATCCTCGTCGCCTTGTGCCCTTGGTCGTCCTCGTTCTGCATTAACATTCCCTGTAGCCTCGAATCTTTGAATAATGTGACGCATTGTTTGAGAGGTGGATGGCGTTCGTTAGGGTATCTGTCTCGATACAACCTAACTGCAGCATGTAGCAGAAGATCATGTTGACTATTTCCGGAACAGTGTAGCTTGCCATCCTGGAATTGTTCTGTCTTCTGTGTGCTGAAACATGCCTTTTATTTGCTTTTCCGCATGAAAGTGAATGTGAGTATGGTAATTTATGTTAATTTTTTGATTTGCATGCTTTACATGGTGAAAATATCAACATTCAGTTTTCCTTGTGCAGTGTGACTGTTTGTAAGCTACAAACAGTTCACTACGTGATTGTGGGTGATTGGTTGGTCCGATTTGGATGATGTTTTTTTGTTTTGTTTGTTTTTTTATGCTGAACAAGTTTGCAATTGGGTTTTTTTCTCTATCCCTTACGGTTTTTGAGATAAATTGTGAATGTGTCCTAATTTGCATATTTGGGATGATGAAAAGTGCACCATGGGATAGGCCACCCACAATTCCTATTCATTGGATTCATCAAAATTGACATATCTGCTTCGGTTCAAAAAATAAAAGGGGGGTTCAGACTTTTGTATTCACCCTGTATATTCAAGGTAAGTGCTCTTTTGTATACATTGAAATGACTATCAGATTATTTTTCATAATTTTACAAAAAATAAAAAAAAACGTTAATTTTAATTTTAATTTTAAGCATTTAAATATGCGAGAGGGTCGAAAAATAACGCACAATAAGTTTTGTGGCAACATCTTCATCTATCTCCTATATATACCGGGTGATCCAAAAGTGTGTTACTTTTTTCTTTTACATTTTTTCATAACAATTCTTCGATAACAATTTGTGCTTTATGATACATCGGTTACGGATTCAATGTGTTTGCCTTCTCTGGCAACACAAATTGCTGCTCGACGGCACATGTGTACCATAATGTCATGATAAGCATAAGTCTGAATTGGTATGGCGGCAATTGCATCGTTAATCTTCTGCTCCAGCTTTACCAGAATTCCGCACTTTTCACGATACATCACATCTTTTAGATATCCTCAAAGCCAGAAATCCAATGGTGTCAGATCAGGTGACCTGGCTGGCCACTCACACAGTGTGCCACGCCTTCCAATCCAACCGTTAGGGAACATTTGGTCCAACATGTTTCGGGTTACCAACGCATAATGTGCAGGTGCACCATCTTGTATAAAAATAAGGCGGCCTGCAATCGCAGTTTTGCTAAAGAATTAGTCACGGCAAAACAATTATTAGTTTCATGAAAAAAGGTAACACAATTTTGGATCACACGTTTTAAAAGGAAGAGTGTTTGCCGGTGGGTTTTGTTGATCACACGGTTTGTTGGAACAGTGTAGAACCTTCCAGACAGCAGCTTCCCCTTTCTCTTCCAGTGGATTGGTATATAAGGACGCCGGTCGGTCTCGGGCGACAGTTTACGACATAGCCGATAACAAAGCACACATCAACTCGACTTTTCAAATCAAAAAGCACATTGTGCTCTTTAATAATTGTTAGAAGGATATATGTTAATTCATGCCACAAAAGAAAATTACGAGTATTGATCAGAGTAGACAAAAAGTTATCCTCACGTCAGAAACATCTCAACAGCGGGAGCTTCGTCTACAGCAGGAAATTATAGAATTACTGAAAACCAATTTGACAGCGTTCTGTTTACCTTCAAATGGAATTATCCCGGGAAGCGCCGGGTACCTCTGCTAGTCTATCTATATAAAGAAGAGTGTTTGTTTGTGGTTTGTAGGTTTGTTTGTATCTTATATAAATCTACAGTTTTATTCCGATCTGGATGAAATTTTGTACACTTGATCTTCAAAGCAAGAGGAAGGTCACTGTCTACATTAGATTTCGAAAAAATAATAATTATCGATAAAAATTGATTTTCATAATGATGGCAGGGCATACTAATAAGAGGTATCTCATGACCAACAATGCAAGGCAAAGTTTATATCACAATAGGCCCGTCGTGTTTGTATCAACAATCGTATCAACAGGCAGAGCACGATATAAAACAAAATTGAATTTGTAACAATGCATAGAATTCGTGTTTTTCGGGCTTTTATTAGAATTGATAGTTCCTAGAACTTAACATTTTTTTTAAAAAATGAACAGTAACTGGTGATAATGGAGAGTCAGCAGACTATTGAGAAACTGAGCAAGTGGTAAGTGACACAGTGGTTATCGATATTCCCAGGCGGGCGTCGACGATGCAAGCGCATCAAGTGAGGAAACAGCGACTACTAGACCACACCAAGTGATGAATGCCAAAGTTTTGCTTCAAAACATTGAGAGCAGAGTGGGAATTGCATCAACATATTACCAAGTAGTGAATAAACACACTCAGTTTGTTTGAATTGTAGAGCACACAGACACAAACGATCATGTGTATCCACTGCCACCCAAGTTGTTTTGTCGAAGTTATTGTTGCCATATATTTCCACATCAACGCTGGGGAAATTGAGCAGAAAATTAGTATAGTAGACGATATAGATAGGGTAGTCTCTGTTGAGGAGAAAGAGATACACTGTCTCCTTACTGCTCTCTAAAACCTTCCAGACGCCTCGGTAGGAAATTTTAGAATTACTTAAAACCAACTTGAATTATTATTTAACTTCTTGAGATTGTTCTCTGGAATTCTCCCGGGCAACGCCGGGCGCTCTGCTAGTTTTTTTAATAATAAGCAAAAATGAAACAATGGACAAGAAAGCTGCAGATTTTACCTATTTCTCGAAATATGCACTAAGTCTCTCGAAACATTTCATCGTGCCACCAGATTCAATACACCTCGTTCATGAAACTCCGTTTTCTGATTGTATAGCCATCTGCGCACGGCTGATTTTACATCTTCATCCGAACCAATGCGTTGGCCTGCTAGGAATTTCTTTCATTGATCCGAAAAGGTGATAGGTCAGATGCTGAGAGGTCTGAAGTGTAAGGTGGAAGTTTGAGCACCTCCCAGTCGAATTTCTCAATTTTTTCACGAACAGTAGCCGCAAGATGGGGAGGAGCTAAAGACGTCTGGCAACAGCAGCTGATCTTTCCTCATCATACACCTCCTACATTTTCCTGTAGGTTTCACTCGCATTGTTTCCTTTGGCCCACAAAAATCTGACTACACCTCGCTGTACTTCAGAAGTTGACGATGCTAGCAAACGCTCCATCCGTCCTTCCGCTAGCCATCGCCAAACGAAAAATTCAAACTATCAAGTTGCCAACTTTGAACATTCGTATCAAAATAAAATTCCATAAAAAAAATTGTTGTGCATTGCTTTTCGATCTCTCTCGTGTAATACAGAAGGTTATTCCCACTTTATGGAAACGATTTTTATTTTTTGAATTTTAGTCTAACAATTCATATTTATTTTTCCTGTCATATTCTATCTGATTCCCCTGGTTCTTGACAAAAGCCCGACACCGGTATTTCCAGGATACAAGGCTATTTCGGAGGGCTACAAGATCCAATTTGTCCCATTCCTCTTGCGCAGCTTTCCAAAGGCCAGTCAAAGTTCTGCACCGTCGCTTCCCGAGGGCTCTTTCGAACATCCCGAAAGCGCAGAAATACTGTGGGGCGGCTTAGGTAGAGCCATGCTTAATCCAACGTAACAATCTTTTTCCACTTGTGGCCGGCTAGGAATTTCTCGTAAAGCTTTCGGCAGTTCATCTTCCTTTACGCGATGTGACGAGGCAAGAGCTTCAAAGTTTATGAACTTTCGGTTTGTGGACTTTACGAAGATCCAAATCTCTATTGATAATTTTCTTTACTGTTGTGGGCGATATTCCTAGTTTCGAAACAATTATTATTATTATTATTATTTTGTTCGGGGATTTTCGTACAGCGTTTTATTGAACCCAGGGGGAAAAAAATAATTCAAATTACTATATTGCGAAGTCCTGTTTACCTACAACTGTAATTATCCAGCGCAACGCCGGGTACCTCTGCTAGTTTCTAAATATAGATAAAGCGACGTCACCTTTCATCAGGATTCTCTTTCCAACCACGAAATTTGTTAAAGTTTTTCCAAGACCGAAAGTTGTGGTACATGGCGCCTGAACAATAGATGCCCCGTTCCCCAAAGGATTTTTTTGCTAAGTTTATCTGAATACTAGCAGAGGACCCG
>JAHWFO010080555.1:505584-573572 GCA_023313115.1 Rhysida immarginata | reverse complement strand
GTGTGTGTGTGTGTGTGTGTGTGTGTGTGTGTGTGTGTGTGTGTGCTTTTTTGTAGTTTCCTGATTTTATAAAAAATAAAGTCCACGTCAAATTTGAACGCCCCTCGTATGTAGTCATTTTAACGAACGCTTCTGTTTGCTTGAAAATGCTTGGCTTGCTTCTTTGCAGTTTATAAAGTGAACGCATTTCTACCCCCGTGTATCATTTGTTATCATGACGAGTAACGTGATGGAAGAAACTGTGCTCCACTTCACCAGCCAATCATTCGATTCCGTCAGTGTTGCTAGCACGTCAAACTGGAGGTGCCATTTTCATGGTTTGGATTGGACCAACTTATCCCAATAGCAGCAATACATGCTTTGGACAATGCTGTACTGCCAAATGTGTGGCAATAACTTATGAGTGGACCATCAAAATTAAGCACACTGGACAAAAAAATTAGTCACTTTGATAGAGTTCTACGACGCTTCTCTGTAAAGTAGTTTGAATATACAAATAAATGCATGAGCATATTTCATTGCGAGATAGTAGTAGCCAAGCAACGTACGAGCATTCTTAACAGCAGTTTGTTTTATTCCGTGTCGAACATGACTGCATAACATTTGGGCGGGCAAACAGACAATGCGTTCTCTGATTTCATGAGACTGAATCACCGATTAGCGTGCAGAGGAGATTTAGAAAGAGTATGGACGCAACTCTCTTAATGTTAAGAGCATCAAACGTTGGTACTGTATGTCAAATTTATAGAGACAGGAAGCGTTGCTGACCTTCCAGAAAGTGGTAGGCCTAATGTGAGTGACGACACGATGGAGTCGAGCTTTTCATTGAGGTCCTCGCGAATCAACTCAACATGCCTCAAGGGAATTTGACATACAATGGTTAAAGTTCTACACAAGAGGCTTCGTTTGCGTGCATATAAGGTGCAAATCGCTCAATGCTTGCAACCAAATGACCGCCCCCACTGTTAACCTTTGCTGTGGAGATTCTCGACCGCATTGATGACGATAATAACTGTCTTCAGCGTGCTTTTATCGGATGAGGCCATTTTTCACTTATCCGGGAAGATGAATAAACACAATGTCCGGATATAGGGTTTCGAAACGCGCATGTTGTGATCAAACACAAAAAGGACAGTCCCAAAGTTAAGTTTTGGTGTGGTTTAATGAATAAAGTTATGGGTCTTTCTTTTTTGCTGAGTCCTCCATTACAGGACCGGTTTATTTGGTGCTTCAATTAGAGGAATACCAATTACGGGTACTTTATCAACAAGACGGTGCCCCGCCACATTGAGCGTTATCAGTTTCTCGATTCAGCGTTTCCCAACTGATGGTTTGGAGCAGTTAAGGATTATTTCATGGTATTAGAACGTGGAGGAATTGTTTCGTCGGGTTGTTTTCCAAGAACAATTCAGTTATTTTCCACCCACGTAACCAAGTTTGGAATTCTCGTGACGTTCCGAGTTGAGTTTTTCGGATACCCATGTATCAAATAGATGGATTTGCTGTGCGTAGAGAAGGGGCTGAAAATTTTTCCTTTTTAAATGTGAAATTTTGACGTATGGTTTCTTTTGGCTCCATCGTCCTCAATTTTCGGTTATACGCTGGATTTTTTCTTTATTGTGTTTTGGTAGGAACACTAGGCGGTGGTAGTGGGAATTGTTAGAAGGAGGGAGTGGGTTAAAGGTAAGGGGAGGAGGGTTATTGAGAGGTTAAAGGCTCCACCTAACGACAAGCGCGGGCACGAGAGAGGCGAGGCAAGCGCAAATTAGCGCGCCCTAGTTGTCTGGAAAACAAGAAGATCATTGCATTGGCGGGAACCTCGAGAGACCCGAGCGTCATGAATAATTCCTTGGGAGGGAAATGGAATTGGGCTCGAGGTGGTCTCACTTGATCTCTCCCCCTCCTCCTTTATTCTCGACAGAAATGGGAAGGAAAATGGAAGGAGGGTGAGGGAATTGCTTTTTTTTATCATTTGATATTATTCGACCGGAGAGTGAAAAGGGATGACTCCTCTTTTCGTTTTGTTGGTTTATAGAGGTATCTCGTTAGGTACATTAGATGGTTAAAATTTTCAATCCTCATTTTATTCAAGTGACTTTCATGATAATCTGGTGTGTATGTAAAAAGTACAGAATGTGGTGTCGACTGGTTGCTTTGTGTGTACTGTAATTGCAGCGTTTTAATTAATTACAAGAAAGTGAGCTTATTTTGAAACTAACGATGGCATCGTTCCCAAGCATGCAAATTTGGATGCTGCTACTGCGTTTTATTTTTTAATTATTCCATCTATTTATTCGTGTACACAATTCCTATTTGTTGGCGCGCGCCAAGAAAAGCAAATAAAACCAGCTGCTCGGTAAGAAACGGACTCCTCAGCAATAACATTTTTTCAGTGTTCTTTGGCTGAGGTGCGATTTCTTCTTCTTCTCCTCATCTTCTTCCTCGTCTGTCAGTGTTGTTTGTTATTCTTTCCTTAAGGCGAGTGAGGGCTTTCACGTCAAAGAAACTCTGTATGGTGTTTATTAAACGGAGCGCTCTCTGCCTGCAAAACAAATTTAGTTGTCTACGATGGCGAGGATAAAAAGCAATTTGGAAGGTTGGCAGAGAATAGAGACGGGCAGACGAGATGGTTTTCTCAAATGGCCGAGTTCTTTCGGAAAAGTGCGCTTTCGAAAAGAGTTTAGCTGCGGATGATGATGGAGGGAGACGCTTTGCCGCGAAGATTGGTGGCGGCGTGGAATAGAAGGATGAGCTGTAATTGGTTCTTGTTGGGCCCCCTTCCCCTGCTGTTGAGTTAATGAATGTGGCATAAAGAAGAGTTACACAGGAAGTAGTTAGGATTCATTCCCTTCCGGTTGGTTGTTGGAGCTCAAGGAAATTGGTAGGTATTGAATTGAACGAATGACGGTTATTCTCCTCACAGCCCCCACAACCCCTTGTCCCACCTTCATCTCTTCTACTTTCCTTCTCTTTTTTGCTCTTTTCGCCACCATCGTCGTCGTATCCTTCTTCTTCTTCCTCTCGGCCCAAGTTTATCCGACTCGTCTCGTTCTTACCAGATAGCAACCAATATATGTTTAATAAACTCTTTTGTTTATTGACGTGGCGAAAGTGGAATTGTCTAATTATGAGGAGTCAAATTGCTGCTGTAAGTCATTGAGCTGTTAGAAGAGATAATTGAAACGATGCACGTGATTGCATAAAAGAAACCTGAAACGGAAGTTGACTATTTCGCTGCTCATCACAACACTTTTCCTAACAATGGCGGCGATGAACGATGATAAACGTTGACGGGACGACGCCGGGAGTTCAATAAAGGAAAGAGAACCCAACTGCACTTTTGCCAGCTTTAGTTGTTGTTGATGATGACGATGATGATGCGTTTGTTTCTCTCTTGTCGTTCTCGCTCGCTCTCGCCGTCCCGTCTCGCAATATTAATCAATTGAAGGAAATTTGTGGTGGGCGGAGACCTAAATGCCCCGATGATGATCCCGCAATGGAAATTAATTCTCGTCATTTTTAATACACCTCCTCCTTCCTTCCTCTCCCCCCCCCCCTCCTCCGTCGCCGTCGTCTCGTGTCTCGCGCTCCCCTATAAATTATTGATTCCGTTTTAATAGACGTCGTAACGAGGCAGGAACAAAACGTGAGCGCATGCGTCATCCGTTGTCGGAATATCCGCATCTCCGCCTCTTGAAGCCCCTCCTCGTCTTTTTCTTTGTAACTCCCCCCCCCCCATCCCGTCCTCCTTTCCTACCGTCGCCCGATTATTATGTCCCGAGCTGGCACGAGATTTTCGGATTTTTTATTTAAATTAAAAAATTTTTTTTTCGATATTATTCGCTCTCTCTCTCCCTCTCTCGTCGTCGTCTTCCTTCTTTAGAAAAGGAGGAAAAAATGAACAAAACGGAAGATGATTCCCGGGTGAAGTTAAGAAGGGCTTGAGATTTCCTTTCTCCCCCCTCCCTCGCCTTCTCCTTTTACTCTCTTCGCTCTTTAAATATATTTTTCGTGATTTTATCGCCATGGCAACGGAGATTCGTCTCCTTGAGAGACGGTGCAGTTGGTTTTGCTTTACAGGCACGAGGAATTTGTAATGCTCAACGGCGTGCTCCGGGTGATGTTTTCGGTCGGGACGGGAGATATCCGGAAGCATCAAGTGGCTTCGCGGAAGAAGACTGTGATATGTACCAGCCTTTACAGTTTTGGCGGAAATCGAATGTGCGAATTGACGAAATGTGTCAACGGCTCCTTCCCTATTATCACATCTGGTCGTCGAGAACGGTTAACTACCGCGTTTACATGCAGAGTTTCGATCCGAATCGAGTCGACCTGTTTGGAGTCAATCCTGCAAAAAGTGGCATGTAAACTCTTCGATCCGAATCGAGTTCAATCCAGTCGAACCAGGTACAGTAGAACTTCTTTACTAACTTAGTACGGACTTCTGCGGATCGTTAAAAAAAAGTCTGTCCCCTCCGAGATCCATATTATCCGAAAATGGTGAATGCGTAAAAAAAACATAAGTACAAAACTAAGCTGAAGGAATATATAATAAGAATAACAATGCAAGCAAATAAACTACAGTACAATGAATGTAAAATGAAAATTTGACAATTGAATGCTTGAAAACAGAAAATTTGAATGAGAAAAAACGTACATATAAAGTACTACAGTTACTGTATAGATGTTGAGGTTGTGATTGGTAGAAGTCAGTCAACTCAGTTTGTTGTTGCTTACTTTCTTTGAATCCCAAAATGCGCATTATTGCTTGATGGATATGTGTACAGGAAATACAGTATCTCAGTACTTGAGAGAAAGAGAAAGGAGACAAGAACATTTTAATACACCAAATATGTATACATTTCGGTCACAATGTGGCCTTCTTCAGTATGACTCCTGAAGAAGTCCACATTGGAGACAGTCTCTTGAGTCACATCTCTCCAAGCAGAAGGCAACATGTTAATGGCACATGTCATATTTGTCTCAATGCAGTTGATAATACTGTTAAGTTTACGACAAATTTCCGCGCATATCTACAATAAGTCCGCTTTAACCAGGGTGATTTAAAGCTCAGTGGATTTTATTATATGATCCTTATTAACCGGAAGTCTGTTTTAAACGAGTCCGTATTATCCGTCAGTTGTACTATAGAAAACATTGGGTATTCCGCTGGGCCAAAAAAACTGGTCTGTTTTAACCGAGCGTCCTTATTATCCGGGTCCGTACTAACGAAGTTCTACTGTAGTTTGAAACTCGTGGAAGGATTCTTCAGAAAAATAGGTGAATCCACTGATGTGCATGTTAACAACCCGATCCGGCTCGAATCCAAATTAGCTGTTTAGATAGAAAAAAATATGTAGAAAATTTTGAATAATAGTTTACCAAGTAGTGAATAACTCCATTCAGATTGTTGGGATTGCAGAGCACACAGACAACTGCCACTCAAAGACGAAGTTATTGTGCAGGCGATTTGTGTGTTTGTAGACCTTGAACAGTGTAGAACTTTCCAGAGATGATAGCATCTTTCTCTCTCTCTCTCTCTCTTCCAGTGGCTTCGGTATAAAAGGACTCTGTCGATTTCGCGCAACAGTTTACGACATAACCGGTAACAAAGCACACATGAATTAGACTCTTCAAACCAACAAGCACACAATATTGTGCTCTTTAATAATTGTTCGAAGGATATATATGTTAATTCATATATAACGAAATGCCACCGAAGTAAAAAACGAGTATTGGTCAGAGAAGACAAAAAGTTATCCGTGTGTCGGAAACATTTGAACAACAGGAAAGATCGGCCTCGATGGCTCAGCGGTTGCGTGATCGCCTCTGATGCCCGAGTACGCGGGTTCGATCCCGGCCGAGGATGAAGAGGATTTTTCAGGGGGGAAAAAAATTGGGATCCCGGTTCGATCCCAAATTTTGAGTCCTTGGGATCCTTCTGTTTACCTATATATAAAGAAAAATGTTTGTGGGTTTGTTTGTTTGTTTGTTTCTTATACAAATCTACAGTTTTATTCCGAATTTGATGAAATTTTGCACACTTGATCTTCAAGACATGAGGAAGGTCACTGGCTAATCAGATATCGAAAGAAGAATAATTGTCGATAATAAATCGATATTCATTACGATGGCACGGGATACTAATAAGAGGTATCTCATGGCCAACAATGCAAGACAAAGTATCTCATGACTAACAATGACGAAAAATACAGGCCTGATCACGGAAACGTCATACATTGCTACATCATTCTTAGTCGACCAAGTTTAGGGCTTATTATTGGTAGAAATAGGATTAACAGTGGTCGACTACGTAGCCCACGTGAAAGACAGGCCCTGGCGCGGAAAAGTCAGCTGATCATCTTAGTCCGAGTAACAATGTAACCTTCATTGTTTCCAACAAACGAAAAATTGCTGATTATTAAAACCCAAGATGGAATTGGTCGACTAATGATGATGTATCAATGTATGGCTTATATCTAGGTGGTGTTGCTGGGGAACTCAAAAGTCAGCTGATCACAGTAGTCTGAGCAACCTTCATTGGCGGTTTCATGCTTTGAAACGTTTCGAGTAAACTGTTTAAAAATAAAATCTTGTAAACATTCCAAGGAGGAGCTTTAGCAGTGAAGCAGAAATACATTTATACGTTTATTAAAAAGAAATTAATTCTCCCCCCTTCCCCCGCCTTCCGAGTAGGATAAGGCAAGTCATCTATTTTTACCTCTTTATCTGCACTTTTTACCTCTCCCCAAGTTTTTTTTAATCAATAAATTGATTTTCTCGAACTTAATATGTAAAAAATGTACAAAAACTCGTATCTTCTTTCCTTTCTCATCATTTCCGAACGTATGATATATCATATGCTATATGTTGCCATAGTTCTAAGGACCAAGTGACTGCCACTCCCGCAATTCCGATCCCACTGGAACAATTGGGCCTAACTACATAGTAATGTAGATCTTGCCTAGAGGAATCTGAATACTGGATTTTACGCCTTTACGTACCTAAATAGCACATGGATATGTTGCCCTCTCTGAATCCCACCCCCGTAATTCCGATCCCAGTGTACCAATCAAAACCAAACTAAATGGTGCAAATGGACATGCCCATAGTAAGCTACATTCCGAATTTCCACCTTCTACCTTAAAAAATGTAGAAATGATGAAGGGTGATTCAAATAGTGTGTAAAATAAAATGTGTAGCTCCATTTTTCCGCTACTTAATAAGCTTATAGATTATGAGCACTTGAGCAATCGTGCGTCGACAAAGTGATTTCACGTGCGCGCGCCGATGTCAATAATGCTTAAAAGATGAACAGAAAGTAACAATATATTCCTTCTTGACAAATCGATTGTTATATGACATGCCAGTATCTTTGAATTCTTTACACTCACTGTTTTAGCACGTGAATTCGACTTGAAAGGGTCCACGAAAAATTCTGAAAAGTTGATACGGCCGAGCTAAGACTTTGGTGGTCATATTTCTGAAAACAGGATTTGAAAAAGTTAATCCGTTTTCAAGTATCGTGCAAACGGCGGACGGACGGCCGGATAAACGTACAGACCAAGGGCGCATTCTTATAAGTAGTTTTTATGCTAAAGCTCCTAATAAACCGTTTAAGTGGGTCAAACTTTGAAAGCTGTAACAATACCAGCAATTTAAACGGTTTTCTAAAAAAACTGACTAAAGAGGGAGTTAGTTGTTTAAAACATGGCCATGGCCGCTTCCTTGAATTAGGACGAAGCTAATGAGTTTGTTTGTAATTTATTAAATTAAGTATTATCCAATGTCGAACTATACGGAGTCTCCACAATACATTAGGCAATCGTGACTTCTTCGGCTGTTTCCCACACTCTATTTTGACGATTTGTATTGCGGATTTGCCGCCGCTTCGGCACGCTTTGGCCCTCCATTTTGTTTTGACTCAGAAAAACAGAGTGCGCAAATAAACACACAAATTAACGACTGCTTGTGTCGTTTTCGTTTATTTCGTTTTTCTGCCTTCGTTTAAAACTAATTTCGTTTACTTGACCAACGTAATAGGTTTTTAAACCGTGAAACCAGCCATTGTTCCCAACAAACGAAAAAACCCTAATTATTAAAATCAAAGATGAAGAGAAGGTGACTTTTGAGTGGCCGGGCAACGCCTCCTATAAAGAAAGCCTCGGCACTGAAACGTCATACATTGTTACGTCGGCTACGTGACCAAGTTAAGTGATGTATCAATGTATGACGTTTCATTGATGACCAACACCACCTAAATTATGACTAGGTATGATCATGTAACAATGTATGAAATTTTCGCACTTAGGCTTTGAGTGGAGGTGGTGTCAGCTTTACCCACAGGATCGAAACGTGCTTGTATGATACTTATGAGGTTTGCTTACAAATGGAATCGTACACCTTGCTTTTCACTCGTTCTCGTGTATGTTTTGTGTAGATGCATTCATTCGATATGCCCAGCTTGCTGTCATTAGTCGTGAATAAAAATTTCGTCATTCAGCTGGAAATGTGTCCTTTTAATTGTTTTAGTTTTTAATTTAAATCATTGAAAACCATGCGGTTAGCGATTTTATCAATAGATGGCGCTGCATGGTAAAAAAAAAAAACCCTGGTCCCCATGAAGTGGTATTGAAATGCACCCGTATGTTCGAGGTATTGTCGAGTCTTTTTTTTTTTCATCGGAAAACATGAAAATATTTAAATATTTTTCCTTTTGAAATTCTAAAGAATGAGATAGCGTTGGATGTACCACATGCGTATACCCCTTGTAGGTATAAGGCAAAGAGAAGACGAGGCAAAAAGGCATCTGTCTACGTAAGAAGAGGAGGAGGACGAGGCGTTAATAGAAGCGGAGGTTGAAATGGGAACAAAAGGGCGGATGGGGACGGAGAAGAAGAGGCTGTCAAGAGCAAATAGGGATAGAAGAAATTTCCTCTTATTTTTCCTGTCCGTTTGCCTACTTTTCTACTAGTCTGATAATCTTCATTGACAAACCATAATGCCTTATTACGGTCCCTACGCTGGCCCTCGGGCGAAGTCTACCAATGGCTGTCAACTCTTATTAGGTCTTAGAGAACACGAAGAGGAGAAGAAAGAATGGCGAAAGAGGGGTTTAGAGGATTCACGCCAAGCAAAAGCGGAAGCAACGTGAAGAACCATCTGTATAGGGGTTGCCAGCGCTGTGTGGCGTCTCCGTGGCGTACGTGCGTGCGTATGTGTGTGTGTTTGTGTGTGTGTGTGTCGATGGTGTTGTGTTTGTATTATAATGGCTAAAAGGGGCCCCTTCTAGCCAGTATAGTTTGTATGTGCATGTGTGTGTCCGTGTGCGTGTTCGCAAGTGCGGTGCTGCGCAAAACTTTCTTGAGGAGCAATGTCGAGGTCAGAGATCACGAGAAGAGAAGGAGGAGGGCGAAATAGGGGTGTTGAGGCGACGTTATTGAGACAGGGAGTTGATGAACGAGACAGTTTGGTCGAAAGGAGGGGTGTTCGAGAGCCTCGTTTTCGTTAGTGTTCTATGAGTTTGTCACGGACGGAATTTTGCATTTCGCCAAGGAAGAAGTCATTGGTGAAAAGGGCTTTCGAAGAAGAGGATGAGCAGGGCATAGTCATCTTGTCTAAACGGTTGAACAACGTCCATTGTGAGAGGAAGGGGTGGGTGAAAAAAAAAGGAAGTGGATTGAAAAGTATACCTTTTTTATCTTTAAGAACGAATCCATTAACAGCATAAGAATGGACGCTTATGTGCTCATAGACTGTTGAAACAAGAAATTAATCCTTTCGAGGTAGGTGTAGGAAAGTAGCGGAAGCCCTGAAATCATCTATTTTAAACTACCCCCCCCCCCACCCATTTTTAATCGAAAAATTGATTTTTTTCGAATATAGTATTTAGAAAATGAAAAAGAGCTCTATCTTCTTTTGTTTCCCATCTTTTCCGATTGAATGACATATTACATGCCATATGTTGCCATAATTCTAAAGACCAAGTGACTGCCACCCCCACAACTCCGACCCCAATTTGGCCCAAACTTCATAATAATGTATATCTTGCCTAGAGGAATCTGCATACCAAATTTCACTCCTTTACACGTAGATCTTTTGGTCCCCTCTAACTCCCACCCCCGAAACTCTGACCCCAATGGGCCAAACAAAACCAAAATAAATAGTGAAGCCCATAGCAAGCTATATTCCGAATTTTAACCTTTTACCTAAAATAAATGCAGAAATTATGAAGAGGACAGATGGGCAGACGCCCATTGTGAAACCAATAAGTGATCCTTTCTTCTGCTACTTAATCTATATACGGTATATATATATTGGTTGATCCGTCCAGAGATCCTTATTTTATGTTTGCGCGTATGTATTTTATCCTTCTACACCAGATGGCAGCCTCGTTTATGACGTCATTGCGACGTCACGGCCAATTTTATGTTTTAATTTTACAAATCTGACTTTTAGTTTCGGTTTAATAACGGAAGTGTTAGACCAAGAGCACATGTCATTTATTCCTGGATAGGCTTATAAATGCAAGCTGAATTTAAAAATGGGCAAAAAACAACGATGTGCCGCGAGATATTGTTTAAACAACATGTTTTGTATTGTTCAAAGTTTATCAGCAATAAAACACTAAATTCTTAAAAAAAATTCTACATTAATGCTACGCGTCCACTGCCAAAAATATCCTAGTTATTTATGTTCTAGAACTTAAAGATTCAGGTTTTTTTAAAAACTCAAACCTTTTGTGGTGTCCACTGCAGAGAAAAAGAACTACAACCCTCGGAAAAAAGTAAGGAATATTTTTCATTCTCACAGTTGTATCTCACTAAAATTAATAATAACAAAATAACAAAGCTGAATTTTGGAATTTCCTTTTAATTACACTATTACTAACTGTATTTGCAGTTACAGTTTTTATGATAGCCCATTTGGCTGATTAGTTACAAAGAGATACTATTTTGAACGAGTACATGTCTGGAAAAAAATATGGAAATATTATCAAACATAGGAAAAAAGTATGGAATATTTGTTAGAACTCCTTTTGCCTTAATTACCGCTTGTAATCTTTTCAGCATTGATAGCACCAATCGTTTACATGTGTGGGCGTCAATCTTCTCCCAGCATCTTACGATGGCTGACATCAATTCTGCCATATTTGTTGGTTCCTCCTTTACAACATTTTTCTTCAGAATTGCCCAAACATTTTCGATTGGATTTGGCCTGTTTGCTGGCCACGGTAAATGTTCTATTCCTCTTTCCGCAAACCATTCGTGAACTTTGCGGGACCGATGACAAGATGCGTTATCATCTTGATAGATGAAGTCATCGTCGCCGTAATGTTCTTCAGCCGTCTTCAAAGCAAATGTTACCAAAATACTGATGTAAGCTTCTGCATTTACAGTACTTGTAAGGATGGCAGGATTACCCACACCCCTGTGAGTGATACTTCCCCATACCAAAACACCCTTGGGGAATTTGGTTGAAGATTGGAGACAGTCAGGATGAAACTTTTCTTCCGGTCGTCTGAAAACGGATTTTCCGTCGCTGTCTCCATAACCAAGGCACACTCGCGACTCGTCTGTGAGCATAACTTTTTTCCAGTCTAAATCTGTCCACTCTTTGAGCTGTTTCGCCCATTTCAGTCGATCTCGCTTATTCTTCTCTTGTCATGTGTGGCTTGGTGGCCGCCTTGTACCATCTGTAGCCCCTCTCCTTCAATCGAGATAGTAGAGTTCGATCTGTGACATTGACACCCGTTTGTTTCCATGCATTGTTGATCTCACTGGATGATGAAAAACGTTGCCTCTTGACGATTTTCACCAACTGTCTATCATCTCGGTTGGATGTTGCACGGGGTCTTACACATCTTTTCTTGTTAATAGTGCTTCCAGTTTTGGCTTGTTTAGCCAAAACGTTTGACACCGTTCCTTGAGAGTATTGGATTGTTTTCGCAATGGATTGTGGAGTGTGACCCTCAGTTTTCAACTTCAGAATTAATATTTTGTCTGCAGTACTGAGTTCACGTGTCTTAGCCATCTTAGCACCAGAAAATAAAGTTAATGCTACAAAATTGTCTTTTATATTTTACTTATATCACTTGATTAACCTACTATGATTTACATATCATTTGCATACTGTTGCACATTAATTAATCGTAATTATTCCATACTTTTCCCCACTATTTTGGACTAGTCCATATTTTTTTCCAGACATGTACTCGTTCGAGATAGCATATTTCTGTAACTATCCAGCGAAATCGGCTAGGATTAGCAATGTAGTTGTAAATATATTGAGCAAACGTATAGCTAAAAGGGAATTGCATAATTTCGCTTCGTTGTTTATTATTAGTAATTTTAGTGAGATGCAAATGTGAAAATGAAAAATATTCCATACTTTTTTCCAAGGGTTGTAGTTTATTATGACGATGTTTTTAATGTTCCCGCGTCGGCCTCTTCATATTGTCCATTTTGTGACGTCATGGCGCCTTTAAACGAAGTGGGCCGTCGGTCGCGGCTTAGGATGTTTTCGATATCGATAAGACTAAGATAAATAGATGTTTACAAAAGACAAATGTATTCGGCCCGTAATATGCAAGAGGCCCTGCGATGAATTTATGATTTCTTTCGCTATATTTATTTCTGAACACACCGCAAAATGGGGTCCTATAGCAAAATTTTTGTCTATAAGCGAAGCGAGGGAATCTGCCGCCATTTTAAACGAAGATGAAAATGTCACGGTTATGACTCATTTGTCTCAGTTATGACGTCAATAACTAAGATATTTTTCCCTAACCTTTTTTATAACCAGGTTTTCTTTATAACTGGGATCTTTTGTAATGAACACCCACAAATAACCTGGATATTAAAGATCAAGAACTTAAATAACTCGATTATTTCTGCCAGTGGACGCGTAGCATTAGTGTAGTGGATATCTGTTGTTGATTTTAAAAATTTGTTGGTTTTAAAAATTCTTAAATATTGTTAATTTCTCAAAAATAATTGCATTTTATTAATTTATTTATTAAATGTATCTATTTTATTTCCTAAGATAACAATAACACGAATAAATTTCCAATATTTTCTTTATTAATTCAATTCTTTATTTCAATGCCAACATTAAACAAATCAAAATTTGAAAGTAAAGAGTTTATGAATGCAATTTACGTCACTAAGCTATGAAATTGCGAAAAGAAGTGACGTCACTTATGCATGTTACGTAATGACGTCAGTTTCTCGCGAGCCTCGCAGGAAACTATATCTGAACGATACTTTTGCTTTATCCCACTACACCAGAGGCAACACCTTCTAGAAAGAAAGCCTCACTACCAAGGCTTTTTCTATACAGGTTAGAAATTCGCGTGACGTCACTATAGCAAAGTTTGGTCCTATTTTTTCTTTGCTCGCTAGATGGCGCAAAGGATAGTATAGTGGGTAAATTTCTAATTCATCCTATAGGATTAGTGATAAAAACTGCTGAAATAATTTCAATTTAATTGATTTTTCTATTTGATTTTGCACCTCAACATTTTAAACTTTAATAAAAATAATTAATTTTAATCGTTATCCTTAAACAAGGATTAAAAGCAATTTTTATATTATGTAGTAAGTTCTCCCAATCATTGCTTAAATTTTATGAAGTTTACATAATAATATTGGAATTTAATTTAATGATCTTTAAACATCGATTTGTGATTTTCTGGAGAAATGTCACAATAAATTGATCACGGGACCAACGGCTTTACTTCCCTTCCGAAGAAAGTGCGTGATCTCAGGAGTTCCCTCCTAAAAAGTCTTCGTCTTCCTCGGCATCAGAGGCGATCAGGCAACCATTGAGCCACCGAGGCCGATGATAATAAATTGAAAATAATTTATGTAAACGGATTTAATTATACCGTTATCCAACAAATCGACATTTTAAATTATTATATAGATAATTCTAGTTCTCTAGTTGTAAGTTTTCATTTTTCAAGGATTGTCGGAAACAAAAATCTTAAAATACTTGAGAAAATGTTTAGTCGGTAACTAGAAAACCTATACTAATCCGTAGTGAGCGATTGAATTTCTCCCCACTACATTGTTCGCAGCACCGCTCTGTCGGCCAGAGAAAAACATGTCCAAAGCTCTTAACATGGGATTTTCCAACCGGTATAGAAAAAGCCTTGCTCACAACTGAAACGTCACATATTGTTGCATCATCATAATTCTACCAATAGTAAGCCCTAAATTTGGTCGACTTATGATGATGTAACAATGTATGACTTTTCAGTTGTGAGGTTTTCTTTCTGGGAGGTGTTGCCAGAGGCCACTGCTATCACGGAATTACAAAGGCAACAATGGAAAATGTGTTAACGTCATATCTCGTTAGTACGTAGCCCACGTGAAAGACAGGCCCTGGCGCGGAAAAGTTACGTGATCATCTAAGTCTGAATAACAATGTAACTTTCATTGTTTCCATCTTGGATTTTAATTATCGGCAATTTTTCGTTTGTTGGAAACAATGAAGGTTACATTGTTACTCGGACTAAGATGGTCAGGTAACTTTTCCGCGCCAGGACCTGTCTTTCTCGTGGGCTACGTCGTTAGTATTAAGGATCTCTGGATCCGTCCGTCATGAAGCGACAATGCATGAGCAACAATATGCGCGGACCAACAATGTATATCGCATGCAAGGCAAAGTTTCTGCAACAGTATGCATTAAGAGATTTGGACTAATATGTGACGACCAATGAACGCCAACTCAAGGATTATCCAGGGATGCCTCGGTTGCATCAGTTCGCTGATCAAGAAGTTGAAGCGTTCCAGGATTCATATCCACTGGTATCGCTGGAGACTGCATACCTTCGGGCAAGATTCCAAGAGTTGGTGATCAAATATCGCTCTTAAATGAATAACAGCCGATTGTGTACAATCATGTATTAAATGCGGTATGCAATGAGACTCAGGCGAAACTGGTAAATCATATTTCTTTTCTTATAATCTATGGGTGTTTAATGTTGCTTATTGCCTCTGCTCGGTTGCGCCGGGCACAACACATTTGTAATAAAAAAATTACTTACATTTTTGCAATGCTTCTTTGGCGCGTTCGTTACATGGCGTGCTCGACAACCTTGATATGTTGGGTTCGAATCTTTCAGAATACACTTTTAAAACAGAAACAACTTCGTTTTGCCTTGACAAGCTCGGTGAAGACGGGAAGATACGATTTTTATTATGTATGTCCGTCTTCGCCGAGCTTAAACATTTACGTGACGAAGGGGTGTATGTAACACGTTTGGTATGAACATTATTCTTCGACTACACAGAAATATGCCACCCTACCACCCTAACGTTCCGTACGGAAACATAAGCACATAGTGCAGAGGATCATAGCATGGGTGATTTTCTAAAATCCAACGAACTCTGCTTTCTGTGCGCTGGCGCAAAATAATATCACAATATGCACTGACTCCTGCCAGGTAAAAAAAAACCACAGCAACGTCCGAAGTTGTCGGTAAATTGTAGGGTCGACGGTCATTAGGTCGAACGTTTTGAGTATTAAACAAGCTATAATACTCAGCGGGGATAACGCAGGCATTTCGTTTAATATCAAGAATACGGTTACAGACGACTGATCATTTTGTGGAGTTCAAACGTCGACAGTTTCCCGTTCGCCCAGGTTATGCAATGACAGTTAACAAATTCCAGGATCAATCCTTAAACAACATTGGTATATGCAGACCGCGGTTGTAAAACTGGTAAGAGCCATGACAGTCGGTTTTTGAGTTAATGCTACCGCTAGATGTCATTCCCTACAAGGATCGCTTCCATCAACAATAATACGTCAAAAAGTTATCAACAGAGGCGGGGGAATCACCAATTTTGCATAGTAACATCCCGTAACACACTTTTTGGCGCTTACCAGGTTTTACAACCGAGGTCATCATATATCTAGAATAGATAGATACTGATAACCCGCCTTCATTATACCTTGAAAAGCTCGGCGAAGGCTGGCATCTCAGCTAGTAAACTTATAAAGTCCCGAAGATGGCGGCGGCCTGAACAATAATTTTAAATAACTGCAATAAAAAGTAATATATAATTGTTTATTCAGATTCAAAAATACTTCACACACATTTCCATCACTGCAATATTTCCAATTTGAATATCTTGAGGTTAAATCTAGTCTATTTTTAATCGAATCAAACAGCGGTGGTTGTATAGAGCATGGCAGTGTTTGTATGTTTTTCCGGTTTTAAAATGGAAGTTCGGTGAGAAATCCCTTGTTCGAACTATGATGTAAATTATATTGGCCAATCTGGTCGCTCCCTCTATTCCCGTTTAGAAGAACATGAGAGAGCGACCAGACTTAATTATTGTGAAAATGCTCTAGCCAGACACTGGTCATCAAATAAATTGGAAGGAATTTAAAATTCTGGGGAGGGAGGAGAATTGGAAAAAACGGATTATTAAAGAGGTCTTTTTCATAAATAAAGCAAATAACACTCTGGCTACAGCGTCACATGCTATCCACAGAGATTGAGATATCATGTGACTATTGGTTGTCATGTGACTTCCTTTAAGTTTCTTTAGTTTTTAATTTTTACTTCCTTGTACGAAGTAAAGGAAGTATTGTAATTGCGAAATATTTCGGTTTTCAGCTTTCAACGGAAATGTACATTTTGACCATCCCTGAATCCATTTTGACGTGTATCTCGTGACATCTGTACGTATGTGTGTGTGTTTATGGGTGTATCTCGCATTTCTCAAAAACGGTTAGGCGTAGAATGTTGAAAATTTGTATTTAGGACTGTTGTAAATGTAGTTGTGCCCCTCGCATTTTGATTGCAATCGGCTGGGCCAAACATGTGTTTTGGTCGTTTCTCCAGCTGATGTCCTTTCATGTCTGTGGAGTTTTGATTGCCTGGAGCAGTTTGTGACGTCAGAGTTTGACTGTTTGACGTCAGAGTTTAAAGTACTCTATTTGGAGAATTAAATTTGAAGAACTTCATTTGAAGTTCCCAAACGGCTGTCAAAATTCGTTTCAACATTTGGAGTTTTTAGACAACAAAGAGAGATGGAAATTCGTGTCAAGAATGAAAAAAGGCATTCAATAAAGTATCGTACAAGGGACTCTTATGCCGCCCACAACAGATTTTTTTTGTTCATGAGTCACTTCTCTCTTGATGAGCTTTTGAAGATGAACGGCTGGTACCGTTCGAAAACGTTCAAGCGTTAAATGTTTAAATCATGGACAACTACATCTGTCTTCTTTCATTTTTGCGTATATCCAATTGGCAAATTATCAAAAAAACTTTTGGACAATTATTCGGATCTTTCTTCAGCTTTACTCTAAATTTGTGATTCAAAATTATCTTCAAGGAAACATTTTATCATCTCATCATGTGTCTTTTTTTATTATCCAGTTTAATTCGTCAAGACTGTATTTTTTCACAACGTCTTCATTAACTGATTGGACTTTGGTAAATGTAAGAATGTCAAAAAGTCTTTTAAAAAATTTATTAAAAATAGCGTCTTAAAAAAATTCTTCAAAAATAGCTTTTAAAAGGAAATTTTATGTTTTTTTTAAACTGAAGTATTTACACTTTTTATGTGTGGAGGAAGGGTTCACTTTAGAATTTATGTTATTGTTCATTATTAGGTTTTCTCCAAGTTAATCAATAAGATTCTGGCTTTCTAAGGTTTTGTATAAGCGTGAGTTTAAGTTTAGTATTGACAAGCTTTTGTGCAATGAGTGAGGAATAACCCCAGTGGTAGAAAGAACGATAGGAACAATGTGTACTCTGGTAACTTCCCAAATGGTGTAATTAATTTTTGGAATTAGAGATAAACTGAACTAGCATTAAGATTTATACCCAATTTTTATTGCTTGAAAGCTTGATATTTCTCACACCCCCAAATGAAGTGATACGTTTAGGATATTGAAATTTTATTTATCATTTCCAGGAAAGTTCTCTATTTTTAAGTTTGGAGTCGGATTAGCTTTCAGTGCTGTGATTTATTTATTTGGATGCCGACCCGAAACTCTTTTCCCCGCCCCTATCGTTTCTCATATCTCCCCTGCCCACCCCCTCCTATGCCTGTTATTATGTGGAGAGGGGGAGAAAGGGGTTAAATGGACTTCATCTCTTCAACTTATAATTGGATGTGAATGCGACGGGGAAGAATTGATGAAAAGGAAGGAGGGATTGTAATGAAGCCACCGCCGAAGGAAAAGGGTCTGCAGCGGGATCAGTAACCCCTTGTCAAACTGGTCAAGCCAATTGCACAGGCAGTCGCTATAATTAATAATAATAATAATAATAATAATAATTTGTAATAATTGTAACAACAACAACAGGGAAGAACCCATCAGATAAACCGGGGGGGGGGTAAAACCCCTTGTTGCTCCTCATGTAAATAATAATAATAATGCATGTATGTTACGCGTACGCCTGCAGACAAGTTATAATAAAGGAAAAAATATGTGGAGAATAATGATAATGATGAAGGAAGATGAAATGGCGTATGATAAGGGTGGGTTTTAGTCCAAAGGGTTTAGGTCTTGTTTTTCGTTTGCCTGCGTTTGACAGCCTGTTTGGTGGCAGATCTTTAACTCTCTGAAAAATGCAAATTTAAACCTTAATACCCCCCCTCCATCGTTTCTTTCCTCCCCTTTTCGCTTTATTTATTTAACACCCGCCTCTAATCCCCTCCCATCGAATCCATTCGGGTGTTGTTATTGCGCCGCGTTTACCCGGTGATTAGTTGCCGGTATCAATTCAATTGGCACGCTTCATTGATTGTACGTGGTGTGTAGGGCTTTGTTTACTTTGACGGACGCGTCTCCGTGGCAACGGGTTCTTTTCACGAACGCTTACTCCCTAACCCCCTCCTCCCCGTTTCTCTCTCTCCAGTCTTCCCAGGCGTTTTTTTTTTGGCCGCGCCTGATTATTGCTTAGAGACGCCTCACGCGATTCTCGTTAGTCCATAGCCGGCAAACATTCAGCGGTGGCTCTCTCGAGTGCGGGTGCGCTGCGTTAAGTCGGTGGGAGAAGGATGCGTACATGATGGCGGACCGAAGGCGCTTAAAGCTGTGCCTACAATAACAGGGCCATTGTTCCGGTTTTGTTTATATTTTGCCAAAGGGTCTCTTGTTCTCTTTTTTCACTCCAGGCGAGGGGTGAGTGCGGGTTGTTGGCTCTTTCCTCTTCTGTGTTGAAACTGTTGTACCTATCTCATTTCTGCGCTTTGTGTCACAGGAAACTGTCGACAGGAGGGCAGGACCTGTGGCGTGCGCGTGGCAACGACTCACTACCCTCTCTCTCTACGTCCTGAAAATATTATTAAAAAAAAAGAGAGAAACATGGCGAGTCACTAACTCCCTACTTCTCTCTCTCTCTCTCTCTCGTCTCCCTATTCTGTGCTTGTGAATTGAAAATAAACACACGAGAAAAAGTTGGACGAGTGGAGGCTTTTTTTATTTAAGGGTAGGGGGCGACGAAGAGCTTTAAGGGAAGTCGGAGGGGTACCGATGAGAGGTAGAGATGAGGGGCTTCGCCATCCATTGTTGAGCTTGCGCTGACACTTTGTTTGCTTTTGAAATATTCATCCGCTAAAGGTTCCTGCGGGTTGGCACCGAGGGGTGGAGATAACGGGGTCGACGGGGTGCGCAGGAAAAGCTGAAACGCGATGACGGTTTCGGGGTTGGAAATAATAGGAAAAAATCGAAGAAAAATGGGGGAGGGAGGGGGCGGTTGGAATGAAAGAAGTGGAGATGGAGGGGGGAAAAACCGAAAAAAGTGGCTGTTTAAAAAATACAAGTGAAAAAAATAAATAAATAAAAAGATTTGGAGTCACCCACCAGACAAAAAAATTAATTTCTCCTTTTTTGTTGATGTAGGAGAACGGCACTACATTTATTTATTCGCTGGCAGTGAGTTTCTTGGTTGTTAATTTACGAGAGGCAGAATTGTCCAAATTTCTGTCCCCAGGTGACGAAAGAAATTTTTCAGCGCTACGTGGTACTCTTTCTAATAGTTTTCTAAATGTTGTCGACGCAGCCTGTAATTTAAGAGTCGCGTTTGATTAGATAATGGGGATCCTTTTTTTTGCATTGTAATTTCCATTTAACAAAACTAATCATAAGAGTAATGCCACGAGGAAGTTGGGGATTATTTCTCACGCATCATATTAATGATAGGGTTAAATGGGCCTTTAAAAAGTCCTATTTTTGTTTAAATGAAGGAAGGAAAAGCGATGGTCGTGAGAACGTAGGGTTTAGAAGAATTTCTTTTTAATAAAATAAAATTGAAAAAAATGGAGAAAATGTTTAATTTCAGTGGTAATTTCGTTGCGCAGTTTTTCCTCGTTCGCGAAGTTGCCTCTTAAAAATGGGAAAAAAAAATTATAAACACATGTGGCTTTCTTTTTTTTTATGACGTTGTTACGTGGTTCAGTTTTGTAAATATTGCAATAAATCAATGCATTCGCCTTGAGATAGATCTTAAGTGTTGAGTTTCAAGACCGAGAGTGTTTAGTGCACGTACATGGCAAAGAAGGCGGGGAGTGCAGGAAAGAAAAAAAAGGAGGGGAAAATTCAAAGAAAAAATATATATTTTTTAATAATGGCAGCGGGTAAATGTACCCACCAAATTTTGTCGAAGAGCGCGCCATGTGCTTCGGATGGAATGGAGAAGGCAGCCGTTTGGCCATGAAGTCCGGATACACGTGCTCACGGAGAAGCGCGCCATGTCAACAGCATAGCCATAGCCTCGTGTGATTTATCTCGCTATTGTCACCGTCGATATGCCTCTCCCCTTTTAAGCCCCCTCCACCATAGTGGGAATCCTTCTTTTCACTGTTTGTAGTGGCGCTCTTTCACTTTGTTGTCTCTTTTTTTATTTTTCTGTTTTTTTTTCTTCCTTTCATTCTATTCCGGTTCTTCTATGGATCTCGCGCGCTCGAGAGCAGTGCGTGGCGTTTCCTTTTTCGCCCTCCCTCCTCGCGGCGCTCCTGCGTCTGGCGTCGATCGTTAGCGCTGCAGTGCACGCACCGAGCCAGAAGTGGCGAGGCACAGCCACAGACAGCAGCAGCAGCAGCGACATCGATCGGAGTAGGGAAGCATAAAAAAAGAAAAAAATTGGGCGTACGCACATACAATTCTCTATCTATCCATCCATCTATCTATCTATCTACAGGAGAAGAAGAGCGACAGAGGGGGCGATAGGGAGAGAGAGAGAGAGAGAGAGTTCGTAGCGAAACGGCGATCCAGCCAGCCAGCTTCTCTCCCTCGGTGCAATCGGCGCGCCATTGGTGCGTGCAGGTCACGTCTGCGTGTAGAATGCGAGCGACGTGAGTGAGCGGGACGAGTAGCGAGCGCTCCCTGGCGGCCCTCACCTCTTGCACCCGACCGCGCTCTCTCGCACACAACAGAGAAAACGTTATGGCGGATAGTCGAACCACATCCTCCACCGCTAGAGCCACGATGATGGTGACGACGCGTCCTGGAGTTTTTTTTTGAAATTGTTCTCGCCCTTCGGTCGTTCCTGCCTTCGACTCGTGTTTGGTGTGTGTTCACTTTTTTTTTTTTTTAGTTTTCTCGCTTTGTCTTTTGTTTTTAGTTCCCCTTTTTGCAGTCTCTTTATTTACGTGGGAGGGGGATATTTTAGTACGATTGTGCCGTTTGCCGTTTCTACTCCCTCGACGTCGACGCTGTTCCATCGATGAGCAGGGCGCTTGGTACGGCTCTGCGAACAAGGTGCCGCTGCTCGTCGCCGTTGCCGGGGCCTCCTTTCCTCGGCTGCTTAGCCCTCTGCCGCCGTCGTCGTCGTCGTCGTCCGCGGGTCTTCTCCCGTACTCCCGTGCGGCTCTCGGATTGATAGCACGCCATTGCCTTCTCGTCGTCGTCGTCGTCGTCGTTTTGCCATCGCTACCGCCGTCGTCGAGCGCTCCTGCCGTGGCGCCGTGAAAGAAATCTCGAAGACCGCGATCGTTGCTCGACCATTGCCCAGCCCTTCTCCTCGCCCTGGATGGTTTGCCGTCTACACAACGTCCTTTCACGGCCAAAAAAAAGTTCCTCTCTCGGGCTCTTCTTATCGTTGTGATCACCATCTTTGCAGATCTTTAAGCGTTTTCACTGTCGACGTTGGGATCCGAAGAGAGGAAGCAATGGCGGTGTTTACGTGTGTGGTCTCTGTTTAAAAAAAAAAAGAGGAGAGGAAAAAATTCACCAGTGGCACTAGCACCAGCCGGTGTAAACTGCGTTGTGTCACTTCAGTTTTTTTATGAGAATAATTGCACTTAACCTTTCCTCGTTTCAATTGGAAGGCCTTTAAAGAAAAAGAAGAGGAAGAGTGAGGGGGGAAAAATCACTTAAAAAAAAGCAAAAAAACAACAACAACAACCCCAACTTCATCGGAATGTAGTGGTGGATTGAGTGGTACTTGGCTTTTAATTTTCCTTCCCCTTCTGTTTTGTGTTGTGTGCGTTTCAAAAGACGTTTATTGAATGGAAAGTAAAAACAACTTGATGCGCATTGACCCGTGATCTATACATGTATATACAAGTGGAATTTTAAACGTCAATTGTTGCCACATTTTTGGAAGTGAATTGTTTGATCTGAAAATGTAGTCCGTGCCTAAATGGAATTTCAACTCGCTTCTCTTTATGCAGGTTGACGGCAGGTAAGTTTCTCGTTTTTCTCTTATTTGCACTTAGACTATGTTGATGTGTAATTTTTACTTTGATCTGAGAGTGGTTGCGTTAAAAATAACCCTAATTGTTACGTTTAATGTTACTCTGCTTTATTTAGTACGAATGCGTTAGATGTTGGAATAGCTTTCGAGCGTGCGGCATGTTATTGGGATGCTAAGCCTAATTTCACGTGTTTCCCTAAGTCAATCGAAAAACGATTAGGTTCAGGTACTTAGCAATTTTATTGAGGTGGAGATTTCATAATTGGCATGGGCATGTGGAGGAGATAGAGAGTAAATTTTAAAAAAATGCCATTTAGTAAAAACCGATCCGCCAATTTGAGTCCCGTTTTAAACGATCGACGGTATAAAAAAAAAAAAAAAAAAAAAAAAAAAAAATTGACGTACTTTCTCCCTTCAATCTCCTCCCGTTTTTTATTTCATTATTTCTTATAGAGACAAAAACAAAGTGGTCCCAGGTCGCCCTTATATTTTAGAGGGGGAAGGTCCGACAACGCAAAGCTGTTAAATCTCACGCTCAACAGATTTACCCCGCTTTGCTTTCTGGTTTAAACCTCCCGTTAAGAAAAAGGGGGGGGGGGTTATAGAAAGAATGGAGAAGGGGAAGACAGCCTGAAACGATTTTTTATCTCCCCACCTCCTTTCTAAAGTGATAGAAAAGGTGATACAAGCTGCTGGAAAATCCTGTAGTGCTAACCGAATGTCCGTGTATCATGTTCTCGTCCTTCAACCGCTCTCTCGGTCTTCTTCTTCTTCTTCTCGAGCTAGAAAAGGGATGGAATCAGTCGAGTCCCTTGCCCCATGTTTTTCTCATCTGAGTAATGCTGTCGAGGGTATCTCTCTCTCTCTCTCTGTGTGTAATATATGTGTTTTCTTAACCTCTGTCGTCTTTGTCTCAATTTCTCTCCCTTTTTTCCTCCATCTTTAATCTCGCCCAGATCTTGTATTCTGATGCTTAAGGGGCTTTTGAAGATTCTCTTCGCCTTTCGAGGAACACATGATGGAGTTCGTGTTATTGTCTTGGAAAAATTAAAGTTGTCATAAGACATTTTTCGCTTGATCGGGAGAATTTATTGCGTTGCACGTAGTCACATCAGGAGAGGTCATTTTTTTTTATTTTTTTCTTTTTTTGCAACAGATCCGTTTCGGTTGGATTAGATGATGTTGACGGAAGATTGTGGTGCAAATCGAAAAAAAAAAAGACCCCTCGTGTGATGTGCAATTTTTAGTTCCACGCTGGCCTAAAATAGCCGCCTCTTTTCTGTCTGGTGTTAAAATTGTCCGTTTTTACACTGAATTTGGATGAAGATCTCTTCAAAGCCAGGCTAGACGCAAATAGTGGAACGTGTATGTCTTATTCGAGGAGTAGTCGTGTATTGTACGAGGAGGTTTCTTTTTTTATTCTCTTGGCTTTTTGTGTGCCATTTCATGGCCGCGATACTGATCCTTGCACGAGTCGTCGTCACGGTCGCTGGTTGTGCCTCACCGTTTCCCCCTGCCTCGACCACCAACCCCTCTTCATCGGCCTCCGCTGCCCTTGGCTCTGGTTAGGATCTGTACACGGGCAAACCGTAAATGGAGATGCCGGTGGTGATAGTCGCTGGAAAGAAAAATACAATTTCCATTCTCCCGGCTGTAGATTTACTCTTTCTCCCTTTCGGTGCCACCCGGATCGTTTTTTTTTTTTTTTTTGTCATCTCCCTTCCCTTCTTGTCTGTCTGTGCGCCGGTAGTTGGATTCACTTGTGTGTGAGAAAGCCAGAACCCTCGCCTTTGAAACCAGTTATTAGAACAAAATAAAGCCATTTCCAGCCGGTGAGTTTGCTTCGTTGCCCTTCCTCTCTCCCTCCTCTTTTTTTTTATTTTCCTCGTCCTCCCTTTGGTTCTTCTTTTTATTTATTTATTTTTTTTGCCTCTCATTGAAACATTCTCCCCAATTGTTATTTTTTAATTTCACAGCGTAGTTTATTTATTTTTTAAAGCGTTCCTTATTAATGCTATTATTTACGATCTAGGATCATTATAATATCGCCATTCGAATCCGAACCGCTCGCAGCGAATAGGAGGGAATGACTGAAGTTTGTTTGATGCGTGATACCATAGGTGATTCTTAAGAACTTGCTTATTATAAAGTACTGGAAAGGGACAGCGTAGCAGCTTAAGGAACTTGCTTAAGGAAATGGCTGCGACGCTGTAAATGTAAAGGTTAACTAAAGGATTACAGTTCATTATAGAATTGACGATGACTCTCGCAAATGGTTACTTCTCCGTGTCCGTTTTTTCCCCTCGCTATCCAGTGAAGTTTGAACGCGTTTCGTTGGATACACTTATACTTTGTTACTTGAAAAAAGGAGAGAGAGAAGTAAATTAAGAGAGCGCTATTTGTGTTCATTTCAAATGGCATTAGTCATCCTCATCCCCATCCGTGACATCATCGGTTTGAATGAGACGGGGGAAGAAGAAAAAAACGTTAAAAAGTTGCAACCTCGTAGCGATTGCGTAAGGGGCCGTACACGCGCATGTTCCTCATTGGTCGAATTGTTTTGAGTCGGGTTTCGCTCCGTCTCTTACTTTGCAACAACCGTTTTGGCAGTTTGCTTGTTCGTTGATGGCGGTGTTTTTTGTTTTTCTTTTTGTTTGTGTGATACCGATGCTGCACAGCTAATTTTAGTGGTGTTGTTGGTACGGCGCGCGTCTCCTCTCCATTCCTAAACGAGAACTCGAAGAGATTAAGACGATCGCCTCTGTAATTGTGTTTTAATTTGTTTTTATTTCGCAGGAAGTGTGGATTGCAAATATTTGTGTCGGGTGAGAATTTTGTGCATTGCATTTGTTTGGCGAGAGAAGGGGGGGGGGGGGAAGAAGAGGTGAGGAAGGAAGTTGGCTCGGTGTTTTGTTTTTGAGGAAGGGGGAGGGGGTAGTTTCTAATTAGTTCCAGAACAAGGAGAGCCCTCTAAGAGGTGAGTTATATTTTCATTGCATTCGCCCGTTACTGTAGCCTTTGTTTGTTATCTCTCCGCCTCCCTGGAGAAATGGCGAGTTTTGAAAACGCATAAATACTTATAATGAAGATGATGATGATGTTGGTAATAAAATACGATAGATGTCCCCGTCCAAGCTTTTAATTAGAAGCGGAAGTTGAAGTTAACAACCGGAAATAATGACTGAAAAAAACCGAGAGCCCCCTCATTAATACAATAAGCGGTTTTTTTCGGTTGTATAATTATTGCAATGGGTTGTTTTGTTTTGCGTTTAATGTATGCGTTTGGGGTTGGTGGTGGCCGTGGATGAATAAAATCGACTTTAAATTCGTCCTTCAAGTTGATTCACAGAAATCTTGTTATTAAACCAGAATAATAATAAAAGTAAACATTGTAAAAATTATCCCTATCCTCTTTTATGACATCCGGTGTTGTGTGAAAATTAATTATCTACATTATTATTATATTAGTGGCTAATTATGCATGGAAGGTTTTTTTTTTTTTTTGCTATTTGTTATTATCGTTATAATTATATTTTATTATGACGTGATTACGTAATCCATGGATGAAATTCCGCCTGGTAACTCGCAAACGAACATCTGTTTCTTTTATTGGTTTGTTAAGTGTAGAAAAACAATTTTTTTCCTAGGGGGAAAGGACTCATTGCCTTCTTATTGTGATGAGCATTTTGTTATTTTCATTAATGTAGAAACCGACACGTGTGCGTACAGAAGAAGACAATCGTGCGTAGAAAAAGGCTGTTCATTCATCGATGGGAGATGTCTATATAGAAACATAGTTGTGAAGAACAGCACACCAGTCTTCTGCTAAAGGCATTTTATACAGTGTCACCAGTGGTATTTCCATGAATCGTTTTGGTTCAGAAGGAGACGCAAAATAAGCTGCCCTTATGAAGGATGATGCAGATTATATTTGTGGAATTGAAATTATTAATGAATATAATAGTCCTAGGGAGAAATATTTTTTGGGAGTCTTGTCTCTAGTATGCTCTAACCAATTTGCTTGAAATTTTCTGTTTTTGCCATAACTGGTGTTATTTCCAATTCGTTTATTATTTCTATGCTTGTTTTATATTCTGCTGTCTTTCTCAAGAATTTCATCTCTGCAGCTTTATTCTTGAAGCTTCGCTTGATTTAATGGTTCAGGATTCAGAGCCTTATAAAAGAGTAGGTGTTGTATAATTTAATTCTTTTAGATGCTGTTTTTGCTTGGAGTACCTTATTTATTATCCCCATTATTTTTTAATGTTGTATTGACGTTCATAAATATGGTTGCCGCTTGAGGAAGTGATTGGTGGAAAGGTGCATGGCACATGCGATCGAACATCGATGTTAGGTTTCGATTCAATAATTAAACAGAAATAAACTCCTTTTAATAGAAAAACAAGATTAAAATAAAATACAAGTAACTAAAGTCACCACATGATCTAGTGAAGAGACGCAAATAAGTAGAAGCGATGATGGTCTTGTATCAGGAAGGGGAGCAAGTAGAAGCAAGTAGCACGATGATGGTCTTGTACGGTTCAGGTAATAACATGAAGGTAAATCACAGGAGAAGAACAGCACAGATGAAAAAAGTCGTCTTATTTCTTTCATCTGTGCTGCTGTTCTCCTGTGATTTACCTTTCTGTTATTACCTGATCCCTACAAGACCATCATCGTTTCTACTTATTTGCGTCTCTTCACTAGATCATGTGGTGACTTTGGTTATTTGTATTTTATTTTAATCTTGTTTTTCTATTAAAAGGAATTTATTTATATTTAATTATTGAATTATGATCGCAACTCCTCCTCTTACCGGGTGTCCATAAAAGGAGCGACGATTTGAAAAATCAATTAACGAAAAACGGACGGCGATAGAAATGTACAAAGTTAGGAAATTCATTTTGATGGTGGTTATTTTGAAAACATTTTGTTTCCCCTCTGTCGACAGCGCCATCTGTTGACGAACTCAGTGGCGTAGCTAGCTTTTTAGCGCCCGTGTTCATTTTTCATTTTTAGCTTTTTAACGCCCTTTCAATTAGCTTTTTAGCGCCCCTAATTCGTTGCGCCCGTGTACTTTGCACATTTTGCCCGCCCGTAGCTACGCCTCTGGACGAACTTTGTAACGACTTTTGAAACTTGGTGCGAATAAATTCCCTGGTTGCTAACCAGAACGCAGCAAACCGTACATTTCTATCGCCTTTGGTTTTTCGTTAATTGATTTTTCAAATCGTCGCTCATTTTTGGTACACTTGGTATATAATTAGGTTTCGATGTTTAAAAAAAACTCAGTTCAAGTTTGAATTAATTTTTCCTTAAGTTTATACCGTTTAGCAGTAATCGAGAATCATCGATGGACTGTGTTCTGAATGTGAATTTTCCCCGACAGCCATGTTTATGAATGTGACTGTTGCCAATTATCTATTTTAGAGACAATGAAAGGATCCATAGGCGGATTTTTTTTTATGTCCATATTTCGTTTTTTCTTATTTGTTTTGAAGAATGTCCTGATTAGGATAGAGGCATTCTTACTTTTCAATTAAGTGGATGTTAAGACTGAAGGCAAATCGACCAGTCATAAAGAAGCCCTACTATTGTGGGTGGACCAGGGAATTTGTTATCGGGTGTCTGCGAACGACATCATCGGTTATTTCTTTGCAGGTTTTTTGTTTTCTTTTATTCTGAACATTTTTATTTTGGTTCCCTCTTTCTCGTGTTTAGATTCGTTGATTGCCAACCGTGTTTTGCCTTCCGTGCGAATGGAGTCGCTCCGTCTCTCTCTCTCTCATTTTTTTAAATTTATTTTTTTGTTTTGTTTTTCTTTTCTCTATTTTTTTCTCTCTTAAATAAACCCCATCTGTGCCGTCGGCGTCAAATGCCCGACCTGCTATCGCTCTCTTTCTCTCTTGTCAATTTATTTGGAGGTCTTTCCTTTGTTATCCTTTCTTACTCCATCCCTTTCAGCCATTATTTTTTTCCATATAAAAAAATAAATAAATAAACCCTCCTTTTATACGCATGCGCAACTCTATTATGAAAGAGCAAAAGAAGCCACGGAGAATGTAATGTTTTAACGCATGAATTCCCACCGAAGCCTCATCCGTTTTTTAAGGCTCTTCGTGTTTTCGCTCTTAAGTTGGATTATTTTCATGGGACTTTTCTTGTTGTTTACCCATTAATCGCTCTTAGGCTTGTACCGGGGGAGCGAGTTATTACAATCGTAAGAAATTATAGAAATCGTGTAAAACGATGGTGCCCTGAAAACTTTGGATTAGTTAATAACTTCAGAGAAAGAATATTAAAAAATGTGTAAAGCATAACGCATAGAGTTAGTGTGATTACTTGCGTAGTTTTCTGGCGCATCCGCAAGATATCACTGCGTGCGTTGTCGACCAGCGAGTCGCAGGTTTATAGTATTCGCTTATAAGGAAAAAGGTGAAAGCTTAACAGTAGCTTTAAAAATTAATTTTCAAACACGATTTTTTTTCTTCTTACTATTTATTTACTGTTTCTTAAAGGAAAACTCAACGGAAAAATTCGGCTTTATTTTATTTTGCATCCAGGGTAATAAAATATATCATTCAAAAATTTTCGATTTATCCTAATATTTTATTAAGAAAAACGCCTCGATAGATTGAAAATTGGACCTCTCGTCCCTTCAGGAGAATCAACGGAGCAAGAAGTGATTTCCTGCCGCAAACCACTTTCGATTCTATATAACATAAGAGTTTGCTTGCCTTTTTTTCTATCAGAATGCCTTTAAATTGTTCTCTGTTTGGATGTGTAAATAAGAATTCCGATAGAAACTTCACGTTTCATAGATTTCTACAATCAGAATCGGATTAAAAAGCAGTGGATTACCTTTTGCCAGCGAAGACCTAGTATCCAAATGCGAACAGTATAGTGTGCTCAGTTCATTTTCCTTTTTTTGCCGTTTTAAATTCATTGTCAATTAAAACGAAATTCATTGAAACTCGAATCTGTTCCAACTCTAAACGGGCTTAATTCTGGTGATCTTCAAGAACAACGACGGCACCAGTCAGACATTTGCTAACAGCCGAAGGAATGAAGTAGGCATATCTGTTGTCATAAAGTACAGTCGGGTGCAAAAAGGTTTTTACCTGCTCCGTAGGGGCTGAGCTTACTGAATGTTGATCGGTTGCAAAATCAGGTACTTGTACTGAGAGTCAAGGCAGATTAGAATGGACCTGTCCCTTCTGAATGAAAATAGGGTAGCAGGTATACGCATGGGATGTGCTCGTCGCGTGCTCCCTCCTGACAATAATGAGCGATAGCGGCTGACAGCAGCATCGTTCAAGTCTCTTCCTACTGCCTCGAATAGCAGAGTTCGAATCCAATATGGATAGACATTTTTTTTTTTTTTTTGTTCATTATCGCGTTTTTGATTTCGTTTAAGTTTTAAACAGTGTATGTAAAGAACACCATAAACAGATTAAAAATTTTTCATCCAAGTGTGCAAATTGATTTGTTTACTTGAGTTTAAAAAACTTTTCATGTTATTTGTCATATCATGCTTTATTCTATAGTTTAGTTTTTAATAAAATATACACTAATTCATATCACCCTTACTTTTACAAACAACCTCTTTTGTTCAAATCATTTAATATTCTCTACTATTAAAATATATAATTATATAATAAATTTTTAAAAATTTCGGTTGGTTTTGGCATAATTATCTTTGATTACTTTATATACACACAAAAAATGAGACGGTGTAACTATAGTGGCTAGAAGAAAATAGACTTCTTCTAGTCACTATACTTGTAACCTTTGGAGCAGTCAAAAGAAAATAGCTTCCATTTACACCTGTATGTCATTTCCGCATCACACAATAACGAGCGCTGCATCAACTTATCTCTTAATTATGCATATAATTATATCGATACTATGCACCATTTATGTTACATTACTAAACAAATAGATTAGTTTATTATTAATAAAAGAAAAATTCTCAACAGAACAACCAAAATAATCTTTTTGTCAACGTAGTTGAGCATGTGACGTAAAACTTGCCTACCCCCGATGCTAAGGAAAAACTTAATGGAATCGTTCCATAGTAAGCGTGTTCGACTGGACACCTGGAAAAAAGCAATCTCATTGGATTGAAGTATTGTAAGGAAGCCGAACAATTTTGACCATTTTGCACCCGACTGTACGTCCACGAGTAAATATATCGAATAAATTTTTTAAAATACGAGTAAATATACTGTTTTAAACTTAGCAAACGATATACAAATTTCACTAAAAACACATTATAACACTTATAAATAGTGAAATATACGACAGAAACTTAACACGAAACGTGAAATTCTCATTTGCAGTAAGCAAAAAAACGCTAAATGTTATTTCACACAGCCGCCGGTCGCCTGATTTTTAGCATTGGTTACTACGAGAGTAATCACACTTATTAATTCTATTCGCTATGTGTAAAGGTTAAGAAAGAAAAGTAAAAATCCGTCACATAAAAAAACATAAGGCCTTTCGGTCTTTCTAATCAAGGACCTTCATCAGGTAACATTTTGAAAGTATCAACTGACACAAATTTAAATAGTCAAAGTATTGTTACAGTTACATTAATATTTAATAAAACAATGTAAGGAAAGGCACAATTAAAAGACATTATAATAAAATTATGCATAAAAGGAGAGGTAATTAATTAAAAGACGTCACAGTTATAATATTTTACATTTTTTATCGAATGAAAAGGATTGTTGAGCCAGACAATGATTTGTTTTATTTATATCGGCTAATATCTTTCTTTAATTAGTCTTTTTGGCCAATTTCTTTCTGTTTCTAGAATTTTTATATTTTTCCCAATCCATATTTTGGTCTTTATTTTTCTTATGTAAAAATAATTGATTATTTTCATTAAATTTTTTTATTTGATATTTGTGTTCATCAGTTCTTTTTATCACCCTTTATTTTGGTTGTCCTATAAAGTGATCATTATATTCTTTACAGGGAATTTTATAGATAACATTTTTTTTTATAAGTTTATTATCATTATGTTCTAGTTTTCTGTTCAATAAAAGGTTTCCTATTGTCATTTTATTTTTAAATTATCTTTCTTCTCTCTTTTTATTATACTTTTAAGGGTTTTATTCAATTTTGGGTGATAATTAAATGTTACGTAATTTTTGTTTTGATTCAAATTTACTATTTGGTCATTCTCCTTTTTTAATACAATTTTTCCAGTAAAAATTCCAAAAAATCTTTTCAATAAAATTAATTGGATAATTATTGTCAATTAACATTTTTCTTAATTTCAGTAATTGGGGTGTTATGTTTTTTATAGAGTAGACTCTATGTATTCTTTGTAAAAAGTTAGTAATAGCATTGATTTTATAATGTATAGGTTGATAGGATTTAAAATTAATCATATTTCCTCTTGTAGGCTTTATATAAATATCAAAGGTAAATTTAGAATTATTTTCAAATTCAATTTCTAAATCCAGATATTGCATTTTATTATCTTCCATGATGTTCATGGTAAATTTGAGTTCAGAAACTTTTTCTAAATATTCTACAAGTTAGTTTTATTTGGTTAGTTTTTCATTATTATGATGTTATCTTTCATGTATCGTTTCCATGACATCTATGTTTTTACTTGGGTTTGAGTGTAGCAGTAATTTTTCAATAATATCCATATAAATATTAATTTAAAATCCAGATAAGCAATTACCCATTGGTAAACCTTTTACTTGAGAATATTGTTAAATTTCATTTGATTTTCAGATAAGACTAGTTGAAGAGCTGATAATAATAGAATTATATCACTAATTTTATAGTTAATGCTATATAATTTTTCTTTAATAATAATTTTTTTCAGTTTCTTTAAGTGGTACAAAATCATACATTGGTTTTATATCTAGGGTATAGATTTTCCAATTTTCATCAATTATTAAATTTTTTAATTCATTTATAATTTCTAAAGAATTTTTTTATTGTATGTGGAAATTCTAGAAACAGAAAGATTGGTTTATTAGAAATTTTGGCGTCGACGACCACTAAGGTCATTTTGCGCCTTTTACACAAGTTATATCTGTACGCAGCCCGGGACACACACAAACATCCATGCCCACGGTGGGAGTCGAACCCAAGACCAGGCGGACTCGAGAACTATTTTTTCAGCAGAAACAGAAAGACGTTGGCAAAAAAAAAAACAAACGAATTAAAGAAAGTTATTATATAAATAAAACAAATTATTGTCTAGCTCAACAATCCTTTTTATTAGATAAAAATTGGGAATTGTTATAAGTGTGATTTATATAATGATGTCTTTTAATTAATTATTTTTCTTTTTATTGTATTACAGAGTTTTTATCCGCGCGCAGTTTGCGTGGTAATTATTTTCAAATTCACGTGTTCTTTATTTATATTTGTGATTGATTGATGAGATATACATGTGTAGTAAGGATATAAATAAAAATTGTTGCTCAAAAAATAATGAACGGGTGACTTTTCAGTTTCGGCGTGTGCTTCAAGTTTGATTGATTGATGATGATGATTAAATAACAATATAATTGTAACAATGGTTTGACTATTTAAATTTGTAATCTTAAAGCCTGTGCTGATGAGAATGGCAGTTAATAGCCTACTTTCAAAATATTACCTGATGAAGGCCCTTGATTAAATAGATCGAAAGGCCTTGTGTTTTTTTTATATGACGTATTTTTCTTTTCTTTCTGAACTTAAGAGAAAGTGATCTGCTTAAAATTTTGCAGTAGGATGTAACAGATGGAAATCTTTTGTAAAAAAAAATGATGGATCTTTAACACCCAAAAGGTAGAGTTAAAAAGTAGAGTGAGTATGTATCTTTGAGGATTTTTACTCTTTTTGTTCCATCCTTTCTGCCCTTCGCATGTTCATTTATGTCATGTCCAACACGGGTCAGACTCTGGAAAGAAGAAAAGATAAACATAAACAACAAAATCTCTACTTAATGCATCTCGTTTTATTAACTCGTGTTTTTAATATTTTTGTCTTATTTTATTTTTCTAATTTCGGCGGCCTTTAATTGCGACGAGACGAGTTTTATTAAGTGACGAAATAGAGGATGGAGCGAGAAAGAGATGGGGTGCAAAACAACAAGGGTGGGGGGGAGGCGTCGTACAGTGGGTCTTGAATAATAACTGTAATTACGGGAAATTGACTTCCTGAGTATGACAAAATTCATACACAGCTGGGACTTTTGTTTGATTTAGTAATGAACGGAGGAGGGAGACGAGAAGGGGCAAAACCCTTAATGACAAGTCGAGGAGCAATTTGTGAACAAGAAAAAAATTCTGACATTAATCGAATGCACTTCTTGTAAAAAATATAACTCATCTGGATAAGCCTTTTTTTAACGTTTATAGTTTCTTTGTAAACATTTTGTGAGAGTGTTCCTTGACATCAGTGTTATTTCTTATTTCAAATCCGTCTTATAAAGAGTAAAAGGGCATTGTCGACAACGAGCACGTGTAAATGGCTGCTTTAAAGCTACTTTTCCAAATGACTTACTAGACACAACGGCAAAAAAAATCCCCATTTTTGTTTGAAGTACGGGCATCGATCCTGTCGAAACAAGTTGTGCACATGTATATAAATATGGAAAGTGAAGATAAAAAGTATGGGCGTGGTACGGATCTGAGTTATAGAGGAAGGGGGAAATGGGTGGGGGTGAAAGCGAAGGAGAGGGAGGAATGCCTTTTGTAGGTTTCGCTCGTGACGTCTGAACGCCGTGATTATCTTTCCAAACATGCCATTTGCTAGGCGGGAAAAACAGGTGCACGTAATTATAGGCCTTTTTTTTTATTTCTTCACTGGTTGAACTTTTATTCTTGTAACGAGCGTTTATTATTTCTCTCAGTCGTTTGTATCTTTTTTTTTTTTTCCTCTCCCTCTTCCCTCTTTGTTTTTTTTTATTTTTTTTATTTTTTTTTTAACTCTGCCTTTGCTTATAAATCTCAGGTGGATAGAAAAAATCACTTTGGTGAGTGAGTGGGTGGGCACGCTCTCGCCGCATTCACGAGATTTTGCGATAATCGCACCTCGTTCTCGGAATGCGTGTAAAACAAAATTGAAGAGATTTGAGTTTTTAGATTGTTTTCATCGTTATTATTATTATTACGGATAATGTTATTGGCTGATCGACCATAGTGAGAGCGTTGTTGTGAGGCCGGAGTTTCTCTCTCTGTCTGCAACAGTGCTTATGCAATTGGGAGGAGGCCATTATGAAAATGTCTTCATGTAATTTTAGAATTGGGTAACTTTTTTTTCTCCAACGTTATTTTAATGAATGCTATGGTTTTTACGGTTTTTATTAGTTATCGAAAGTTACTCGTGGTAAATGAAAGAGGCAGCGGCACTGGCGGCACAGCATGTTTGGCCATAGCCAGTCACAAAGCCCAGGTCTCTGTTGTATTCACTTGGCACCCTGTATCGCTGCGTCTCTGCCTCCGGATATCTTTTACATCTTATTCGCAAGATAAATAAGAAAACTGAATACTTTATTATTATCCTTGTCTAAAAGTTGTCGTGGAAACGACCTATCTATCTTCTTTACTCTCCCGTTTTTATTTATTACTAGAAGCATGGTCTTTTAATCCTCTGATCTGTGCACTCGCGCAAATTCCGTTGTTGGAGTCAACAATTGGGCTGCTCTATTAACTGAAGAGTCGATTTTTGCCCCCTCTATTACTTGAATTTGGCTACAGCCTAAACTTAACAATGTATTTTAACCTTAACAATTCATTATGTGTTCAGCAACAAATATTTACTATTAGCTGACAGTTTTGTTAGGTTGTACGATCGTTAAAATACATTAAGTTTGGGCTGTAGCCAAATTCAAGCAATAGAGGGGGCAAAAATCGACTCTTCAGTTAATACAGCAGTCCAATTGTTGACTCCAACAACGGAATTTGCGCGAGTGCACAGACCAGAGGATTAAAAGACCATGCTAGAAGCGAACCCATTGTTAGATTTTTTATTTGTTGTGACAACGTCCACCGTCGTTGATTTTAAATAAATGATGATTAGTACTCTCTTTCATGATATTATTTTTTCCCCTCTCAGTCTTGTTTTTTTTTCATTATCGACAGTTTGAGGTGCATATTTGGTTTCAGACTTAAAGAGGAAAAAAAAAATTAAAGGCAGAGATGGGAAGCATCGGTTGGGTGAATGGAAGGGAAAGGTTAAGCTCAATTAAAAGAGAGAGAGAGAACTGAAGTGCTAGAAGTGCAGAGGATGAAATGAAATGAGGTGGGGAAAGGAATTTATTTCTCGAGACGTTTGGTGTTTTGTGACAATACAGAAAAGAATTTAAACACCTTACATTACTTTCTTCTCGTGTCTGAGACGAGTTACAATTTTTTTGAGAAATTGTTAATATCAAGAATAGTGGTGTCGCTAATGCTGATATTATCAAAATAATACTTCATTAATAATAACAATAGTGGGTTAAGTTTTGTAAATATTTGTCGATAATGCTCGTCGAAATGCGCTAGTTTGTTAGAGGTAAATTCCTTGTGAATCTCTCGCTCGCTCCCTTCCTTTCTCCTCTCTCTTTGGCTGTGTTAATTGATCAATTATGTGGCTGACACCAGTTAATTACATGTGTTAATTGAAATGGTAAATTAAAGTGGAGCCTTGCTCTCGCGATGTTCCCGCTGGCTCTCGCCCTTAGCGAGAATGAATTGCATGGCAGCAGCGGGAGAAAAGGGAAGGAAGGAGAGTGTACCAAGCGGAAGGGGGATGTCAGAGAAATGGTATGATTGGATGGTGAAAAGGGACGTGACTAATGATCTTTTTTTTTTTTTTTTTAAAAAAAAAGGTAAATCCATGGTGCTTGACGACAACATAGACTTATAAGTTTTTTCTTGTGCTTAGCGTATTTTATTTTTTTGATTTTTGTTTTGTTCGTGGGGAAAAAAAAGAAAAGGAAAAAAAAAACGAAGGGATTTTGTATAGTCTGTTCTATTTATTTATTTTGCCTTTTATCTTCGATTTTATGTTGCTTTAAGCGGATCTTCGAGCGTAGTTTGTGTGCAATATCTGAGGAAGTATCCCCGTAATAAGCCTTCGCCTACGTGAAACGGAAGAATTTTTCCAAGGACTTCGGTAAGGAAGCTGTCGGAATTTACTTTTTTTTTTATTTTTAACCTTGGTTGTTCAATTTCTATACCGTGGCTGCTGTTATAGTACATAACGCATAGAAGAACTTAAGGAAAATGTGTTGTTGTTGGATTTGTTGGGGTTTTTTTTGTTTGGTTTGTTTTGTTTTCTTTCTCCTTTAATGTTAGTGGCGTCAACATTTTCCCCCTGTTGTTTTTATCTGTGAGGTGGTTTTTAATGGGAAAATTTTACGAATTCCAAGTATTTAATAAATAATAGTAGTAAAGGCATTAAACATAGTTTTCAAGTTTGACGGGGTTCGATTTTACAAGTTGTTTTGACTTAATAGCGTCGGACTTAAAGCCGAAACGATAAGGCTTACTAGTGTTAATAATATCAATAAGAAAACAAGGTGAGGAGAGGTGAAAGGAAGCCAATTAAATAGGAGAAAAAGAAATCGAACGAGAAAATCCGGTTCAATCAAAGAGAAGTAGGGAAGGAAGGAGAACGATTTGAAAGAATGATGAAGGAACGGCTCTTTAATGACCCTGTTTAATGGTCCGTGTAATAAGTTTTTAAAAATATGTTTCACCCCCGGTTTCTTCATTCATTTCACGGTTTCTTCTCCCTTCGTCCTGCTTTCTTAGTTTTATTGACCACTTTTTTGAATCATTTTAATTATATAGTAACTCCCATTCCCTCTTTTTTTTTTTTTTTTAATCGTTCCGAGATAATGAAGATCGGTTTCCTCCACACGTGTTCATTTAAAAAAAAAATTGTTTTTAATGCCACAAGTCATTTTGGTTTTTAAATAAATAATAAATTCGTACATTACAGGTTCTTAAGTGGTTTAATATTTGCTCTTGTTTCTTGCGCTTAATCTGTTTGTTTTAGCACTTCTAATTCCATGGTCGACCTGATCGTTAGTCTGTTCTTTGAATTTTTAAGTAGTATTTATTTCGAACATTTATTTCAGTATAAATTTTTTTTTTGTTCGAGTTTCATTCATGTGTGTTTCCGAGGAATATAAGTCGAGCCTATAATACCTATGAATTAACGGACGATGAAAAGGTGGGTTTAATTGAGCGTTTTGGTTAGAGGGCACAACCGATAATTTCCCTTTTCCTTGGCGAATTATATCCGGTGGTTTAGCCGTCTGTCCCCGTGAACATTTTTTAACTTCATTTAATTATTTTATTTTTTCTCTCTCACAGTTTGTGCTGTTAAAGTGGATAAAGTGAAAAAGAAAGATCCGTGAGATTTCACGAACTCGGTTGGCGTTGACATTAATCCCGTTGGCGCTTTAGCGTTTCCCGCACGTTAACGGATCAGATTAATTGCGCCATCTGATAACGTTTTCGGCAGCTGCTGTTTACGCCTGTTTGGCTCTCAAAACAGATGGGAGAGCATACTACAGTGAGAGCATGTGTCAAACTTTGCATTTCATTGTGGTAGTCTTTTTTTTTTCCCCTTCATTTTTTTTTGTGTCTGTTTGTTTTTGTTTTTTTTTTTAACTCCGTATCTCCTGCACTAAAGGGAATAAGAAAAAGGAAGGAAATGTGATTAGTTTGTGTCAGTTTTTATTTTTTTAAGTATTCGTTCTTGTTGTTGACAAGATATTAAAAGATACGAATTAATCGGCTCTCAAGCGATGAGAATTTTGTGACAGAAGGAGAATAGCGCACCCATTAAAGCATTCGAGCATTGCAAAAGGGAAGAAAAGCGTAAAAAATTCCTCGCAACGGTCTCCAAGTGGAACAGTGACGTCATAAGAAGGCTCTAATGGCTGCCGCCGTTGACTTTTAGCCAAAGGAAAGGACATCCGCCATATTCCGAACCTAGCGCCTTTTCATGTTTAGCACTCTTTCATGTTTGTAACCGTTTTAACAAGAAATTAAGCCTCCCGAGGAAGGTATAGGAAAGTAGCGGAAGCCCTGAATTCATCTATTTTTGCCCCTTCATCTGCACTTTTTACCCCCTAATTTTATTTTATCAAAAAATTGATTTTCTCTAAGTTAATATTTAGAAAATATAAAAGAACCCTATCTTCTTTCCTTTCTCATCATTTTCCATCGAATTATATATTACGCGCCATATGTTGCCATAGTTCTAAAGACCAAGTGACTGCCACCTGCCCCACAACTCCGACCCTACTGGGACAATTTTGCCCAAACTTCGTAGGAGTGTAGATTTTGCTTAGAGGAATATGCATATCGAATTTCACTCCTTTACATACCTAAATATCATATAGATCACTTGGTTCCCTCCTTCTATTTTTATGCTCGAAGGTTCCCTCTAACTCCCACCCCCGTAATTCCGACCCCAGTGGGCCAATCAAAACCAAATTAAACATGAAGGTACTCATGCCCACAGTGAGCTACATTTCGAATTTCAACCTTCTATCTCAAAAAAATGCAGAAATTATGAAGGGGACGGACATTGTGAAACCAATAAGTAGCTCCATTCTCCATTCAAGAACTAGTTGAACGTCAGTTTTCTTTTTTTATTGTATGCGGTTTAAGAACACGTATGAAGATGCGGTCCTTTATGCCTTTAATCGACTCCTTCACTCTTGGGATTATCGATCAAGATTATGTGTCATAAACCGTTTTATGTTTGTCTTTTATGTTTGTCAAAAATCGGGTCACCTTGGTGGTGCTCCTTGAATCGGATCGCAGGAAATAACCGCGCCCTTGTCCCCTTTGTAAGTGTAGAAGTCCGACAGAGATGAATGGGCAATCCGTTAAATTACCTGTGAAACTTTTTTCGCTGGAGACGACATGAAACTGTATTTTTGTCTTTGATTTCTATTTTATTGAACAGCAGACATGAACAAAAGCGCAAAAGATTAAAATTGTCATTATGGGATTTGCTTTCAATTAAGGCCCGTTTATTGCCTTTCAATTACAGGAATAACATCATTATAAAGCCGATAAAAAGCATTGGAAGAGCTATCTTTAATCAAATATATTTTCTTAAAAAAATAGAAAGAAGAAGGAAAGGAAGATAAAGGTATTTGGAAATCCCTCTTTCTTTTCCTCCTTCGATTTTCGACGATTGCGACGAATAGGGAGGGAGGGAGAGGGGTAAAAGGAAAAAGGGGAGTTTATCTGCTTGATGGGAAACCCATGTCGACGTCGGCGAAGGTTTAAGACCCCTGATGTCAAGGTGACTGTCTCCCGTGGAGCCATTCGGTGACAGTAGTCAGTCGAACAGAACAAAATGAAGCTTCGCAGTGTCTGGTGGGAAGGAGAAGATGGGGTGAGGAATTTTCTGGAGAAAAGGAGAGGGGGTAAAGAAGAAGAAAAAAAAAAGGAAAAGAAAGAGGAGCAAAAAAAATAAAATAAAAAGGACAGGACATTGAAGTGAAGAAAAGAGAGAAAAAGGCAGACATCGTTCTCAGTATAAAATGGATAGAAACACCTGCTTTCCGGCTTCCTTTTCCATTTTCATCTGCCTCCTTTCCTCCTTCCACTGTTCCATTTCCCCTCCAATTCTCGCGACATAACATTGATGACATTTTTTTTCTTCTCGTTTTCTCAGCACCACATGCGCTTTCCCTTTTCTTCCCCCTTCTTTGGTAAATGGTAGCAATCCTCTTAATCTGATTTTGCGTCTCCCTCCGTGCTCCTCGGCAACCATTCTGGCTCTTCCCTTGTCTATCTCACCGCCAAGCGATCATTTGTCAGGGAGTTGAATTGCCCGGTCGCTCATAGCTGAAGAGGGTTTCCATGTCTGTTATTGAGAAGATGAATAGTTTTGATTAACTTCGCCTGCCTTTACCGTGGAGAGTCGAAATTTTTATTTGTGCTAGGCAAAATAATTTCCATGTAGGCTTATCCACGGTATACACTTATTTGGGTGATTTAGATAGGTATGTGCATGCGTGCGCATCTGTGTGTGTGTGTTTGTGTGTGTTTATTTAATAATTTGTTGTCTTTTTGTGGATAAATTAACTTAAGAGGTTTCTTTTTAGCATCTGTTTTTGGCTGTTGCTCGAGATGAACTTTAGCAGAATTTCTTCCTGCGGAAAAAGGAGCTGCTGTCAGAAAAAAAATAAAATCTTGAAAACATTCTAAGAAGGAGCTTTAGTTGTGACGCAGAAATACAATTATTAATGTATAATCAGCAATCGTGCCTCGACTAAGCGATCGTCGCGTGCTCACGTCAACAACGCTTAAAAGATAAACAGAAAGTAACATTTTATTTATTGTTGAGTCCTCACTACGAATCTATTGGTGAAGAGTATCTTGATATTCATTGTTGACGGTCACTTCTAGAGCACGTGCAATTGACTTGAAGAGGTCCACGAAAAAGCCTTGAAAAGTTGATACAGCCGAGCTGTGACCTTGATGATATTGTCGAAAACTTAATCAGTTTTCAAGTTATCGTGCAAACGGCGGACGGACAGACCAAGCATGCATTTTTATTAAGTAGTTTTTTACTAAAGCTCCTAAAAAATAAGAGTAAAATAAAAGGACCTTTAAGCCCTAAACGCCATCTTTCAAGAGACGGAGCGAACGGATTCCATCATCCTTATGAGGGGTGATATCGCATTTTCTTCTTCACAAAGATTAAAACGCACCACCATTCGTGCGAACGGAATCGTTCATAGCTTCATAGGACAAATATTACTAGCGCGCGTTTTTCTTATTAAGAACGCCTAAAAACTTCTCTTAACAAGTCCGTTTTCATTATTGGCTAGTCCTTTCTTTATGTCTCTTAAGTTGTCCTCCTAGTTGTCTCCTTTTTATGCATGGTTGGAATCTCTTTTTTTTTCTCTCTCTCTCTTTTCTGCGTTCCTTGTTTCCGCCTACTCTAATGCCACTCAGCGGTGGTGAAGCGAACTCAAGTTTCAATTAGTCTCTGAGTGCCGCTCTATGATCACCTCTTTAGAGCTGGTAATTGCCTCGGGGCGGGTCTTCATCCTCCACCATCCCCCGCGATACGTGCTCCGGTTACCCTGGCTACACGCTCCGCTCTTCTATATAGCCCTCCTACTTGGGAATTTAGCACCTTCCCGTCGTTCTCGCTCTTTCCTGTAACCCTCTTCGACTTTTCGCGTATTATCAACACACAAGCACACACACATACACCCACTCTCTCTCTGCTGGGAGCGGTTAACCCTTTCATTAAAACCTTTGGTGACATCAGTGGCCCTTGTCTTTGGACGAGACGGGCCATTATAATAAATTAGCATCATTGCTTGGCTTGCCAGCCTTTTATCTTGTTTCCACTCCTCTTTCTCACCCTGAATCTCCCTGGAATGTGCTGGCGAGTCGAAAAAGAAGTTTTCAGCAAAGGATATTCGTTCCATTAAGGCAGATAAAAGGGAATTTCATAAGAGTGCGCTGTTTGCCACTCGTTTTATAACAAACGTTATTTTGAAATTATATTCTGGTGATGTAGGTCACACAAAAAATAATTTAGTCGTGTAGTCGACAATTTTTTTTTTTTTGATTACTCACAGACAAAAAATGACTTTGACCCAATGACGTGTCACGAGATAATTTTTAGGAGACGAAATTGTCTGCTTTTTTTTGGAGTTGCTATACATGATGCTCTTAGCTCTCGTCAAACTTGCGACAGGTTTAGAGTTTTCTTTCCTTTTCTCATTTTATAAGGACAGTCTTATTTTATTTGGTGTGCGCATCTTTATTGCAGTTTGGAACAGTTTCAGCAAAAAAAAAAAATTTTTTTCGTTTTCAGAAAGTTTCGAATGGCACCACCCGACTTATTTTTTTAAATCGTCGTTATTAAGTATTCCAGCATACATTGTATCGACATGGTTAAATTGATCGAACTGCAACTGGAATTATATATTACTTTTTTGTTGTTCCTGGAGGATCTTCGACTGTTTTCCACTGTGTAATTATCTTTGATGGAAAATATTCGGTGGCTTTTCCTCGTTGCAATTGACTGGTCCATTGATTTGATTAAAGAGGGAAGGCCATGATTTTTTTTAATCCCCCCCCTCTCCCCAAACAATAACTATTATTAAATGCCCTTTATAATTGCCGTTAAAATAATAAGGTGAAGGACTATAGTCATAAAATATAAGTAACGTACATTAAAATTAATATGATTCGAAGGCCGATTATATTACAGTGCTTTAATCAATTTAATCAACGATGGTTACTGAAAAAGCACCGCAAACAGACTTTCTGTATTGTTTTTGTGAAATTGGATGTTAGAAGCTTAGACTAAAGTATTGCTCTGACATTTTAAGAACCATCTGAGAGCGCAGCGTAAAAATACACTGAGAATAAAAGCATCAGTTTTTGTTTTTTTTCTAAGTTGTTATATCTCTTTGTTTTTTTTAATATTTTTTTTTTATTATTATTCATTCTATTAAAATATTTGTGATTAGATTAGCTGTGTATAAACGTTTAGTATTTTGGGAAGTACACCTTCGTGATCGTGGGAAAGTGATTTTAAAGGGTTGTCGCCGGCCAGCTATATAGGGTATTTTGACGGGTCTCAGTTAAGGACTAAAACGCAACGACATATGACCTAGATCTGTACAATTAATATGAATTGTCGTGTGAATAGTATTATCTATTGTAAATTTTAAATTGTCCTTCAATTGACAACTTGTCTACAGTGAGCTTATCGGAAGCAATGGATTTCTCGAAAACGTAAAAAACGCAAGGTGATCATTCCTTGTGGTAGGAAAATTGAGGAAAATATTTTTAGGAAGTTTCAAAATGGACTGCTAGACCCTATTTGTTATTAGCCATGCTCATTCAGGTATGCACCCTACACAGGTCGGCACTAGTTGTGAGCGACCATAAACATTATAATTTCATACACGGTCTATATTGTAAGATGCCAGTAAGATTTATTGTAAAATAGACACTGGTATTCCAAACGTTCCGAACGAAGTAATACAGAAATGTCATTATTTCTGAAAAATTAACCAGCACTAACAGTAAGCAATTTCTAGCCTCTCTACAGGGTGCGTTCACAAAGTTTCAAGACCGGTCTTAAAACAAAAAATTTATTAAACATTTTTGTACAGCGAACCAAAAGTCTTTGAAATATGACCCTTGGGCATCAACACAACGCTATTTTTTATAGACCTTGTTAGCAAATAGCAGGATTTAGCACCACCTAGAGACAAAATTTAACATTGTTTCAGTCGTCTCTTGGCCTACAATGATAATAAAAACCGACAAAGTGACATTTATTTATTTTTAATATTTTTCATAGCGACTTTCACAGCATAAGCGACTCTAACAATATTACATTTTGTCACTAGGCGGTGCTAAATCCTGCTATTTGCGACACACCGTTTGAACAATGGAGGAAGGCAAATGGGCCGGCTACAAGGCTATGCAAGGGAATAGGAAGAACGGGAAGCACAGGTCGTAACAGTTCCAATGCTACTCAAGTGAAATCGAAACAGCGCCACTGGTCTCCAACGGCCAGGGCTCTTGATAAACCCTTCCTTCGGCCTTCGTGGTGCTGCTCCATAGGCTTCCCCTACTCCCCCCCCCCCCCCTCCAACCGTGCTGTTCTTTCGACCACCCTCTCGTAAATGCTATTTTATTCCGTTCATTTAACGTTAGGCGTCCGCATCTCTTCAAGTTCCTAATGTGCTCTTGTTCTGTTCTGAGTTGGAATGTGTCAACGCAGCACAATCTGGCACCGCATGCCTTTGACTTGTCGGAGAAAAAAATAAAATGGGGCACTTAGTTGCTGGAGAAGAATAACTGTCATGAATGCACCGCGCAGAAACGACTCTTTGGCTGTGCCATGTGAAGGAGCAGCGAAGTTCCCTTGCACATGCGCAGTTCTCCTGAAATCTGGTAGAAATCCTAGCGGCTGTTCAGGCACGTTTCTTTGTGTTCGTGTCGACGTCTCTCCCCGCATGTAAGCAATATATCAATCAAAATATACTCGACGATTATATGGAATTGATGGATATTATATACGAGTTTTGGTTTCGTAAAAGAGAAATGCATCAGCATTTCCATGTTCACGATATTCCTAGTAAAAGCGTCGGTATTCGGTTCGGTGGGTGTTGTCAAAATGCCCAACAGCTGTCTACCCAACTCTACCCAACAGCTGTCCAGGAATACCCAAGCGATCACATTCAACTGAACACTAAAGTAATGAAAAAAGGTTCACGAATAGCAATAGGTAGGGTCTTTAATAAGTGTTCGACGACGTTTCGAGCATTACCTCATCCTCAGGAATTGTGACTGACTACAATTTGTAAAGACAATCGACAATCGAGCAGTGCAGGGAAAACGAAACGAGCGGTCCGAAAGCAACGCTTTCACTGCCATACTCGTCCAGAATGTAACCAGGGAAAGTACACAGAACTAGACAAAAAGCCAGATGAAACCTAGTTAAGTCATTCAGAGGATAGGATGGAGTCCTTTCCTATCAGGACGATAGAGTTGGCTGTGGATTGACGAGGGACACGAGGAGCTAGGAGATCCAGTATTCGGGAAAGATGGCCTTTTGGATGTCGTCGAAATTGATGTCCAGGATGTGACGAGGCCTGCGATGCCTGAGGAAACTTCTAAAAGTGAGCGGATGCTCAAGAATACCTGCAACCAGAGGATTGGGATGGCCCTTCATCTTTGGAAGCAGCTTTTCCAACATCTCCTGGACGTGATTTCCAATGGGAGGTATAACAAAATCGTCGGCAATAGAAGAATTTGTTGAAACTCTCCTGTCAAGTTGGGCAATGGTTCTCAAGGTAACGTTTTGAAAGGTTTGGAGGTCCTACCATCTGGACTTACATATTGTTGCCCAGGCAGGCAAACCATAAAGGAAGATGGTTCGGATTACCGTCCTGTATAGCAATAGTTTGCAGTCCAATCCAAGCGTGCTCCAGAAGAGTACCACACTGAATTTTGCCTTCTTTTCCTTGTTGATGGCGTAGGAGATATGGTCGCCCCAATTTAGCTTGGCATCTATTACCACTCCGAGGTACTTGTAATGTTTTACCCATCGAGCTCTTTACCGGAAAGGAAGAGAGGATTCGGGGGTTTTCGGAGTTTCTTCGTAATGAACATCGCCTTGCATTTGTCAACATTTAGATTCAGTCTTCACTTAGCAAACCATTTCTCGCACAGATGTAAGGCATTTTGCAACCGAGATATGACGTGAGCGTAATTGCTGTCAGTAATCATGATGGATGCGTCATCAGCGAACAGATATAGCTTTGTAAAGGTTGGGAAGTAATGGATGAAAAAGTTGAACAGTGCAGGGCCCAGGACATAGCCCTGGGGAACACCAGCATTGACGTCACAAGTGTTAGATGTGGAGCAGCCAACCTTGACACGAAATATCCTGTTCGACAGAAAGGATTTAATCAAGGCAATAAGATCGTCCGGAAATCCACAAGTAATCATTTTGTATATCAGGCCTTTGCGCCAAATCTGATCAAAAACTTTTCGAACATCCAAAAATACAAGACCACCATACTTAGCACAGTTAAGAGGAGTGTTTAGATCTGCAACAAGCCTCCAGATCTGGAGTTGGCAGGAGTGACCTGGGCGAAAGCCAAATTGCTCTTCACGAACAAGATTGTTAGCCACACAGAAGTCGTTAAACCTCTTAAGAATGTCGCGTTCACAGACTTGATAACACAGGTAACAAGCAGGCCTATAGCTGACAGGGAGAGCAGGGTTAAGACTAAGTTTTGGTATGGTAACGATAACAGACTCTTTCCACTTGACAGGAAACTAACCATGTTTCCAGGAGTCATTCATGGCCTTGGTAATAGTCGAGATAACATTAGGAGGCAAATTCTTGAGAGTACTATTTGTGATGGAATCAGTACCTGCTGCTTTTCTGTATTTAAGATGCTTGATGACATCGGAGATTTCGTGAACACCAATAATGTCCTCACAGGTAGAAAGACGATTAGTGAGCTCATAAGCGATACATCCATCGTTGACAAGACGAATATTTGTGAAATTATCCGGATTGTCCTTACTAGGAGTGGTAAATTGTTTTACCAGGGAGTCGGCGATCAGTTGAGCATTATCTTGATCACTGGCGACAGCATTGCCATCTGTGGTATGCAGCGGCGGCAAGTTGATGTGTCTGTTTCCTTTTAGAGCCCTTACAGTACCCAGAGCGAGTTTTCCTGGACTGATAGGGACTTTAGCTTTTCGCTTCATCTTTGATTACGTAAAGCTTTAACCTCTTCCTGGACCTTGCGAGCTAGCCTGTGTTATTTCGTCTTGAAGAAGGAAAGTCGCTTACGCTGCCATAACCTTCTATAGTAATTCCTTTCAAGTATGAGACTCCTGATGTAAGTACGGAGATGGAGATGTTCAGGACGCTTTCGATCAGCAGTGGAGGCACTGGAAGTTGTAGCATCATTGATAACACGAGTAATAGAACTGATATTTGTATTGATATCTTCGTTGTCAATAAACTCCTTATATGGAATGCTATTTTCCCTAAGGATATCCCTAAAGAGTTGCCAGTCTTGCTTGGAGCGAAGCCCAATCTTCAGATCGATGTTTAAGCCCTCAAAGATAAGCATCACTGGACGGGTCAGAGGATACGTCGTCGACTTTGAATATATTATAGGGCTTGAGGAATCCTTTAAGAACTATAACGTCCAGCACGTGCCTGACACGAGAGTGGTCGCAGTAGTACGTGTCATTAAGGGGTCGAGCAACGAAGGTATCAATCTCCTTTAGAGTATATCCATAAGGGATATTGCCATTTTGGTAGGAGCATTTGGAATTCCACGTAGGGTGCTTAGCATTAAAGTCTCCCGCCATAATCACTGAACGGGCCCAGGCAGCAGCTTATCAAGCTCGCACGGTCCAAGCTTGTGCCTAGGTGAATTATACGGAGAAATGAATTTAATTTCGCCTGCGTCAGCGTCATTTATCATTACGGAAACAGCTTCCATTCCTACATAATTCGGAGTGACAGTCTCACGATGATCAATGCCATCCTTGACAATCCATAGCTGCTCCACCAAATGCTTGACTGGCGTTGTTACCCAGAGGTCGATCCTTTCGATAAACATGATAACCAGGCAAGTTGAAAGCTTGAGTTGATTTCAGGTGCGTCTGACACAGGAAAGCGATATCGATATTCCAGTTTATGAGGAAATAGTAATATTCGATGCGCTTCCGATAGATTCCCCTGGCATTCCATATATTGCAACGAATCTCTCCGTGGCTAGTTGTTCTGTAGTGGTGTCTGTTCATGATCAGTTCTTAATTTCGTTGAATGCAACCTGTGGCAGTACGTTGCCACCTTCCTTGAAAAGGTTTAGAAGGTTTCCCAGATCCTATAAATGCTGCATAATTGGATTGGATCGACCGCATCTGAATGAGAAGAGCTAGATGCGACCGAAGCATAGGTTCTGCCATCAACCACTTTGGTGCTTTTGATCCTTTTGACTTGGGGATATATCGGACACTTGGTGTAACTTGAAGTATGCTGACCATCACAACGGATACATTTTGGGGGTCTTTACCCTTAATGTTAGTACAATCCCTCGACTGATGGCCGCCTGCGCACTTATTGCATCGAAGCGACTTGGTGCAAACCTTGGGAGACGTGTCCAAAACGTAAACGGTTGTAACATTATAAGGGCCTTTTGTTTCCTTTAAATATTCAACAATGACAGCTAGAGGACCGACACACTTTAGACTCAAAAAGGTTTATTATGTTCTGTATTTGGTAATAGGACCAAAACCATTGGCATTTCAATTGCACCGTTTGCCTTTTCTGGGAAATAATTTGCCTTTCTGAGGACCTCGCAAAAGTCGTCGAGTTCATGCGTTGTATCAACATTTCGGACAACATATTTCAGCATTTTTTCGGGCTTAAGCTGATGATGCTGGATCTTTAGCACATCGTCGCCTTTCACTCCCGACACCAGAATTTTATGTGTTTCCTATCTTGACACTTATCTTAATTGTGTCCCTCTACGACCTGTGTGAACGGTGATTTTACTTAAAGGCACGTGCTTTGCGATCTCCTCCAGAATTTCTTTAATTGACTTGTCATGGTGACGAATAATGATAGGAGGAATGTAAATAGCTCCCTTCTCATGGGTGACGTTGTTTTGGGAATTTTTAAGCTTGTCTTTGTTGCCACGAAAGGCCACAGAAACGCTGTCGTTGATGTTGACAGTAGATTGAATGTTATCGAGCCTAACACCGTTTTTGTGTCACCACGATCAGTAGAATCATTATAGGGTCTCCTCTTTGAGCTAGTTCTTAATGAGGAGTTTCCGTCGTTTACTACTTCCGGGCCAATAGAATCTTCTTTACTATTAGGTAAGGGACCAGGATTAACCACTATCATGGGCGAATCTGATGTAATGGGAGAGCCCATAAGTTCCTTTTTAGTATTTCCAAGTCCGTTTGTAGTCTCTAAATGTGCACCCTTAACTTCCTCCTTTAAACTATCAATTTTACTACTAACTTCCTTGGTCGGCGCTTCCACCCTTGATTCTAGGTCTAGATATTTTTTGCCCAGTTCTGTGCGTAAGACCTCAAGCTGTTCATTAATAATATCAAAAGCCAGGAATCTAGGATCCTTACACGCATCTTTGTTGACTAGTTCACACGGTAACACTTTACATGTAGAAGATTTTAACGCAGCACCTGATGTCGCCATGAAGCAGGTGTGATGCGGGGTTTTGCCGTCCTTAGAAGGACGCACCTACTCAGAACGACACAGTTAAAAGACTTAATAAAGTCTTAACCTTGTTAGTCCTCTTGGAGATTCCACCAATACTCTCTCAATAGCAAACCAGGATAAGCAACTATGCACCCGGGCACCTCAAAATCACAGCCAGACGTCCGAAACGAAGCCCATCCACGAGTGGTCAACACACATCCACGATAGACACGCCTTGATACACCTTGACAATACATCCATCCATCCATCCATCCATCCATCCATCCATCCATCCATACATGTAAGACACCCTGCTTTATAGGCAGTGTCCACCAATCAGGAGTAGGGTATTCATAATAGGATAAATTCAGTTCTGATTTGTGGGCTTACAATATGGTACAGTGAAACCTCGATAAATCGAATTTCAGGCGAAGAGGAAAATGCTTCGATTTATTGAGGTTTCGATTTAACGAGGTTAAATAAAATATAATTCGAATTACCGTAAAATCTTGAATACAGGCCGGGTATTCAAATACACGCCGGTCTCGAATAAAAGCCGGGCGAGGTGTTAAAAGTAGATTAAACGCCGGGTCTCAAATAAACGCCAATGTCAATAAATAAAATGTTAATAATATTCTATCAAAATAGATTTTTTTGGGTGCTGGTGGTCAGGGAAAATTACGTGATAAACCGAGAAAAGTCAGGCAATTTTACGAAATCGCTTTGCTAAACACCCTGTTATTGGGAATAGGGTATTAAATAAACGCTGGGTCTCGATTAATCGCCGGAGGAAGTCCAGACCATTGAGACAAATAGACGCCCGGGCCTGTATTCAAGATTTTACGGTATTGGGGTTTTGTGTGAAATTTCAGTAACCGTATAGAACACTGATATTTTTTAGGAAACATACAGAGATTCAATAAACAGGTATAGTACTTAACAAGATAAGAGAAAAAGGGTTTTTTCAAACCAAGCTTTTATAATGCTTTATTTAGTGGCAACAATAAAGCTTAATTTTGCAACAATAAACAATAGATACATTTAACTCTCGCAATAACGAATTGTCCAATTGTCACAACAATCAATTCGTAGTAATGAATTTGTACCATTAGAACACGAACCAGTGAACCGATTTGAAAATTTTTTTCTTTAACATAAATTGTCATCGATCCTGTCTATGTGTGTCAAGTTTCAGCTCCCTAGCTTGTCGGGAAGTTGGTTTAATATTGATTACAAGATTTGACCTAAACAAGCTAACATTGCAAGGTTAATAAAAGCTTTTAAAAAGGTTTTATTTGTTAATAAAATTAGCTTTGGTTGGTTTAATTTTAAAAACTTTCGTTTTAACACATTTTAAAGAAATTCAGTGAAAATATTAAAAAGTGTTTCATGATTACGTACCAGCTTTTGTATTGTTGGAATCCATATCACACGAACTTGCACACTTCGCTTTGATATTTGACCAGGTCTAAGCACTTCACTGAAACAAAGGGAGGGAAGAAAGGAAGATTTCTAGTTTAGTCTCGCTTCGTTATCACGCCTAGGCGTTTGTCATGCACACGTGTGAGCTGCTGACGATTCGATTTATAGAGGTCCGGATTGAAAAAATTCGATATATGGAGGTTCGTTGAACTTTAACTTCGATTTACAGAGGCTCTGTTTACCAGAATTCGAATTGCAGAGGCTAAGTTTCCATTTGATATCCTCGAAAAAAATTCGATTTATCCATTGTTTTTACTTCGAATTGTCGAGGTTTTTGCCTCTGAGCGGAAGGGAATAGACAAAAATTTCGAATTATAAAGGTTTTCGATTTATCGTATTATATCAAGAACGTATAGTAGCAATTTACAGTTACAATTGAAATTGAGTTAATATTGATAATATGAATAAAATGAACATAATAAAAATATAATAATGAAAAATAATATGGTAATTACATCAAGAATGCATAGTAGCAATTTTACAATTGATAATATGAATATAATGAAATAAAATAAAAGTAAAACTAGGAATATATATATATTCAGAGCTAAATTTTTATCAAGTCGGGTAGATAATATTGTTTACTGTGTCTAGTATTGGATTTTTGTCAAAATTGATTTGGTTATTTAATACCTTATCCTTATTTGTCTTCAAGTATCTTCTTATAATTAGTGCTTCATAGGTAAGGATTTTCCAGTGCAATATCAAACTGTGCTCCATCGAGGTCAGTTACTGCTTGGAGGCGCAAAGCCATGTTTGCACACGCCTTGCGACAGAACTCAATAGGAATCGCGTTAAATTCTTGGTTATCAGTTCCTTCAGTTCCTGAATGGCGTCAATGGAGTGGGCGTAGTATTCTCTTCATTTTACGGTTTTAATATACTTTGCTCCGTTCAGAAGTTGTAGGCTGAACTTATTTATGAGACACATTGTATTATATCAATAACGCCTCTGCGACGAACAGGACAAGTCTTTCGATAGCTGTATGGGTGATGTTTTCTATGGTTTATAAGCAGTTTTCGTCTTCATCTTTTTATTTTTATAAATCAGTTTATATCATATAAATGTTATATGAGCATCATAAAATACGATAATGGCAAGACTGCGGTATAAAGCTGTCATGGGCGAAATATTTAGGTATCGTCCTCCGTAAAGTATTGATTGGTAATTTTTAATGCCGTTCTTTGTATTCAGTTGCGCTTTGCCCTACATGTTCAACAAGGCGGCTTTAAGTCCTTGGTTCTACACGTTGCATCTCATTTACAGTGCAGGGTTTCGCATTCGTCACTTAGTTGCCGATAGAAAATACACAAGAAGAGATGGAAAGAGGTTCTTTTAAATTTTTTTTTTTTAATTCTTTTTTATTTTCTTTATCTTTTTTCTTCTTCTTCCGTCGTGTGTTTCTTCGCGTTGGCGTTGAAGCTGCCTTTGCCATTTTTCGTGATGGTTGAGCGGCGAGGCTACTCCTAATCGGATCGCATCTTTCAGTTGATCCTCTCTCGTGACATTGCACCGCGCACTGCGAAGCATGAGGTAAACACGGAGCGGCGTCAAACGGCCCGCAGGCTGCCTTCCCCTCTCTCCTTTTTTTACTCACCCCCTCCCTTCTCCTCCTTTTTCACTCGGTCGTTCTTTCTGTTTCGCGCTCACTCGCTCTGATGAGATTGGATCAAAACAGCGTGACTCGAGTGCGAAAACGGACCGAAGAAGGTGAGCGACGGACGTGCCAAGCATGACTCTAGGGTTGTTTGCACTCGTCACATTTCGATGGATTTTTTCTTCTTCTACTTCTCCTTACTTCTCCTTTCTCTCTCTCTCTTCCTCCCTTCCTCCCTCCAGTTTTTCCTTTTTCTTCTTTACTTCTCGCCATCTCTCTTTCTCTCTCTCTCTCTCACACTCAAACACACTCACACACACACACACACACAATCACACTTCAACAGTTCTTTTCGAAGGCTCTTCTCTCTTGGTATATACCCTTCGTGGTTATATGGTATGCTTATTCCCTTCGTGGTTCCGCAATAACTATCGTTCACTCCTTAACGCGTGCTTGCGACTTTCAACAATTCCTCGTGAGCCTTTACTTCCATCCACGGCGCTCCCAGTCGTGTCGGCCTCTGCTTATCTTCTCGGTTGGGGCATGAGGAAGAGGCGAAATAAACGAGTTTTGTTGTAACCGATAAAAGCAACTGGTTGAATGCTGACAACTAAATTACATTCCGCTATCCAATTACATATTAGTCTCGTGCGCGAGAGAATTAAAAAGAAAAAAAAAAGTAAAGAAGAAAAGTTATGAAAAAAAAACAAGAAAGCTAACGTCGTCTCAATTATTTTTTATGGTTTCATTTTTTTTTTTTTTTTTGGACTATAAACTAACTTTTTAAACAGTTTTTTTCTTTAATCGCGTGTTTTTTAACAAGAAAATCGGAAAGTCTACTGGGGGAGTTATTTTCTTTGTTAATCGCTAGTGTTTAACGTTTTATTTTCGTGCTTCCTGTTCTAACGATTAGATCTAATCAATAAAGTTGATTTTCCTGCATCCTGTTCAGTAACCATGTGATTTAATATTAAAACAACCGCATTCTGCTGCGCTCGTATACGTAAAAGTTGTCCCCTGCCAACGATTTTGCGCTGCATTATCTCGTTAAAGTTTGATATCTTATGCCTCCCCCTCCTCAGTCTTTGCAGCACGTGAGCTTATCGTGCTTATTTTATGACTTTCAAGTATTAAAATTTGGACTTTAAATATAACTTTAGTAATTAAAAAAAATTATTAATAAATAAAAGGCGAGGCATTCACACTTCCAAACAACGATGGTTAAATGGAATCACGGACCTTTTCCTTGTCGTGTTATGGCGCCATTAGTCTGCGCGGAGTGAATTCTATGAAATGAAGTCCTTGTTTTTATTATGGATTATTTTGAAAGGAACGTTTTTTTGTTTGTTTTTTTTTAAGGAAAATTTTCTCCAGGCAATTTGAAAGGGTTATCTCTAAGATTTAAGCCATGTACTATTATCATTTGTTTTTTCTATAGAGAAAGCGCTTATTTTTATTTATTTATTTTTTTATATCAGAGGCAGACATTATATTGTTAAGTCAATTGGAGGGATCTGAGAATGGGGCGAAGTTAAATTGTCGATGATTATGCTAACGATGCAAAATTAATCTTTTTAAAGCTATAATGAGTCGTGTGAAGAAATTATTTGGCGTTTCGAGGTGACTCATTCTCTGACGAGGAAAAATCATTTTTTCTTCTCGTAACTACTTCGAGAGAGAAAAAAAATAAAAAATAAAAAAGGCGTTTTCTTGTTTTGTTTCTTTTTATCCAGTAAATACCTAAGGAATAGAGAAAGAAGAGAGATTTCACTTGTAAAGTCTTTTTATCTTCGTTTATTTTTAATTTTTATTTATTTTTTATTTTTTTCTTTTCTTTTTTTTTTTATGTAGCGCAAGCCTACAAGGATAAGGGAGCGCTCCTTGAAATATTAGCGTGCAATTTCTCAGCTCTTTCTCTCAATAATTTTAAAAGCGATCAGAAAGACAGGTTAGAGAGAAAAAAAGGAAAAAAATAAAAAGAGACCGACAAAAAAGGGAGCTAGTTATTGCCATTTCCAAACACGCATGGTAGTCGTTGTATTTTCAAAATATAAAAGAAAAAAGAAAAAAAGGAGAAAATATCTAGTGATTTAGATAAAGAGATTAAGTTGATGGAAAAATAGGAAAAGTGGAGTGATTTAAGGGAAAAAGGGTAGAAAGGGTTTGGATCAAGGAATAGAATCATTTAATTGTCAAAATCGTTGTCACGTACATTTACACGTACATACCGATGCACGCAAGCACGATGGAGGAGGGCGTCGTCGTTGTCGGCCGATCGTTCGTTGTCAAGGCCGCAGGGATCCTTTTTTGTCGACTTCGTTATACTCTTCTATTTTCATGCTCGAAGGTTATACTCGAGTCATTTATCGCCCCTAACAAGCGAAGAGTTTTTAAAGTCAGTTGAAGTTGAACCAGGCTCGATCGCCGCTTTTATAAGTAGCAGGAGCAGCAGCAGCCTTGAAATGGCAATGCTACCTAAGAAAATGTTTCCTAGGTGGCGTTGGCAGTGGTCCGTCGTTTTCAATTTATTTGCCCGTCCCTGTTGGGCTCGCTCCTTTTTCTTTTTGTTAGATAGATTGTTATAATGAGAGGGAGGTTCTTGTCATGTAGTGAAGCATTCGCTGCTCGAGGAGATAAAAAACGCCCGAGAGAGGACGACAAGAGGTCGTAACCAAGAAGAGAAGGGGAGGGGGTTAAAAATTGGTATGGGAAGAGTTGTTGTTGTTGTTGTATGAAGTGGTTAGAGCCATCCGTCAAAGTCACCGCTGACACTCGGGTCGGCAGAACAAGAGGGGAGGAGGAGGAGAGGAGTTGGGATGGGGTGGGGGGATTGGGATTTAATTTGTTTGCTTCGGTGTTCGTGCCTAATCTTCCCGGACGCCTCCTCCTTTTGCTTCGGGTAGGGTGGGTGTTGGCAGTGAATCCATTCTTTCGACCTTCCCTCCCTGCACGAATACCCAGCTGCTGCCGTTATTGCGAGGTTGTGGCTTTTTCACTGTCTCGTGAAAGGAAAAGAGTTTTAGTGAGGAAAAAAAAAAGAAAAGAAAAGCAAGAGGAGGAGGAGGGAATTGGCAAATAAGGAGAGGAAGGAACGCTTTATTCCGCGTGCACAGTTCAATCCGCACTCCGTTTTAAATATTTATGAGATAAGGTTGAGGAAGGGGGGATTAGGAGAAGGAAGCTGGCGTCGAGTCATTAGTTTTGGGCGAAGGGTAATTTTCACCCGTGCATTTGGTTTGCGTGTACTGGAGCGCTTTTCTTTCTTTCTTTTTTTATTTTTATTTCTTTTTTTTCATTTAAAATATTCTCTTTCGCCCCCTTTTGAGACGGAGTGCGAATCAGATAACACTGGCATGGGCGCCGCCACTTGTGCTTGTTGGTATTCCTTTTTTTCCCCTCTCCCTCCTGCTATGTAATCGATCAACCCTTTGCATAATTTGTTATTGTTATTATTTAAAAAAGACGAGAAAAGGAATCGGATAGGGGGGTAATAAAGGATTAAATTAAAACTAAAAAAAAAAAAAAATTCCCCCTTCGCTTTTTTTTTTTTTTTTTTTTAATCCATGGAGAATTAATGAGGTTTTTTGTTTATGTAACCTCCCCCCCCCTCACCTCGTCTGAGTTAAATATTTAATAAGGAGGTTTGGAGCAAATGTGGTCGCGTTTTCATGAATAGATGACTTTTATAAAAAATAGGATTTGTGGTTTTAAATTGTATGTTTAGGTTTTAGATTCTCATCTTTAATCACGGGAATCGAATTCTTGCTACTAGTGAAATAGCGACAGGGAAGAAAACGATCGTTTTCTCTCTCTCTTTAGTTTCGTGGTTATATGTAGTTAACGCATTGTTATTGATTAATTTTTGATTAATTAGCTGCAATTCCCTTGTTGATTGAATATTTTGGAAAAAAAATTGACACGACCTTATGAAATTCCCGCTCTCTACCGGAAAAGAATGAAGTGAAGGTTGAAATGGTTTTAAGCGTTGGAAGAGAGCGCGCTCTTTCCTTCCTTCCTTCCTTCCTTCCCCCCACCCCTCCAACTCAAAATGTTGTCGAGAAGGTTAATTAAGCGGTGAGGTCTTTTGGTCGGTTAGGCGCTTTTGCGGCCTCCTCATTGGTCGCCACGTGTTTGCACCGTGACAACGCCCTTGATGCGGTCAAGCGTCTGTCGAGCTTTCCATGCGCGTTCTCTTTATGTTTTATGGAAGGTCGGCGTCGAACCGAGTCCGGCCGAGCGTTTGTGTGGCCTCCCGCAGGCCCCGGGTGTCCGCAAAGTAGCAATGGGCGCGGCCGACTTCTACCGCCGTCCACGACAGAGGAACCCCGCTTTTAAACGGGCCTTTGAATAAAAATGGAATTGTGAATAAATGCCCAACGAGACGCCAATGCACACTCTTCGCAATCTAAAATTTCGAACTAAAGATTTCGACATACTGACCGAAACAATTGTATGTATGCCATTCAACATTATTTGTCAGAATGAGAAGTTTAAAAATCATAGGGCATAATTCTCTGGTAGGGAGAAACTATTACTCACGTCAAGGGTAGTCATTTCATTAAAGGGAGAAACTATACGTATGTACGATTTTGTCCTTCATGCATTGACAGACGTCTTGAGAAGAAACGCGGAGGGGATAAGCGCGACTGCGCTTCCCACTAACAACGTGACCTTAGTAGCGCTCTTGAAATTCCTATAATTGCGTGTATATAATAACTGATAAACATTTACAATATTATTATTTGAAATGACCCTAAATGCAGTTAATGCTTTCCTTAATTATTGTAAATCCTAAATCGCTAGAAATTTAGGATCTTATACCAAATTTCGGACAATTCATCATATGGTAAAATATGCGCCTATATTATTAATTAGGAAAGTATATTTTTATCACCTCTCATGAACGGGCCGTGTGAATCTGACGTTGCTTCTTTGTGAGTTATAATAGTGCTCGTTTCAGTTCTTTCATTTCCTTTCCCTCCATCGTGTTTTTGGATCTGGCGGACAGTTCATTGACAGGAGGTAGAGAAGTTCCCTTATATTGTTCTCCTGGTAAACGCCAAGAGCTCGGGAGCTGTTGAGGAAAAAGAAAAAAGTGTGTAGGGGGAAGGGCTTTCTATACTCGCCTTCTCCTCTACTTCATCCCTCTTTTCTTTTTTCTTCTTACCAAACGCCACCAACCAGCGCGAGATTGTTTTATTCCCTTAACCCCATCCCATTATTGATAATGCGATTATCTCATCTGCAGGAAGGGAAGGGTAGGGAATAAAAAAAATCAGCGGGGGGGGGGGGGAGGAAGAGGAGAGATGGGAATTGAGTGGAGAGGGGATGAGGATAGGGGGTGTGTGGACGTAGGTAGTAGTAGTAAAAGTAGGTAGAAGGGAATCCTGCAGTTGTGGCAGGCTCCCCGGTGGCTTTTGTGCGAACTGGATCAATATTGATGGAGTTGCCGATATTCCCCGGCAGCTGAAAGTGTGCCGTGCGTAGGAAGGAAAATGTGTTCTTGGCGCATGCGCACACAAGCTTTTATTACCCATGATCGTTCGTTTTTATCGACTATTTACCCGCCAATTTTTACCGTTTTCATCCTTCAGTTTTATCGAAATTTTATATCACCAGCCTTTCCCGCTCGCTCACTCCATTTTGGAAACCGACTCTGGCTGTTATGATAGACTGCACTGCCATTAAACAGCCAAACGAAAAAAATCAGTTCAGTCCATCACGAAGACACATGTACAGTCGGGTGCAAAAAGGTTTTTACCTAGGTCAAAATTGTTCGGCTTCCTTACAGTACTTCAATCCAATGAGATTGCTTTTTCCAGGTGTCCAGTCGAACACGCTTACTATAGAATGATTCCATTAAGTTTTTGCTTAGCATCGGGGGTAGGCAAGTTTTACGTCACGTGCTCAACTATGTTGACAAAAAGATTATTTTGGCTGTTCTGTTGAGAATTTTTGTTTTATTAATAATACATTACTAACCAAATAGATTAGTTTAACGTAAATGATGCACAGTATCGATATAATTATATGCATAATTAAGAGATAAGCTGATGCAGCGCTCGTTATGATGGAAGCTATTTTCTTTTGACTGTTCAAAATGTTCCAAGTCTCATTTTTTGTGTGTATATAAAGTAATCAACGGCAATTATGCCAAAACCAACCGAAATTTTTTTTAAAATTTATTCTATACTAGCTGATATACCCGGCCTTGCTCGGGCTCTTTATTGATGAAATTTTGCACTATGTAATGTGAATATACAGAAAAAATGAATACATGAAAAAAGCTTGAATTAATATAGTAAAAATTCATATTGAAGAATCGAAAAAAATTCTTTTAAAATACTCCCAATGAATGGCCTATCCAACAACCGGCCCTTCAGCAGTTATACTCGATTTCGCTCGTTTTGGAATGATCTCTATAGCTGAGTAGGTTTGACGCAGTGCTGGAGAAAAAAGGTGGACAATAATGATTATTTTTTTCTGTGTATTCACATTCAGAAATTGCAAAATTTAAAAAAAAAGAGCTCTCACAAAGCAAAAAACGAAAAAAAAAAAAATTGTTTATTTTTTTTAAATATCCCCGAGAACCTTCTCTCCGAATTTCTTTGCTTTATCTTTATTCCCCGCGAAGTTGCATCAAAATATCAGAAATTTTGTGAAACGCCCCCGAAACTCGATTTTCTCCAGTTTGCGCACCCTTAAAATACGAATATCGAAAATCGGGGAAACTACTTTTTAGGCACGATAACTAGAAACCTTCCTGTAAAATTTCGAAGACCTGCGTTTATTGGGGACGGAGCCAAGTGACCGACGTGCAAGTCCTTTCTGCCCCCTTAGGTAGGCAGGGGGTCCGAATTTCGAAAAACCACGTCTTAGCACGCCTCTACGCTATCCGTCCTATCTATCGAGTCAGTGGCTTCAGTAGATTTTGCTGTGCAATGATGAGTTAGTGAGTCAGTCAGTGGATGCCCTCTTTTATATATATTGGACGAGGGCATATTGAAGAGTAATGCCTCCATGGCTGTAACTTTTTATTTTTTAACCGATTTTCAAAATTCTTTTTGTATCTGATACTTACATTTGTCTTCTATGTAATGCACTATTCACTTTCGACATAGTCCCCATCCCTTTCCACGCGTTGCGCCAACGCGTCACTAGTCGGGTGAACCCGTCGGAGAGGAATTCCGGGGTTGTTGTCGACACCAGGACCGAACGGCAGGTTTCACCTCGTCGTCAGAACGCAACTCATGGTCCTTAAGGTGCTCTTTCCTCTTTGGGAAGTGGTGAAAGTCGCAAGGTGCAAAGTCTTTCATTTTTGAACTGCAGGTTTTCATCTTTGAACTGTAGGACTGCAACCTCCTCTGATGTGTGGCGATCGTTTGCGGACGGGCGTTATCGTGCTGCAGAAGAAGATCCAAAGCTGCCATTCAATCCTGGTGTCGACGACAACCCCGGAATTCCTCTCCGACGGGTTCACCCAACTAGTCACACGTTGGCGCAATCCGTGGAAAGGGATGGGGACTATGTCGAAAAGTGAATAGTGCATTACATAGAGGACAAATGTAAGTATCAGATACAAAAAGAATTTTGAAAATCGGTTAAAATATAAAAAAGTTACAGCTATGGAGGCTTACTTTTCAATATGCCCTCGTATTTTAATAGTAGAGAATATTAAATGATTTGAACAAAAGAGGAGTTTAGTAAAATTAAGGGTGATATGAATTAGTGTATATTTTATTAAAAACTTAAATATAGAATAAAGCATGATATGATAAATAACATGAAAAGTTTTTTAAACCCTCAAGTGAACAGATCAAATTGCACACTTGGATGAAAAATTTTTAATCTGTTTATGGTGTTCTTTACATACACTGTTTAAAACTTAAACGAAATCAAAAACGCGATAATGAACAACAAAAAAAAATGTCTATCCATATTGGATTCGAACTCTGAAATTTATTTTCCGCCTGAACAAGAGACGTGTTTAATCATTAGAACCCAGAATGCTTTGTGCATACAAACTCTCTGAGAAGTTATCCTGATAGGTCCACTGATATTTTAGAAGGTCATGTGAAGTTGACCTAAATATTGTTTGGTTCAAGTGCAATGTTATATTTCTATCCAGAAGGAGATGGGGATATTTCGTAAACGATAAATTGTTCAGGCGGTTCCAGGTTATCACAGCGAATTCCATCATCTCCCAGATTTGGCTCCCGTGGCTTTTTCAGATTTGGCTCCTATCGAGAACGTATAGCATACATTGAAAAGAAAGTGATTCGAAAGAGCCATCCATTTGCATCCAATGTGAACGATTTGAAGGCAAGTCTCTAGAGAATGCGAAGCATTCAAGAAGTAGATTCACTGCAGATGTCTAATCTTCTAGAATCAATGCTCAACAAGCAGTGTCTCCCACATTATGGTTCGTGAAAACTTTCAAGGGGTTCGCCAAAAGTTTTCCGTAATAGCGGATTATTGTATTGTATGCATGTGTATTTACAAGTCAGTGTCCATTACAAGAAGGCGAACAAGCTCTTGCACGCGCATGCAGACACAGAGACACTCATTAAGTCCTTTAGATATTTATATTTGCTCTTAAAGTTATTGTCATTTCTTTTGCTGATATCTTGATGGCGTGTGAATAAAATTTGAAATGAACGCTAATAATTTTTGAAGGGAACTTTCTTGCTACATTGAATGAAATGCCATTGTTTCACCCTAAGGGAATATCAATTCCCACCGCAATGTAGTGTTCTTCTTTTCATAATCTGGTATAGAAATATCTCATGCATAAAATATTGTGTCTATTGTGTCTGTTATGATTGGAAAGCTATAACGACATAAAAATCCCTCGTAAATATCCCCCCACCCCCTAAGCATTCTATGTTCCCTCCTCCTTCGACGTTTTTCATTATTATTTTTATTATCTTGATCATCACCGTCATTAGTTCCCTTGGCGTCTGTATTTTTATGTCCTTCATTTTCATAATTCTCTCGTGTTAGACTCTTTCGCCATTATATTTATCCCCCACAATTTTACCCCCCTCTTACCACATAATTAAGGGAGAGAGAGAGAGAGAGATGAATAGGAGCAAAAGGGAATGCGATTGAAACGAGATTTGTGGTAGAATTAAAGAGCCGGGATATCGAGCGCTTTCTTCAGGAGGTTTGCTCTTCGACCATTATTCGTAACCTCCCTTCCCTCCCCCCCCCCCCCTCTCACTGAGAATTTCATTGCTGACTCATTCGCTCCCTTTAACAGCCTCTTCCCCGTCCCCCACACACCTTGTGACCTTTTTATCCCCTTCGCCTTCCATTCTTCCCCCACGCTCCTCTACTTTTTCTCTCGTCTAATTGATTCCTGAGCGTGATTTAGGAATTAGACACGAGAGCGGTCCCTGTTGGAATTGTGTTGGCAGAACCCATTATTTTCATCCCGTTCCCAGGACATGGGTGGCGAAAAACGATCGAGAGGGGGCCTTGCCTCTGGAAATAATCCGTTCACGCTGAACAGTCGGCGGCCAACAAACAAGAGATTGCTTCCCAAGCGGGTGCACTAGCTTTTCACATTTAATACGATTGATCAGTTATAGTCGGGAGGGGGGTGGAGGAATTGATGCATAATGATATTTGACAGTTTGACTATTTTATCCTACCACAAAAAAAGTAACAACTAACTATATCATCCACATTATACAATTCAGCGCAGAGACGAGGAAATACGCAAATAGTCTCTTTTTTCATTAAGACATTGAGCCCTCCCCGTTCCTACGAGAACCTCTTTTGCTATTTTCGTTCGTCTTGCTTTTAAAATCGTCAAAATGGTTTATTTAATATGATAACGTGCTAGAAGAAACTACCCAATTTCTTTTCTTAGTTGACGTAAACCTTTCATTTCCGGTTTGTCACCTCTAAGACATTGTTGTATGAGCCTTGCTTAAACATAGAGTGACCAAACGTCCCGGAATTTCAGTGCCCTGCGCCGCATCAGTAAACATCCCGGATTCAAATTCAGTATTACCCACTTATAACGCACACGGTTAGAGCGAACAGCTGCGTATAGCGAAAAAAATTCGGTCCCAACCCCATCAGCCTGTTTTCTATGCCTTTTTGCACGTTTATTGCGAAATATTTTTGAAAGAAATCCGGTTATAGCTAGGATGAATTGATGAAATTTGTTACGAAAATAGCACCAATTGTCCCCATAAGTCGGTCCTATAGGCGTCCAATCGTACTTAAACCAATCATATGATCCATATGAAAACGGGATTTTGCAGTGGCGGTAACGAAATTGAGGAGGAGGAGGAAAAATTCGAGGGATTTGAAGAATGGTAGGTGATCAAGAGTCATATGTTATACAGGAGAGCCTGTGACGATGTTGTTATAACTTCATAGATGCTTATTCCAACGAGTGGTTTCCGAGTGAGTGCGTAACTCGGAAACTACTCGTTGGAATACGATCAAATTTTAATGGTATAAACAGTTTTATGTGCCCTATTATTCCTCCAAAATTCATTATTCTAGGCGTTTCAGAACCTGAGCTATTAGCTTGTTGATCTTGGTGGCGGCGTTTTTATTTCTGTTCATATCTCAGTTATCGTTCAAATGAACCTTTTTGCTTAGAATCTCCCCTACTACCTCCCCTAAAAGTTTGTACAATGAATTCTCAATAACCCTGTATACCGTGTGTTTCAGAAGTTCCCGAACGCAGGAAATGACCTTCCCTGCATTACATCCTGTTGTGCAGGTATGCTGAAGGGCTGGTATGGTAGCCTGTCTCTGAACCTCTTTTTTTCAATTACAGCGTATCTGAAAAGTAACCCGCGTGGCGACCATTCGCGACCACTCGTGCCCAACCCGTTCAAAAGTCTCCGTGAGGCGCGCATGGTCGAAATGAAGGCGGCTCAAAAACGCCTCGCTCTCGACCAAAGGCGCCCACGGGCGACCGCACGAGACCCTGGTCTGGAGCTGGGTCATTCCGTGGTCCCCCGCGGTCGTTTAGAAATCAAAATGGCAGAGCGATTTAGAATGGCTAAAAATCGTGATTTTTGATTTTAATTTGTGAATAAAGGAGAACTTAATCGATATTTATTGTTCACTAAATACAATTTTATATTATTTGTTAAGTTTATTTTAAGTATATATGGTAATATTTTAGTATCATATACATTGGCCTTTCGATGGTTTCGATTTCATTAAAGAAACGCTATCGGGGGCACTCGACGTTCATTTTAGCCACTATAATGAAGATGGGCAAAGTAATTAATTTTAAACAATTTAATTGACTCACAGCAACGAACAAAAAGGTGCATGAATGATCTATAATTTTACAAATATTTGATAAATTGATAATCTTTAATTGTTATTTTAATGGCTTATTTTTGAAAGTTTTCGAAAAATCATATATATTTTTGATACTATATTCTTTTTTTGTAGATATATATTTTTCGGAGTTTTGTTACGTTTTATTTTAATATAGTTTTGATATATTTATAAATTCACATGAGTTACAATACTTTACATTCATAAAGTTAATTGTATTAATTTCGTATATTATAATTTCTTTCATAAATTTTTATAGATATATTGTCATTTAAATGTAATGAAGTAAATCCCATTTAGGTTGGGTATTTTTGTTTGTTCGTTTGATTTGTTTTTTTTTTTTTTTTTTTTTTTAAATAAAAATATTTTTTTTATAGTTTTTTTTATCTTGTTTTGCTTTTATTTAATATTTTTTTAAAGAAATTTATTAAATAGCCATCATGCAAATAGCAAGACCTTTTCCCTTTCTTATTTTCTCTTCTTCGATGTTTGAGACAATACAAACGAATTTTTAATTGCAAAGTCTTCGTCATGACATTCGTAAGATGAATGTCGCCATTGAAAATCTCGGAATCGTCTCAAAAGTCCCAAGACCGCGCTCAACCGCACACGACCATACCACGTGACCTGGTAATCTCCTGGTCGTCGCGCGGTTACTTTTCAGATACGCCCTTAATGGATGCTCCCAGTCATTACGAATCCCGTTATTTATTTTACATAAATGCAAACACGCGAATATGAGAGTGAAATAAAAGATACTGGAAGTTTTATTTATAAAATTTACGGTATACGGTATTAAGCTTATACCGGTACAGTAACAGTTTAAAAAGCGTTTATTGCGTGAAAACAAACAAATGAAATATAGTATGCAAGAACGAGCAGAGATGGTGCTCCTTTGCGCGAGAGGGGATTTGACGTTGCACAATGCCGCTGACGAATTCCATGCCCGAAGCCTTCAACAAGTACAGGGTGTTACAGATAACTACAGTGCAGTATAACGGGAAGCCTACCTGCCTGATTGCAGGGGCCGGCTCGAAATCAAATGATAATTGGGTAATTATATCAAAAACATGACAATTTTGACGTTCACCCCCCTCCCCGACTGTGGAAACTGCTGACTGCTGCAGGCCACCTTCATCTCCCTCCATTCTGCCAATCGACCAAGCTGGCCCCTGCAATCGAGCATGTAGGCTTCTCGTTATACTGCCCTGTAGTTATCTGCAACACCCTGTACTCTTTCGACTCTGATGAAACGATTTCGAGAGACAGGAAGTGTTGCGGACAGACAACGGCAAGGTCGACCATGTACAGGGACAGGACCGCAACAAACGGCGGCCGTTGTAGCAACAATTGGGGCTTGTGGCGTACTGTACAATCGACGCGTGCCGCTGCCCACGCCTTTCGAATCAGATGGCGAATCAGGTGGCGCATCTTGCATGGTTTGAAGTTCCACCCGTTCAAGATGCAATTTCATCAAGAAATGACAGACGGTGACGAGGATCATCGAGTCCAATTTTGCGAGATAATGATGAACAGACGCCATGCAGATGCTGCTCTATCCCGTCGTATTTGCTTCACCGACGAATGCACGTTCACTTTGCATGGGGAGGTAAATCACCACAACTTCCGATCGGCCTCGGTGGCTAGTGGTTGCGTGATTGTCTCTGATGGCCGAGGACGCGGGTTCGACCCCGGCCGAGGACGACGAGGATTTTTTCAGGGGGAAAATTCTGAGATCACGCACTTCCTTCGGAAGGGAAGTAAAGTAGTCGTTTGCCGCCTGCACGTTAAAGAAACCATTTTGCCGGGCAAAATTTGCGGCCCCTATAACGCCGTCCTGAGATGACCATAGCAGTTGAAAAGGACGTTAATACTAAACAAACCAAACCACAACTTCCGCTACTGGTCCGTCTGCAACCCACATTGGATGGGTGAAGGCCAAACCCAGCGTCCTCAGAAAGTAAACGTCTGGGCAGGCATTATGGGCACTAATCTCATAGGCCCCTTTTTCATTGACGGAACACTGGATGGCCCCAAATGTCTTCAACTATTAGAAGACGAGGTTGGTCCACCTGTTTCCGAAGCAGCAGGCGAAAACGACATTGGTTCCAACAGGATGGGGCCCCTCCCATTACGCCGTCTCCGTACGCCAGTGTCTGGACGAAGTATTCCCTGACTGCTGGATTGGCAGAAGGGAGAGCCTTGAGTGGCCGCCTCGATCCCCGGATCTTTCCCCGCTTGACTTTTTCTTATGGGGCTATGTTGAGCATAGGGTCTTCGAGACACTCCCTGAAAGAATTAGGCAGGTGATGGCAAATATTCTTCAGGCTATCCTAATCAATGCCTGCAGTGCGTTAGAGCACTGACTAGCTTATTGCCAAGAGGTGAACGGTGAACACTTTGAGCAAATGGTGTAACCTACATGTACCGTTTCCTTTGGGAATGTAACAATAAAATAAACACATTTGAGAAACTTTGCCACTATGTAAAACTGATTTAATGTAATTTATTTCAGCACATGCTTTATTTTAGTGGTTGGCCGAACGTTACTCCTGCTGTCATAGGTTAGGCTTTCCCTACCTACAGAAGGGGCAGTTCGGGAACTTTTGAAACACACGGTATACAGGGTGTTGCAAAAATATACAGGGCAGTACTGCTGGTTACGGAATAGGACAGCTGGGCGATGGACTTCTGGGCACCAGCTAACTGGGCGACAGAAACTTAGTGACTTTCTATCGAAAAACTTAATGAATTTTAACGTCTCAAACATTGAAGCTCGTATAGAGTGGAATTTTTTTAAATATTTAAATTGTATCAATATATTAATGAATACATGTCAAAATTTATTACATCTGCGGTTTTAAAATTAAAAATTTATATATTATGCTAATGTTCAATATTATCTGCGCAGTATAACTAAGCATGAAGAAATAGTAGAGATATTTTATTTCATTCCATTCTTTGTATTCTTATGTTCTGTTTTCATTTATCTACTGATATTTTTTTCAGTTTATTCTTCTTATTCTTTTCGTTCATTTTATAATTTTCCATTTTTCTTCTTATACTATATACTTAACGATTCTTACTTCGTTATACAAATTTGTATTTTTTAATATATATGACATGTATTCATTAATATATTGATCCGATTTAAATAATAAAAAAAATTCCACTCTGTACGAGCTTCAATGACTGAGATGTTAAAATTCATTACGTTTGTTGATAGTCACCAAGTTTTTGTCGCCCAGTTGTCCATCGTCCAATTGTCCGTCGCCCAGTTGTCACGTACCCCTCATAATATCCTCTCGCTTCAGGGGCTGCTTCATAAAATAATAATTGGGAAATTTTATTTTATTAACCCGACACCGAATTGGTAAAAATGGAAATTGAGCTTCATATCTTAAATTTATATTCTGTAGCATGTAAAGATCTAAAAAATAATTTACAAAGATAAAAAAAATTATATCTATGGACAACAGCATATAACTTTAAATGAAATCTAAGTTTGGAAATCGCTAGGCAACGGGTCACTACATAGTTTTCCGAGGCTAAAGAGAAAGACAGGCTCCGGCACTGAAAAGTCACCTGACCGAGATAGGTCTATTAACAATGTATCTTTCATTAGTTTCCATCTTGTATTTTAACAATCAGTGTTTTTTCCCTTTGTTGGAAACAATGAAGGTTGAATTGTTAATAGACCTATCTTTTTAGTGCCGGAGCCTGTCTTTCTCGTTAGCCTCGATAGTTTTCTTGTTAAGTGAATTAAAAATAAAAATTAAAAATTAACTTGCATGGAGCATGTTTAATTTTTAACTATCATGAAATTATTGGCTATTATTATTGGACTATTGGCTATTAACTAATTATTGGCTATTATTATTGGACTGCATTTTCATTTCATCGATTGTGAACTTTTCGGACCTTAATTTCAAAATTCAAATTCTTCAACACCTTCAAAATTCAAAATTTTTCATCGTTATCATTTCATATTGTCAGGTTTTAAACAAGTGCCGAGTCAACAATAAATCCCTTTCCACGAGCTGTGAAAATTATTGCCAGGACAGTGGACTAGAGATTACTTGGACTGTAATACCCCGTCCGCTCTGCTGGGCTAGCTTATTCGATAAGCTAGATATCTTGGCTTAAGTTGTAGGCTAGGTCGTTCGCACTGAAGTGCTC
>JAHWFO010080555.1:495030-505574 GCA_023313115.1 Rhysida immarginata | reverse complement strand
ATTTTTCAGCTAAGATGGCACCCTGTCGATATTTTCGCCCCAAATCTCTATCAAAATGCGAACTTCCTCCGTAATCCAGTTTTCCGGGTTTTTTTCCGTTTTTTTTCTATACTTATTGGTGTTGGTGCAGCCATATAAATTTACAAAGTAGCACGATCTTATAACCTTGGTCAAGCCAAGCAAGCGAAATGCTCCAAAACTACGCTATCATGGGAAAAAAAGTATCCCATGATGCAGTGCGTTTGTGGCTCAACTGGATAAGCTAGTTTAAAAATCTAGCCCATCATAAGCTAGCTTAACAACTTAGGCTAGCTTATTTTTTGCAGTGCGGACGGGGGTATTAGAAGCTTTGTCATTTAGTAATCTTACAGTTTTAAGTCCCTTTTTAATTATATTCTTGTAATTTTTTTATGTCTTTGTAAATTATTTTTTAGGTCTTTACATGCCACAGAATATAAATTTAAGATATGAAGTCTCAATTTCCATTTTTACCAATTTCGGCGAAAATGGGTTAACAAAATAAAATTTCCCAATTATCATTTTATGAAGCGACCCCTGAAGCGAGAGGATAGGCTACCCAGCAGTACTATCCTGTATATTTTTGCAATACCCTGTATATATATTTAATACACAGAAAGAAAAAGTCATGAAAAATCTGCATAGACGCTTATTTCAAATGACGAAACTGCGAACACATTCATGTGTAGATAGAGCATACTACGAGGGTAAGTAAGTAAGTTACAATGAAACAAATAAGAGTACTACTTTTATTTCTCCACGTAAACTTCCTTTATATTGAGGCACTTGCCCATCGTTTCACAAGCCCCTAAAAACAAGCAGCATAAAATTCTTTGGGCTACTGTCTGAACTAGGTGGCGTTTCCCTTGTAGACAGCTTGACGTGACAGGTACTTCGCATCGTAGATGGGTAGTATTTGTTTATGAATATTCTTTGCTTCGATACCTTTCGCTCGCAAAAATCGTACATACACGCTGGGAAGCCGCCATCTTACTATTGCTATTTTGCTTTTGTAAACATTGCTTGTCGCGTGTCAATTGACGTTAGTCGCCACCTGAATAGTGCTATCTTTTTGATTTACCCTCGTATTTAATCGTGATTTGATGTCCATAGAGGGCTTCTTGTAACGCTTATATTTTACCAAATGCTCTAGAGCTGTACGCATTCTGTTAACATAGACACTTATGTATGTTTAATGTACGCACTCCAAAAGAGGACGTTATTATAGAAAGCGATTTCGGATCAAAGTGACAGTATATCCTGCGCGGCGAAATACCGAATTTTGTCTGCGTGCATTATTTTAGCATTTAACAAAATTTTACGATAAAAATACAAACGATACATAATTTTTTAGCGAAAGCCTGATGTCATGTTTGCCTAAATCCATACGAATCGAATATCGTTGTTAAGGAGAAAAGTGCATGATTTGTTATAAAAACAAATTAAAACAAAAAGAAGTGTGCTTATTTGATTTGTTATTTATCGATATTTTTCTCTTTTAGTTGGAGAGGTTTATATTTGGCCGTGCGCTACAATTTATCCCTCTTGGAATCCCCTTTCATGTTCCGCATGGCATCGTTTCACCCATCGTTCTCCTTCACCCAAAACGAACCGAATCACGGATGATTCATCCCCGGCGACCATTTCATTATCAATCAGAAACACCCCCCCCCTCCAACCCCCACTTCCACTTTCAATTCCCCTCTTTCCCGACGTAACAAGATTTATGCCGCCTCACTCATTGGCCGCTCTTCATAATTTCTTCTCTTACCACCGTAGCCTCAGCCCTCTACTCTCATTCTTTTCGCTTTCACGATTTCGCAGAAACTTTTTTTTGCTTTCGCCTCTTTCCATTTTGAGAGGACGTAATTCGCAGTGTTTTTAAGCGTTGGCGTTTTATCAGGCGAATGGGGTTGGGAAAATTGGATGGAAGAAGAGGAGGAGGAGGAGGAGGAGGAGGTTGTAAAAAAGACAAAAAAATAGAAAGGGGCGAGAATGGGTGAAACGGGAGATTGAAGGGGGGGGGGGGGGAGTTAAGCGTGATCTCATTACTCTTGAATGCAATTAATGTTGGTGCGGGGGAGGGAAACAAAATGCGACAAGAATTCATTTTCGCACCGCTTGTCTTTAGTGGGTTGTCACGGAGCCGCTTATCTCTCAGCCCCTTCGCACACGCGATTCATCTAACAACTTCAACCCCCCTTCTCTGCCTGCTCTTCCTCTTTTTTTCTATACCCTTTCCCCATCTCCCAGCGTTGTCTTTTCTGGAATTGCAAAGAAGAGGCGGCAGCTTCGCCTAAACCCTTCTCTTGCAGTTATGCGGCAACGTTTCCGCACTTTGTCTTCCTCTTTCTTTCTTTCTTTCTATGTTTACACCTAAAGAAGGATTCAACCGGAGGATTGGGGAATTAGACAAATAGGATAAAATTCATATCTTTCGTAAATGAAATCCGTAAAATAAAGGCAATACCAACTGGGCAGAGCCAGGTGCCTGCCCTATCATTGGAGACTCATTTGGAGACCTTTTTGACGTGCTACAGTGCGCGACAGCCTTTTAGGTTCGTGTGTAACTATTACTAACAATTTAAGTATTTACACCAAAAAATCGATAGGAATACAAGAAACATGTGTAACAAGAGAAATAAATTAAATGTTGATTAATTAATTGCCAATAATTGGGATTAGCACCAGAATATGCAAATACTGCTGTGACAGCGTTTTAGGTTCAATCCCATAAACACGTTGAGGGTGAAGAGGACAGTAAAATTTTCACTAAAAACCATTATCATAAATTTTAATATCACGATAATAAGCTGTAGTAAGAATTCAATTTATTATATCCGAGCAGAAAGATGGGTAAAGGTCAGATGTTGAAAAAAGGGCAAATTGGTGTTTTAAAATGTCAAATCGTCAGATAGCCGCAACTATCTCCAGAAATGTTTTATTGCGTTTCACAAAGTTAAGGACATTACGTATTTGAAGCGCTGAATCACGGTTGCTATTAACAAAGTGGATGTCGATATGCGTAAGAACATGGCCAGAAATTGATTATCGGCTGGACCAAAGGAGTGACAATGATTTGGCCTGCACGTTCCCCAGATTGCAATCCCATTGAACATTTGTTGGACGTCATGGAACGATCTGTCAAGTCGTCACCAACACAGCTGGTAAATGCAGCATCGTTATGGAGTGCAGTGGAGGTGGCATGGCTTGCAGTGCCTGTGGATGTGTTCCGGGGACTGGTAGACTTTCTTCCACGACGGGCCGCCGTCCTTATCCGGGCCAGGCGTGTCATGACTTTTGGTGAGTGAGTGTATATGCATTCCCGTCTTCTTGCTGTGATAAGAAAGAGAAAGGTGGATCAACAAAGCACTAAAGTTGTTTGCATTTTTGGACATTGATTCTAAAACCGTGTGACACAAGAATTTTGCTTTTTTTTGTTGTTTTTTTTCTTTTAACCATTATTATTGATACAGCTGAAGCCAATAGTTTGTGAAATACTGTGCATATATTTTGTGTTTCTTAATTTCGCCGTAACTTATTTGAATTTTGTAAAATATTTCGAACACAAAACACGAAAATAAAGGTGTGAACCTAAAACGCTGTCGCGCACTGTATGTATGAGGTGATTCAGTTGGTAGAGGCTACAGATTAAGGGGGGGGGGGGGCATGCTCGTGGTCCATGGTTCGAATCCAGGTCGTGGAATTTTTCCTTTCGTTTTTCATTTTAATTTAAATAATTTCAGCCATTTATTGTGCTTCAAAAATGTCATCTTTTTTCAAGCATAAAACGCTATTCAACAGAACTATAGCAGAAATGAGTGTCCTTGCTTCTTGCTATGAGGTCATTAAAAAGTTCTTGCATATTTTAATGCTACATTTGCACTCACATAACTTATAGAGAAATTCAATTTATTCATCAAAATAAAACCCCTCCAATTAATAGTACGTCTCCAACGGGTGGGTAATGTGTAAATCATCCCACGTCAAAGGAAGAAATCGTTCGTTTTTGAGGTGAACATGTCTTGCAAGTCTATTTCGAGGGAATGACGATTTCTGTACTTTCGTGTGTGCATATGATTATCTAAGACCTAAACAGGTGATAATCTATGGTAGCAATGTTAGGTGAGTACGGAGGATGAGGCAAAGCTTCCCACTCAAGCTGCATAATTTTTGAACGCGTCTGTAAAGCAATACCGGGCCTTTGCATTTTGCCTTCGTTGTTTGAGCATATCACAGTACAAAGATGCTGCAATTTTAGACTTTGCCCCTAGATCTCAGAATTTATTAAATAAATTCTTGTTTCAACTTCTTAACGTTTGGGATAAGGTCGATTTTTAATACAACTTTGACGCAGAATAAGGAGAAAATCAGTTCACTTGCGTAAGCAATTTTTTTAGGCATTCTTATGTGAAATCGAACATCTTTTTTTTTTATTTATCTACCACCTCTGGCAAAAAGTTTGCGATAGTTATTGCCGATTCGCTGGCGCGCGATGCTAGTTGATTTTTTATAAAATAAGGATACACAATTAAACGGTACAAAATTAATATATGTTTATTTTGATGATTTACATTACACTAAAATTAGATGATGTTCTATAAAGATAATTGCACAGAATAAAAAATTAAAACCAACAGCCTGGTTGGAAAATGTTTGCGATAAGCAAATCAGATGGAAAAAAGTTTGCAATAATTTAGTGCCAATATTTTCTACAATGGTGTAAGTAGAAAGGATTATACCATTAATATTTTAGTTCACAAAAATATTTCATATAAAAATAAAATTTGCGAGCATAAAATGGAACCCGTTAAAGAACTGCCTCAACAGCTTAAAATGCGCATTGTGAAAATGCTGGTTGATAGAAAGACTCAAACTGAAGTTGCAAACTTGTTGGCATGTGATCAATCTACTGTTTAGACTACACCAGGGACGTCCAAATCGTGCACGTCGCCCGCGTGCAATATAAAAAGCTCTTTTTAGTCGAGGAGATAGTCCAAAACTCAGGACGGGAGTGGGTATAGTTTTTCCTATGCAGTGTTGCCAGACTTCAGGGGGCGATTCCGTTAAATGAGGCATTATTTCTTTTGTTACTGATACTTGCTTGTTTTTCGTCTCGCATAACATGGCGCACATTCCGAAAAAGCATAAAATCACTGAATCAGTATTTAAACCGGAGTGGGAGAATCTGTTTTTTTTCATTGTTCACAGATCGGATTCTAAATGCTTAATATGCAGTCGTGTCCTATCGGGAAAAAAAAATACAATTCTACCTGACATCGAGAAAATTGTTACATTAAAACGAAGGAAATAAAATGGTAGAGTGCCTGGTTTTTTGGTTTTTTTTTACAGTGTCGAATTGATAATTAGCAACTCGACTTTAAGGAACTGATCAACATAATATGCAATGGGGAGGGGGGGGGAGGAAAATTACCCGCGTGCACGGGCGCTGCCCGCGGACAGAAATCTTGGACAGCCCTGGACTACACGGAAAAAATTCCGAGCAACAGGCCATGTCCAGACCAACCAAAAATCAGGAAGACCGAAGAAATCTAGCAAACGCCAGAAGAGAACTTTAAAAGAAATCTGCAAGAAAATAAGAAAAAACACATTGACAGAGATAAATAACGAGTGGAAGAAGACATCTCATGTTCGCGTTTGTGACAGAACCGTCCGAAATCGACTACATGAACTTGGTTTATTCGAGGAAAGCGAAGACAAAGCCGCGTCTAACTTAGAAACACCGACAGGTACGTTTGAAATGGGCAAGAACTTACAAGAAGTGGACAATTGAAGATTGGAGGAAAGTTATTTTTTCTGACGAAAGCCGGATTTGTTTGTCAAGTGGTGACGACGCTGGAAATTTGTCTGGAGCCGTTCAGACGAAAAATTTAATGATGACTGCCTAGTCAGCAAAGAAAAGTTTCCACAAGGACTCATGGTTTGGGGTTGTATTTCTTTTAAAGGAAAAGGCAAACTGTGCATAATGAAAACAACAGTCGACTCAGAAGCATACATTAATATTATTGATGCCCTCCTTCTTCCAACAGTTGAAGATCATTTTGGAGATGATCGGTGCATCTTCCAAGATGACATCGTATCTTGCCATCGTTCAAAAAAAGTGAAGGCGCATCTTGCTAACATTCAAATATCCCAACTTGAAAGGCCAGCCAACAGCCCCGACATGAACCCAATCGATAATTGTTGGCACAAGTTGAAGACATTCGTCAAGGAAAAACACCCAATAAACAAACAAGAATTGTCGGCTTCAATAAAGTCCAGTTGGTCTGACTCAACCTAAGAGACCTTATTAACTCAATGCCTAAGTGTATCAAAACCAAGGGTGGTGCAACGCAATACTAAATTCATTTGCAACAAATTATTCCAAATTTTTTTCCATGTATTTCATTATCGCAAACATTTTTCCAACCAGGGGGGGTTAGCTTTAATTTTTTTCAGTGTTATTATTTGTTTAGAATATCATTTAAATTTTTTTTTACAATGTAAATCATCCAAACAAACGTACATTAATTTTTGTACCGTTTCACTGTGTATCCTTATTTTTTAAAAATAAACTAACATCGCGCGCCAGCGAATCGGCAATAAGTATTGCAAACATTTTGTCAGGGGTTGTGAATAGTAATTAAATGCAAGATGTTCCGTTGTACTGAAAGGTATTTTAATCAAATTCCATGTAAATAAAGCAGTAAATCTGAAATCACAAAATTAGAATACGCCAACAGATAAATTAAATGAATCAGAAAAATGAGGTTTTACAAACAAAACAAAGGAAATTTCCTGGTTATCAGTCCTTAATATTGAGTAGCTTCTCTATTTGCTCTGATGACAGCTTTTAACCTGGTAGGCATACTGTGTTGACAATTGCAGAACATTGCTCCTCCGTGATAGATGTCTAAACTTTTTTTTATAGATGCAATAAGTTCTGTCTTGGTACTTGGAACTTCGATTCGTAATGGTTTCTTCATAATTTTCCAAAAATTTTCAATCGGGTTCATATCAGGGGAATTGGCCGGCCAAGGAAAGGCATGAATTTGCTTTTCACTGAAATGTTTCATGGTCCTCTTTTATGTGTGACATGATGCGCCATCCTGTTGGAAAATGAAGTCATCGTCGCATAAATCTTCGGTCGAAGGCAGCACAATGTGTTCTAGTATTTCTTGGTAAATTTCCGAGTTCACACCTCATTTCAGTATGCACAGCTTATCAACACCATCTGCACTCATGTACACTCAGACCATGACCGAAGTAACACATTTAACAGAAAGCTTCGATGTTCAAATCGCCATAGTCGTGATCCTTGGCCTCCATGATGTACACAAAAAAAACGGATCCGTCACTAAAAAGTACACGTTTCTGGTCCTCAGTGCCCCCATAAGACGTTCCTTGCACCATCGTATTCGAACTCGACGTCGCTTACGTGTCAGTAGTGATTTAGGCTTCGGTGGTCGTGATCGGAACTCCACGTGATGCAGATGTCTCCAAACTGTTGAACATGATGGATGACTCCAGCTTGGTGAATATATCGGACACTTTCGAAACAATCGTCAATCTTATTATTTTTTCATAATGTGGAAGACCTCTAGAGTTAGTCAGGCTTCTTGCCTGTTTCAGTGTATTTCATGTGGAATTTATTCTGGTAGGGTGAGCTTCGTGAAAGCACTGCTTTCGTCCCACCCGAAGAAATGTACACTTCACTGTTCGATTGCCAATTGTCGAAATGTTTAATTTTTACTTTGAAGCTCAAATGTCGAGAATGAACATTATTAAATCAAAGTTCACTTCATTACCTTTTTTAGTGGGGAACGAGACTTACACTCTTCTATATACTTGCAAATTTGGCATATTCTAATATTCTGAGTCAAAGTTGTATTGCCGATACTCTAGCCTAGTGATTTTCGAAAAATCTCTAAATTAGAAATTTAAACAGTGGATACTCCAACTGCTCTCCAGGAAGTAGCAACATTTTCTTTGTAAGTCCTGTTTTGGGATCTTTCTAGGATAACATCGGTAGGAGGGATGAAATGTAGAGGACCTAATTTTTATCGTATGTCCAACAGTGACTCTGTCATGTCGTTGTAGCAAGGAAGACTAAAGTAATCAGGGGTTGTAATTCATTCGCCGCTGACAGAGCATGGGGAACTCGTCTATCCAATTCTTTGACTTTTCCCATTATGTGAAGATGCTCAGAAAGTTGTCTGGCGTGGATTAGCTTCAGTGCATATTCATTCCAACCTCTCAGGCAGTCGTCCAGACTGATTTATCTCCGAAGGATTTATCTTCATCCCAGAAGTTTGAAAACAAATCTGAGCTTTTCTTGTTGGACAAGGCATCTTATTCATGCGCTTGACATACATTTCGGCATGCCTCAGTTGCATTGTGACCCACTTTGAATTCAAAAAGCATTGCTGCTCGAATTTCAGTAGTCACCATTGCTGACTCATTTACCGTTTGCTGCTATGATAATATAATTTTAAGGAACAGGTCTGAGGATGCAAATCATGTAGGACAACCATTTCTGTTAAGGAGTTCAGATACTATTCAGTGTCTTTTTAAATGGCCTGATAATTGAGAATTTCCTGTACTATTTTTTTTTATTTTGGCCAGGTTGCGAGGGAATTTAATTAATTTTTTTTTTCCTATTTTACTGTATTGATTATTTTATTTTTATAGAAAAGTATTTTAAATTTGTTGTGCTAGCCCTATGATTTAAAGTAAAGAGTATTGGAGAAAATATGTCCATCTAGTATTGTTGGCTTAGATGGCAAATAAGGAGAGGGGGAGAAAAATCCAACCCGCCCTAGTGAGTCGTCGTTTATGGCTCTCTATTATTGACGTCGTCGTTTCGATGGGAGCTACAAGGAGGAGGAAATGTAAGGGAGGTGGGGACGGGAAAAAAGGAAGGTAATGACGACGGTGCAGGTAATAGAAGAATGATATGTTCGGGCCCCACAAAACTGACTGCAGAGCCTTAATTTCTCTATCCTTGGTAATCGGGCTTTCAACGGGGAGACACTTAATCCTACTTCATCTTGAGCTCGGGGGTGGGTGAACGGAAACCCCCTTTATGCCCTCCGTCTCCCTCCTCTATCGCCTTCGCTACTCCATTAAGCGTGGACGGCGACGGAATTTATAGGGAGCGTTGCGCTATCTCTGGCCTTGCCCGATATTGTTGCAAATCCCCAGGCTGCCGTCTTTATGTGACCGTAAAAATTTGGGAATGGCTGCTGGAGCGACGATGGGCGAAAGAGGGAGGAAAAGTGAGGTGGTGATGGGGGAAAAGGAAAAGGAGGAAAAAAATGAAGGAAGAAGGAAGAGAGAGAAACGACATGATCAAAGGCGGCTGCAGTGTAATCTCCCTGCCCGTTTTCCAGTCGATAAAATGCAGGGTTGTGTGCGATGGAGGGACTAGAATACGATCGGTGAGAGAAAAGGAGGCTTCTGAATGAGAAGAGAAGAAAGAGGTGGCGGGGGGGGGGGGGGGGGCCAGAACAAGAGATATGTGAATTAAAAGAAAAATGGCTAAAGGGAAGTGGGAGCGGAGGAAGAGTACGCCGAATCTTATGATGAGAAATGTTATGATTTTATTAAATTTAAATTTTAACGGAGGTAAAGGTGCCGCAGTTGAGGTTTATTTCTCTTGTATGTCGGTTAATATATGGATTCCGAGGTCGTGGGTCTTTGTTATCTTGTTGCAACCTTAAAAACTTCGGCGTATAAAGAAAAAACTTCTGAAAGTACTTACCGCAGGTTTGTTTTGCTGTTCCCCTACCTTTTTCATTTTTCGGCAGTGGAGATATTTTTCTCTATTCGAGGGGTGGGAGGGTTAAGTTGATTGGCGCGTTTTCCCCTTCCTCTCCCTTCAGGTGGAGAAATGAGAACTCCCGAAGCGGATGAGGGTGGAGAAGATATTGAACCTTTTCCCATCAAATGGGTGCCACCAACCGAGAAGCCCTCTTTTTCCTACAGGAAGGCGGGGTTATTGGAAGAAGTGGGGGTTGTCTCTTGGATCATTGGATTTTTCTCATGTACAATCTTTTCTTGTTTCTTTTTTCTTCTTTTTAAAGAGCAAGACTAGTTGCTCTCTTGGAAATGCTAATAACGATGATGGTGTTCAAGAAAATGTACCTGTAGCTCTTATAATGAATGATTAGGAAAACAAATCGTAGGACATCTCATTATAGATATGAATTTAGGTAAAGATGCGTCAGCAAGTAAGCTCCCTTTACGTTTAACAAGAAATTAAATTAAGTTTTAAGTGGACTTAATGAATGTATCATTATACTGCATTTATGTATACGGGTACCGTATTAATGACCAAATGATCCGTGTTTTTGTAATTATAACTTCTAATTGAAAAGCCTTAACACGTAGATTATTTTCAATTTTTTTAAAGAACTATGATGTCACAATTAAATTTACAGGACATTTTTCAAGCTTTGAAAAGCCGGTAAAAACGGCGGGTAAAATGGGCGGGGGGGGGGAGGCGTTTTTTTTTTATTTTGGCC
>JAHWFO010080555.1:471646-494930 GCA_023313115.1 Rhysida immarginata | reverse complement strand
TTGGAGTTGGAGGGGGTAGAATGTTTTCATTTCCTCGGTAGCTCCACCTCTCGAGGCCGTTTTGGCGGAGGATTGAAGGGGGCGGCGGGGCGAACGTCGGCCATCATGGATTCTCGGCTCCTGTCGCTGCTCCCATGGAGGCAATTCAGGAAGCCATAAAAAATTAAATGGACATTTGTTATTATCCCAGGGCAGAACATTAACATTTTATGTCGGTTCTAGAGGCCCCGCCCGGACCTGGATCATTTTCTCCCTTGGGTGGGGGGGAGGTGGGAAGACGAAAGAGGGAACCAAAAAAAAAGATGGGGAGGAATGAGAACGAAAAAGAAATACGAGAAAGAGAAAGAGCTCTGCAAGGAACGAAGATGTGTTCTTGTGATTTTTTTTTTTGAACCAATAGAGAGCGAAGAGGTTTAAGCTGAAATGACAATATTTATGTAAACACACGCTCTCCTATTGTACGAGATAAACTTTTTTTGGCCATTCCCCCTCCCCTCTCATTATCCCTGTTGCCTCCTTTTTTCCTTTTTTTTTTTTTTACTAACTCTTCTAAATCTTCCATGTACATGAAGATGTTCATTTTAAAACACTACGCTGTCTTGTTTGTTTACAGGTTAACCGCGTAGATCCTTTAAAGACACATTTTTGGCAATGCCTATCCATCACCACACACTTTTTCTCCATTAGAAGATTAACAGAATAGTGGATGTTATTTTTCAGTTCCCTTCTCCAAGCTTTAATGTATGTGACCGATTTTTGTATTTTATTGCTGCCTTTCCACTTTAGATGCAGTTCAATAACAGAATAATTTTGTTGGACGCAGGCCGAATGGTAGAGTTGGGGCTTTTCGAGTTCGTATCCGGAGAGACTTAACAACCGTAAAATTGGAATGGAAATTTTCGAAAGGGGAGGGGGATAAATAAACATCAAATGCAATTCCAATCGAACAGCAGCAAATTGAAGTAGAGTAAATATTTTTTGAAGCCCCATATGATTTACTTTATTCTTGTTGCAGCTCACTCGGTGTTCTCTGAAGGAAGCCGAATTGAATTTTGAATTTGTTATTGCAAATAAATGGGACAGAGGAGCGTTTATTATTATTGCTTTTGAGTTTGTTATTATTTAATGATGCCTTAAGGCAAGGTTTGTCTAAAGTCCTTTTTTGTTCATCCAGCGGAGTCGATTTATGATGAAAATCCTGTACCCCTCTGCTTGCAAGGAAAAAGACATTTAAATACCGCCCATCCGTAATAACCTAAGGAAGATGCTCTTCACCTTCTAGGACTATGCGTTCGAATGATAATTTTCTCTTGTTATCTGGATTGTAGATCCGAGTCGTGGATTTGCCGTTGTATCTAAAGAGATATTTCTTGGGCACTCTCAAGGCGAATGGAAATTTAGTAGAAGGGCCTTGTCGGAAGATGAGGGCTTTTGGTTTCGTTTCGTTTTTTCGTGAACGTTCCTCTCCCCAGCGTTCCTCATTTTGCCATTCTCCACTGGCAACAGGGTCGCCACCATTAAAAATCAACAGGGGTGACACTGTTTTAGGTCGATAGGGACTCTGTGGCGTATTTTCTCGGATCCAGTCTCGAGGGAATGCGCGAGTCGGCCAATTGCTCTTGTGCGCATGCACGGAGAAGAGCCCTCCCATTTAGATGGGAAGAAAAGAGCGAGAGGGATGGAGGAGGGAAGGTTGTTTTTACCCATGAGCGAACACCAGGGGACCTGGCGTTTGATCTCTCCCCCAGGGCTTTATCCCTTTATACCCCCGGCGCCCCCCCCCCCCCCGTCTTCCTCAACCCCTCGTCTGCTGTTCCATCATGCTTTAACCCCTACCTTTTCTCCCTCGGGTCATTTATCTCTCCCCTACACATCCTCTTTATCTGGTCTTCACCACAAATCCCACCAGTCCACACGTTGCTACAAAACACGCCCTTTTTTCGCCAGAAGGCTAGAAATCGCCAATTGTTGGCGCCAGATGGCGTTTATCTCGAAATTTCAAATACCGCCCTGGGAAATAGTTTCATGACTTGTAAATGGAACAGTTTTGACTTGGTGAGAAGGTGTCGGAGAGAAACATTACATAATGACTGAGAATAATTTTTCTCTTTTACTTCGGTGTCAGTGGTAAATTGGCGCCGTTTTGCTTCTGTTTGATGTAGTACATAAGGAGTGTAAAATTCACTGCAAGAGAAGAACAAACTTATTTCGATTAAAATAAGCGCATCCTTGTTTATAAAAAAAAGTATCCATCGCTTGTACACGCATCGAGAAAGAAGTCCGAAAGGATTTGATTTGTGGACGAATACATTGCTAAAGGGCTTTTCGACCGTTGATCTTTTGACCTCATCACTTTTTGGTCGCTTCCTTGCCAGCCCTCAATTTTGCTACATCGAGTCTGAAAGTCTTGACACGGATGACGTTTTTAATGAGAGAGAAAAGAAATAAGTGCAAAGATTTATGGGATATATAGACATTAGGCCTAGAACGAAAAAAATAAAGATTTCACTGCAGAAGAACAAATGAACAACGAGCGGGAAAATCTACAGTGCATTGGGTTTTCTTTACATCTCCCTATGAGTAGCTCTTTTTTCTATATTCCTGGGTTTAGTGTATTGCTGCTGCCTCTCTTTTTTTCCTCTCTCTTTTTCTTGTGTTTTATTTCTACGATCGATGAGAATTACCTTGGGGTCCCCGAAGTTCTTTCCTTGATTGCACCGGCAGAATCCGCTCGCTCTAGGGGTGAACGTCGGTTGATGGCATTGATTCTGGCCATTCTGTTAAGGCTCTCTCCCTTCCTCCTATCCCCATTCCCCCTTAATGAAAACAAATTGCCACGAGGAAAATTTCCTCCCCCCCCCCTACCTTCTCTTCTTTCGCCCATTTTCTTTTCTTCTCCTTAGTTGTCGGTCGTTCACTCGCACGTTCTCATTGTTCAGAAATCGCAATGTGCGTACAGGGTACATACGAATATAGGCGGAAAAAAAAAAATTGGTCGCGATCCTATAAAATCCTTATCTACTGGCTATTGATTGTCCTGTCGGATAATTGTTTGAAATACGGAGTGGACCAAGATTAACAGAAAATTTAAAAATGCAATAATAGGACAAACTATATACAACAATCTATGTACAAAAGTCCACAGAGAGAAGTGGATTTTTGGTTCACGAAGAAGAAATTTAATATCAGAATAGTTATTTTTTCTGAGCACCAGATGGGAAATGCTTAATTTGTGCGGGGGGCGCCCCCCCGGGGAGGTACAGTTCACACTAAAGAAATGATTATGGTATACGTAGAAGTTATCATCGACGGTATGCGCGGGTCATTTAGGGATTCTGTTTAAAATACTGCCGTTCAGTTGCTCTCAGTAAAGTATTGGAAAGGGATAATACAAGTAGCCCGAACTGCCCGCAAGTCGCCTTTTTGACCTGCCTCCAGTAGAGCTCCAACGCAAAACAAGACTAGAAAATGCTCTTCACTCACAGTCATTTCTGTTTAAAGATGAACTTAATTTAATTGTATATTAAAGTTTAATTTTCAAATGTCCTTTTTTCTTAAATATGATCTGGTAGGTCCAAAATGGCGATTTCGGGCAGTTTGCTCTACTTGTATGTATTATCCAGTGCTTTAGAAAAGGGTAGAATTTCCTCAATATATAAGAGTTGCCAAACACAAGCAAATACTGTGGAATGGAACAACCAAAAAGTGAGGTTTTCACTTTTTGATATAGGAGTTGCGAAAGCTCGGGTGCTGATTCTGGGTGCTATATTATAGCTAATCATTATAGCTGCTTGATTACAAAATAGCGCCCGTGTGAATAATTGACGCAACTCTTATGCAAGGTCGCTGCGTAAAATGTAAACAAGACATGGTTCGTATGAGTCACCTATCGCACTACAGCTGCATAAATTTTTTTTAACTAGCGTGTTCAGACACGCATTGTAGCGACGCATGTGAACAAGTATTGTCGAGAAGGTAATATCGATAGCTTTTTTTTTTGACACTGAAAGCCCATTCATCATGAGTTTGTTCCCCCTGGTCAAACCGTGAATAAGGAAGTGTATGAAGCTGTTTTGGGACATCTAGAGCAGTGCTTCTCAAACTGTTATACGCGTGCCACTGGTGATACTTCAAGCTATGCCAAGCGGTATCGTGTGGTACTTTTTCTGAAAAAAACAACACGGACGTAAATTGACGATTGATTGACAGTGGTACTTCAGTTTACCAGTCAACTCACGGAGTGGTACTTGTTTAAGAAAGTTTGAGAACCAGTGATCTAGAGTAAAGAGAGTTCGCAGAATGAGGCCAGAGTTTCATGAAACAGCAAGTTGGGTTCTTCTTCACGATAATGCCGGCCGCATACCGCCACATAAAGCCTAGTTTACATATATGCACTATCGCATGCGATAGAGCGATTGTGCTAAGTCTGATAGCGCGGTGTGCGAATGTGCGATGAAACGCTGCAAAAATATTTCCAAATTGTGCGTCTCCAAAATATTTCCAAAAAGAAAAAAAAAAGTATTTGAAAAGGAAGATAAAATTAAAATATACCGAAAATTGTATTACACTTCATCAAAATCATGAAAATAGAAAAAAGGAACAAAAACGCAAATGCCAAATCATTTTATACTTTTCTAAATCATTCTAAAATGGGCCTTATAAAATCGTTATAAAGCATGTTATTTTACCCACAGCTCTAGTTATCCTGGGCAAGCTAGATGCCTGTGCTAGTCTATATATAATGTATATAGTCCATATACACTCACTTACCAAAAGTCAAGGCACATCTGCCTAATAATGTGTTGGGCCCCCTCTGGCCCGGATAATGGCGGCGAGCCGTCGTGGAAGAGAGTCTACCAGTCCCTGGAGCACATCCACAGGCACTGCAAGCCATGCCGCCTCCACTGCACTCCATAACGATGCTGCATTTACCAGTTGTGTTGGTGACGACCTGACAAATCGTTCGATTACGTCCCACTAATGTTCAATGGGACTGCAATCTGGGGAACGTGGAGGCCAAATAATTGTCGTGAAGTCGGTAGCATGTTCCTTCAGCCATTGCCGTGTCACAAGGGCCCTGAGTGAAGGCGCATTATCTTGTTGGAAGATGCCGTCGCACGCGGAATAAAAATAGTTCATGAAGGGGTGCAGGTGGTCCCCAAGCAGATCGACGTAGGACATAGCACGCAGAGTGTATGTCAGATGCACCAATGGGCCCATTGCATACTACGAGAAAACCCCCCAGACCAGTGTGGAGCCTCCACCTGTCTGAGTGGTCTACACCTGACAAGCGGGCTCCATGACTTCGTGCATTTATGCGTGCATGTAAATCGGCCTGATGCACCATGGGATATGCGATTCTGCGGCAGTGTGTACATGTAAACTAGGCTTAAGTGTGAAGCGATATCTGGCCAAACACAGCATCACAGAGCTCAACCACCCGCCCTATTCTCCGGATTTGGTCCCTCCAGACTTTTTCCTGATTTCTGACGTCACAAAAACGTGACGTCGGAAATCAAAAGGATTCCGTCCGAGGATTTAAAAAATGTTTTACAAACTTGTACAAATGCGTTCAAAAGTGTAGTGTGTCCGGTGGAGGTTACTATGAATCATATTAAACAGAATTTTCATTTGGAGTTTCCCGTTTGTGAGTATTTGTATTAGTCCGAGTATTTAATGGGGGAGTAGCACAATGGCTTCTGACGTCAATTGTGGATATGAATTGAGTGATTATGGGATTTGGAAACGGTACAGTTGACGCCTGGACGTTTGTTAGCAGCATAGAGTGACCCACCGTTCAGCACATATCTGGAAAAATACTCGGCCAAATTCTATCAAATTTTGATGGCATATAAGAACTGACGTTCCCGCTACGCCTTCAGAATTTCAAGTTCCTCACTTTACTAGTTCCCGAGTAATCGACTCATTGAGCGGAACAACGAGTAATGGCAGAAGTTCTCATTTATTCTTTTTAATCTGAGATTTAAATCGCGATGAAAGACGAAAGGACTGTCCCAGGCATGATTCCAGAAGGCTTTTTAGATTATTATTATTATTATTTTTTTTTTTTGTTAATTCATCACACTCAAATAGCACATATGATTTTATAAAAACAGAAATAAAAAGCGAAAAGAAAGAAAAACAACATAATATTTTTTAATTGCGAGTAAAAATATTAATGCAATAATTTCAACATAATGTCATTTCATTTACGTCATTCATTCACTGGAATATATTCATGCATATAAAAATTACAGTGACAAGTCACTCTCCATTGTGCAAAGTTCATGCACCTGTGCAACCTGTGTCTTCGTGTCTAATTTCGTATACGAATATTGCATAGAGCGCCATTCCATGCTTGTGGTTACCTTTTGAACTAATTTTTTTTGGTGGGTATGAACTTTCCATGCCCTCTTGTATAATATTACCAAGTATTATAGCTTTTGGTCCAGTAGTTTTTTTTTATGGCCATGTCAAAATGGAACTTTAATTATAAAGACCCTGTATTTTGACTACAACTTTATACAATTCAAATTATTTTCACCTTTTGTATTTATTTCATTTTTGGCTTTTTTGATCTGGTTGAAGTTAATAAGTTATAATCGTAATTAGTTAATATTCACTCAACATTTAACTTTAAATATTAAATATATGCTGTTTCAAGGGGAAGGGGGTTTAAACTTGTCATTTCAGCGCAGCAGCAGCTTCCTTTATCTTCGTCGAGTAATATCTCGCGCCATGAGCTCTCGTGAAGAAAAGAAAGAGTTTTCTGCACGATGTATGAGGTTCTCGCTAAAGTGAGTGTCTCTCGTAGCAGAGCGCCAGTCAAGTTCTCTTTTATAGACCTTGGGCCAGTAGTGAGAGGAAGCGCCAGAACTTTTCTCGCGGCGGAAGCGAGAACTTTTCTCGTGTGTGCAGGCATGATCTCCTTTACAAGTATAGGAGGTCATGGTGCAGGTCTTTCTAAAATATAGCAGGTCTTATAGCTTTCTTATGAATGCGTCTTAACTCCAGGAAAGGGTAGAGTGCCTGTAAAGAGGGGGGCGACAACTCGGGCCGTCGGCCATGTTTTTCCCAACGATTGAATTAGCAGAGGCACAATTTACGATACTTTTCAGCTTATTAAGAAGGAATGTAAAGATGGCTAATGCTGGTTAGCTTATCAAGCTTTTATTTGTATATTAGATAAAGCAGGTTAAAACAAAGAAGCACATTAACGTTTTAATTTTCCTAATAAATGTCATTATTTGATCAGCTGATAGCAAGTTCGAGAAATGTTTTTTTTTCAGCAAAAAGGGACACCAAAAGCGAATAACAAAAGAGTTTATATTTACCAGTCTGTACACATTTTATATTTAAACAAAAAATAAAAAGTTGGCATCTATCGCAAAGATAAAAAAAAAAAAATTCTCAATTATCGAAGATTAGTTTTAGGAAACAATCTACATTCACTTTTACATTCTTTTTATCGTGGAATTGTTCTAATCTCACTTTCTCGTGCTTGCAAGTTGCAAATAAATTAAAAAATATGAAACAAAATTATAATAGTTAAGCCTAGATTTTAAAAGAGACATAAAACTTTTTTCACGTATATTTTCTTTTTCTCTTGTTACTTACTATTTTAGTTGTCTGTTTGCAATTTTTACTTATTGCCATCTCTGTATATTTTATTTTATTTTTTTACAATTTTAAATAAATATAAAAGTAGAATCCTTTTATATTAATAGCAACTGTAATCATGTTAGAAACACGTTAGAAGCTGAATGTAACTGTCTCAACCGAGTCGGTTTTCAATTTTACTCTTCTGTTAATTATCCATATTTACCACGTAATAATTTTTATTTGTTTATTCCTACCTCGACTGTACATTCACCTTATGTTTGCTTAGCCTGCTGGGACCTAACTCGTCGGTCATGCTACTATAACGGCCCTAGCAGTGCATGCTGTACTCTCTTTTTCTTTATAAATAAATAAAAAAAAAAAAATGGCAAAACTTTTCGCGCGAAAAACTACTCTCGTCATTGGGCCTCATTTATCACTTCAATTTCTAGCAATTAAATAACAAATGAAAGATAAAATTTTGACGCTACAAACGATCTTAAATACTTAAATTTAATTTTCATTTTCCAAAATTTTTCTCTCTTTGAAATGAGGGGACCCCCCCCCCCTTGTAGGTATTTGTGGATGATGTGTAATGTGATTTCTCATTTTGTGGTAACACTTTTATTTTCCGTTTGTATGGAGCTGTGTCTATAGTTATTTTTCGCTACTGGTTTTACGGTTTGTTTGAAATTTTTCAAGTTAAAAATCTTGCTCGTTGGGCCCGAATGACCCTTGAATAAAACTTTTTGAAATGTTTATCTATTATTATATCATTAAAAATCATTTTATTTGCGAGATTCACATTTTTATGCACAACAGTAAAATAATAAATATTTTTTTATGAAAAAACATTTTTCCCTTCTCTCTTCTCCACTTCAAGCGGATCTTTTAAAACCAGAACTTTTAAACATGCAATTTTATTAGCAAAAATTAAGAAACATGCACAATAAAACGAAAACTATTAATTTCTCTGTATCTGACACGCTATTTTGGGAAAACTATGGCATCCGGAGCGTTAACCAATCGGAATCCGTACCGAGTTGTCGCCACTCTTGAAAGGGTCCCTTTTGACGTCAACTGATGGTCGGAAATATAACTATTCGGGTATTAAATTTCTTTATGATGAATCAAAATTTCAACTTCTCCCTGTGCATTTTTCTGTAAACCGTGTCAGATTGCTATATATACTTTGCCATATTTTGCATTTTCAAATTGTTACTTTTGGACCATCAGCCGGTGCATCCTGTAGTTTCACCCTATTTTATTTCGCTGAACGAGTGCTTGCGGAGAAGTTACCACTGTCGCGGTTAGTCCTCTTTAACGGCTTTTTAAATTTTATTTTTAAACTCCTTCCTCTGTACAAGGGATACTTCAACTGCAATCACAGAGTACTCTTTTCGTTTTTATTTTGGAGGGGAGGAGGTTAGAAAGCGAAATCAATTTGAAGTATCGACTTACTAGAGGATGTTTTAAAGTTTGTTATTAGATAAAATAAGGGGAAGATGAGAGGAGGTGTGGAATCTTGAAAGACACGGCGATTAAACTAATTTTCTGGTGAAACGAAGAGAGAGAGAGAGGGAGTTAAGAGTGTTTAAGGGACGAATGGGGATGGGGACGGGGGGAGTTAAAGCGAAAATATTTTGGCTGAGTTCCTCTGCGCGAATTTCTTGTCATTCCGAGTGAGGGTAAGGAGGAGGGGGGGTTGGATGCATGGGGAGAAATCACGTGAGTAGAACGGTGATTGGAAGCGATCGTAATAGGATTGGGCTGCAAATCTTTTGGCAGTGGGAGAGTAGAAAAAGGAAAAAGAGAGTAGGGGTGGATGAGTAGTGGGGATGAAACTCGGGAGAACGATCGCGGTGCACGAGCAAAATGAAGTTTGCTTAGGAAGGATTTGGTCGGTCGTAGCAGCATTGTGGATCCTAAACCTTCTCTCCCATCCAAAGAGAGAGTGAGAGAGACGAGCATAGGGGGGGGGCGGGTGTAGGAAGAATGAAAGACAAGGCATGGAAGGAAGAAGAGGGACAAATAGATGATCCTTTTTTTCTTCCCATCCAGCAAACAATTGCTGACAGGGCTTCTTTCTCCGCCTATCCCTTTCTTCTTCTTTTCCTCATTCCATTTTGGAAGCTCCTGCCTGGCACGCTCAAATTGGAATTGACAATTGAATCGAAAGAAGGAGGAGAGACGGTTTAACCCCTTCCCGCCCGTATTGATTCGTCATCTTCTCTCGACCCCCCCCCCCCCTTCCTTTTCCCTGTTCTTCTCTGTTCTGCTCTCGGTGAAGAGCCGATTGCGACTAATTGAATGAATAACGATGACGTGAGGGAATGAGCTTGAAAGAACATAATTTGAACGCGGGTACTTTTGTATAAATGTGTACATGTGTGTGCAGGGAAAGGCAAGAACCTTTTTTAAATGCTTTAAAAACCTTGCGGATTAATTGACTTGAACTGTAGATTCGAAGTTCAGGGCATGTTTCGAGGACTAGCCATTGGTATTAGCGATAAGCAGCTGAGGAAATATCCTCAAAGAGCGTTTGTTTATTTTAAACTTTTCTGCGTACACAGAAGCATAATTTGTATTGCCTAAATTTCACTAACTATGCTTTCAGGCGTTGCTTTAAACAACGAGGCATTTGTTCAAATTCATTCTGTTTATTTGAAAAATGATTATTTATAAAACAATTTCGCTCTCTTTATGTAAAATTTTGAGCACTACAAGCCTTTCATCGTCTTGTAGTTTTGTCAAAGGGGAGCATGCGCATAAATACTTGCGGCACAGAACATGATTTTGTTTTAATGATTTTTTTCAAAGAGCAGGTTAATTTGTTTATTTTAATGCAATATGTGAGAATAACAACAACAAAATGTGAGAAACCGAAATTTAAAAATTGGCGTTAAGGAAAAAACTTCACAGCAAAAACTGCAAACAGAATCGACATCGATAATTGAACTTGTGCTCATGTAGAGAGATTTCTATTTTCCGCAGTAATTATTTGTACGTCATTAATTTTCATATTATTTTAATAGTTTTGAGATTAATAAATCGCATTGTTGTTGAAGGCATTCGACTTGTAGGATCTACTTAAAGAAGCAGATAATTACAATTAAAACGATTTCGTACAAAAACAGTACCACATAATAAGCCCACCATGAGCACCTAATTCGTTACGCAGGATTTTCGGCATTATAAATATTATGTTTTATAGTAGTATTTTTCTCGTACAATAGTATTTCTGCGGTTACTCTTGCGTTCTCCTGAATTATTTAGTAAAATTTTAATTATTTAATGCGTGTTTTGTGAAGTGAATAACGCGCGCCTTTAAAAGAGCCGAGCGAACCTCTATATATTTCTTATTTTGGTCAACTGCTTTGTAAGTCGGCAATAGGAACGCTGTTCAGATGTTATCGTAGACTGCGAAAAAAATTCAACCTCTGATTATGGTCGTATGAGTAGTAATTCAAAATTGGAATGAGGGATCTGCTGGAGATGACACCGAGTGCGTCCAATAATAATCGGGAAAATATGTCGATTTGTACCTCATATTGTGGGCAGATTTCGTATGCAATTAAACATGCTACCAGCTACCCACAATCCCAAATGCTGATCGAATGCCTGGAGATTTGTCAGGCCTGATAAGGGTTTCTTCGTGCGAGACATAATTGTCCGAGACAATATACTATATCATATACATGTTTTTTGTTTTATCAGACAGTTATCAAACACACGACGGCATACCATTGCACCAACGCCTTAAGGCTCCCGATCCTGGAACTTATTTGGTTTTATCTTGCCATAGGCTACTGCGAAGAGGATAGATACTCTTTTGGGATCTCATCTACGAATGAACCAATGGAAAAACATCTTAAAGCAAATCAAGTAGTTTCCACTTTTCTCGTGTAAAGTATTGAGACAGCCAATCACAAGTTGAGTTTTCCTCACCGTAATGTCTTTTCTGTTTTGCCGATATAGTTTTAACATACGTTTTCACTGAAGAGTCTCAAAAGAGAAAACCTTAAAGCACAAATGATGCCCTAATGGCAAATCAAATGAAAGTGACGCTTTTCCTCACAATATCCGTCTCCCACACTCATCATAATGCATCAAAACTTCTAAGCTCACTAACTAACTGATATTATACTATGTGGCCTCTGTGACTTGAACAAATTGCATTGGGTGATGGAAAAGGGAAAAAAAGTCCTTATCGTGGCCGAGCAGGTCATTAAGAGCCCTGTTTACAGTTTCTTTATTTAAAGTGCATGCCGCATGACTAAGTTATTTAGAATTTCATCTTGTCTCGCTCCAATTTGTTTATTCAATTACTTCAGTCATTACATTTGGAAAGTTTTAAAAGACGGCGAAAATGAACAAGCGAACTGCAATCATTTTGATTACGATGCAATTTCCAACATCGATGACGAGGCATATTTTTCTTAAATAGCTCAATTGGCTTGGATGAGAGCCACGAAGGGAAATTAAAACGTTTATTGCAAGTTTCTTTTTATCTCTTTGCCTCGTTTTTTTTTTGTTTTTTGTTTTAATTCTCTATAGGATTCTATATGCATCTTTTAAAAAGTGCGCAAGAAACTGGCATATACGAGCTGCGTTCAAATTATAAGGTCCCCTAATTTATTTTTGTACCCAAGAAAGCTGAAACTCCCGTCATTTGTAGACATAGTCAACCTCTAGCCTTACACATTTTTCACAACGCTGACGCCACGATTGCATCGCCGCTGCAAACCCTTCTATAGTGGTCTGTTTTGCCTACTGAAAAGCCGCTCGATTAGCAGAAGCTTTATTCCGTTCTTGCATAAGCGATTTTCCAGTAGACAAAACTGGTTCCTAAAGAAGCATTTGCGGCGGCCTACCAATCATGGCGTCAGCATTGTGAAAAATGTCTACAGGTAAAGTTTGACTATGTGGACAAATCACGGGAGTTTCAACTTTCTAGGGTTAATAGTTTTTCAAAAATAAATTAGGAGACCTTAGAACTTGAACGCATCTCGTACAAATCGAGCATTCATATCGTTTAGGTCGAATTGAATGTAGAAGGAAGATTGGAAGAAATTAAATTGCAGTCAACTTAGTAGGCTTCTGTTGTTAATGTCATGGAAAGTGGAAGACCGTCGTGAATAGAACAGAATATCAGGCGACTCCATGTAGAAGCAGAAACTTTCCGCTCTAATCTACCATTCTGGTAAGATGAGTTTTGATACCATTGCAATCAGTGAATTCGAGAGCTTGACGACAGAATTCCTTTCATCGGTCATAAACAAATACAGTGGGCTGAGTTTTTATCGATATAAGAAAGGCAGTTTGCATTTGACGGATTTTGATTTACCTATTCACCTTCTCATCGATTTGATTTTCACCATAAAACGATCAAAGGAAACCGAGAAATTTGTTTCAAATATGCCATTTTATTGGGCGTAAATACTTAATGATAATATGTACGTTTCAAATTACATTTACTAAATAATATATATATTTAGCTTTTTAGGGTTCACATGTTAAATGGAGTCAACTTTACATGATTTTTGCCGGCTCGGTGGCCGAGAAGGTTAAGGCACAGGTCTTTCCGCTCTCGACACCAGCGAGTCGCGGGTTCGAATCCCGCCCAGGGCATGGATGTTTGATTCCAAGTCGTTTGATATATTACATGCAATATTTTAGCAAAGAAAATTCCAATGACTCACAGTGGTTCCACTATACTATAATGGTTCCACTAAACCAGGTTCCAGTCTCCCATTGGGCTTTCAACCGTGACAACTTGGTTGTCTTTAAGACACCTTGAGACAGCTTGGCAGAGGCGTCAGCCATGATAGTCGAGGTTCCTGGTTTGAATCCGGGTCGCAGAATTTTTCCTTCTATTTTTCAATTGAAAAATCATTACCTATGCTTGGAGACGCATCTCCAGTTAATAATTAATGTTATTTATACAGGGTGTTTCAAAATTATGTACAATAAATTTCAATTTCAAAATTATGTTTGTTTACGTTCATAATCGTTCTCTCATCATCATTGGGGATAGTACAATAGACCTGAGGTCGCAGTGCTTGGTTCTTTGACAACCACCCCTTTCAAATTCATTATCATTATCATTACATGATTTTTGAAATGCTTTGCAACAGATAAATTAAGATCTATCAAAAACTGCTAATAAATATCACTTCAATTATAAAAGGTTAGATTTACTATTCGGAAAGCTTTACAGTGCTACGAAAAGTGTCATTTCCATCTAAGGGACATTTTGCTGAAGGGTTTTTTTTTTGTTTTTTTTTCCCTCATGGGCCACTTGTATGAATTTCATGGTTCCTTTTTTATCTTTTGAACAAAGAGGGCGAAAATCCTTGGACCCGTCCGTTATCCGACATGAATCCCATCGAACACATTTATAAAAAAATATGTTTTCCGCCTCTTTTTGGATCAAAATTCCACAGGCCAAGGCCGCCCAACTCATTGATTCCATGCCCAATCGGATTAAAGCTCTGGAGGAAGCAAAATAGGCGGCATGTGTAACAAATAGTTTATGTGCAATAAATAAATGACCTAAGAACTGGCTATCTATTTACTTATTGAGTGTAACTGTTTAAGGCGGAAGACATATTATAAACGCGGACAGAAAGAATTGCGGAAACATTAGGTAGAACCCTGATTTGATAAATGGTTCTCGTTTTACGATGTACAGCTTTATGCCGTTGACCATTTAGCACTAGTGCGGCTGTGGAAAGACTGGAGTTATGAAATCGGGTTGAGGCGAATGCATATTTTTATTTTGCGGCAGGCTCTTTTTCCTAGGCCGTCTGGGCGATGCGATGAAATAGTAATAAAATGGGACGATGCTTATTTTTCCAGGTGGTTATTTTTCGCTCGGCCCTTTTGAGAAAGCATGAGTTATTTTGGTGGAAAAGTCGGTCATGTCTGCTTGGAGAAGGAAAGGAAAAAGATGAGAGAGAGAGAGAGAAAGAGACTTTTATCTCTGGGCGGATTTGTTTGACAAGCTCGTGTCACGCTGTCCTAATGAGACCCATTAGGAACCTGAAAAGACAGCCGAGCGGGGCTGTGCCGATCCTTCCAATTTTCCCCTCCCCTTTCTGTCCATTATTCAATTAAAGGAACCTTGTCGTCTTGGGGATTTCGAGCGTTGACTGACCCGCCGACCGACCGTCACCACTCTTCTTCTTCCTCATTCTCCTCTCTTCCTCATCGCGCCGAAGAAAAGAAGAGAGAAGGAGGTGATGGTGGACGACTTATCACCGGCGGTGATCTTGGCACGAAGAAAACGTAAGGGGTTACATCGGTTTTCTACGCTAATTTTGCCTTCTTCAAAAGACCGCAAACTGATGCAAGCTGGTTAATGGAATATATTTTAAAATTCAAATTTCTACTGAAAGAGAATTTCAACTCCAATTAATTCTTGATGGCTTAAATAAAACGGTATGTATGGTGGACTGTTTGTGACGTAATAATAATAATAAATAATTAATTTATTGGAGCAGTTAATGTTTTCTGAATGTGATATTTCATTTCAATACATCAGTGTTGACCGGCTGCACAGCATACACGCTGTTAACAAATGGCTGCTCTGTTCCAATAAATACAGTACTGTAGAACCTCTACAGAACGAACGATAAAAGTAACCGAGACAGTACGAGGTGTGATCAAAAAGTATCGAGACTGATCCTGGAAAGGTGGTTTACTATTAAATGTAACCATCGCCCAAGCATTTTTCATGTTGCTACAAGTCTCCACTTCCCGCTCGCCAAGCGGCGTGGCATGGCATTGCGTCAGCTCGGTGCTGTGTATCATTTTGTTCAGCTATGTCAGTGCTTGTCGTCGCAGTGAAAAATGATTGAGAATACCGAGCAACGAATTTGCATCAAGTTTTGCTTTAACCTTGCAAAAACAGCAACCGAAACGTATGGCATGATCAGAACAGCCTTTGGGAACGATTTGTAATATTAACAAAGAGTTCTACGTTGAGGTGCTACGAGACTGCGTGACGCCATCAGACGCAAACGACCAGACAAGTAGAGGAACGGTGACTGGCGATTGCGCCATGATGGTTCCCCTGCGCGTATGAGCATGTTAGTCCATGAGTTTTTAGCAAAGCATGGCATCACCCAGGTTCCCCATCCGGCTTATTCGCCCGACCCTGCACCCTGTGACCGCTTTCTGTTTCCCAAACTGAAAACTCCACTCAAAGGTCAGCGATTCGACAGTGTAGCCACGATCCAAATAAACGCGACAAAGGAGCTAAAGACCATCCCAAAGACCGCCTTCCAAAAGTGCTTCCAACAACGGCAAGAACGCTGGGTTAACTGTGTCATAGCGGAAGAGGTCTACCTTGAAGTTGATTAGGTGAGCATCTGCAAAACTGACAAACTGTTAGTGCACGGGGACCAGTCTCGATACTCTTTGATCACACATCATATACACATGATAATCTCAACAGAAGTCGCAGACCACGGTTGACGAATGCCTAGTTGCAAATGCCATTGGAGCATGTCATGAAATTTCTTGGCATCTAATGATCCGGTTCGAGTTCTAAAACATACATGTTGGAGCGAGCGAACGAGGGTTGATTAGTGTCGCCGTGGAGAAGCATTGACAGCTCCATATTCCCCCATTGTGATGCCTAATGATTCGACTAAGCGACGGCGAAAACTTTCATTCATTGTTCTCGTTTCTTGTGAACGATCGTTTTCCGAGCTGTTTGTCAACTCACCGTCCCCTCTCCCCCTTCGAATGGTTAACCAACGCCTATCAATCAGAGACGAAGTTAATCGCAAAACGATTCGACCGCCTCCCGTTTGAATTGGTCGGATTTTTCAGTGCTCGTCAAAGGTCAGCGACTTCGACTGAAGCCTATTAATTGGCTTGTTTTAAAGGGAGATGAGAAATTGACATACCAACATTTACAGTGTTTTGTTTCTGGGGCTTTGCTATTTTTCAGTTACTAGTTAATTTAAAGACATTAGTCGAATATTCTCTGCTTAATATTCTTCTGATGGGCTAGAGATGAACATCATTGTCCGGGAACGTTTTGAAGCTATTACATGTCGAACCTCGATACAACGAACGTCATTATAACGAAAGTTTCATTATACGCATTTTTTTTCATTCGTGCTTATTTTACTTCATTATAACGAATTTCATTATAGCGAACATTTCAGTAGAACGAAAGAATATTTCGGTCCCACGGGCAGGTTTAGAACGATTTTTTTTTTTTTTTTGGTTGTCTGCAGATACAGTACTTTCCTTTGGTCATCCGGGCTCTTTAGAATGAGAGAAACGCGACGCCAAGAAAAACGCGATGCCAAGAAAGACGCGACGCCGAGAAAGAGACGCTGACGGAGAAAGGCCGAGTATAAGAGAACAGTCGTGAATTGAGCAGAGCCGTGAACTGAGCAGAGTTGAAGTTGCGGTGTTTCTTTCTTTCTGTATTCATTTGTGACTTTGAGTTGAACTTTGTACGTTCAGTGCGTACAGTCATTGCACAGCACTCTGATAAACATTACAGTCAAATCTGTTCTGCAATGGCAACAAAACAAAAACGCCGCAAATTACTCTTGGTGAAATTGCAGATGATCGAGCAAGTAGATGGCGGAAAAAAAAAGGAGAAGTTGCTAAAAATTTCGGCATAACTCCTTCAACGTTAAGTACAATTTTAAAAGAACGGGACAAAATTGAGACGCTTGCCAAGAAGGAAATCGGTCCACAACGTAAGAGAATAAGATGTGCAAATTATGAAGATGTTGAAAAAGCTGTTTTTCAGTGGTTTCAAGAAGTAAGATTCAGTAAGTGGCCCCCTTGTTCAAGAACAGGCTTTAACCTTTGCATCTGCCCTTGGGCATGTGGATTTCAAAGCAAGTTCAGGATGTCTCTATAGATTTAATGCACGTTATGGTATTTCATCGAAAGCAATTTGTGAAGAAGAAAATTCTGTATCAATGGATCAAGCGAACACGTGGAAGACAGGACGCATAAAAGAAATCATAAAAGACTTTGATGCGTGCAACATTTTCAACGCAGACGAAACTGGCATCTTCTACCATTTGCTGCCACATCGTACGCTGATTGTAAAAGGCGAGTGCTGCAAGGGAGGCAAAAAATCAAAGCAAAGATTGACTGCGCTGTTATGTTGTAACGCATCTGGAACTGAAAAATTGAAACCTTTAATCATCGGAAAATTAACGTGCGCTCATTGCCTTGTGAACATCGTGCCAATAAATACGCATGGACGACTCTGGACATTTTTGCTGAATGGCTGAATAAACTTGATGCAAAAATGAAAAGTGAAAATCGCAAAATCTTCCTGTTAGTCGACAGTTGCTCCGCTCACAATGCACCACCACAATTAAGAAATTATTGTGTTGAGTTTTTTCCACCGAATTGTACAGCAGTTTTGCAGCTACTAGATTTAGGTATCATCCGTGCTGTTAAGGTGGTGTATAGAAGTCAGTTACTACAACAACTTATAATGAACATTCCTTTTGATGTGTCGTTGCCTTTAATTGGCGTGAAGCAGGCTATTGATTTGATTGCTGTATCTGGTACTTAGTGAAGGAAGAAACAATATCGAAACGTTGGAAGAAAAAAAAAGCTGGAGTTTTGAATCATTGCGCAGATACTGACCATGCTGTATTAGACAATGATAATTTGCCGAGAAATGCTGAAACACAATCTTTATGTTAATCAATTCAAGAAGCTGAACATATTGACGAAGGTGTCGATTTTATGGATTATATCAATGCTGATCAGGACGTGTTGAAGTCACTGATGCTGATATTATTGCAACTGTGTCTAATGCACCCCTAGAGGAAGAAGATGATGAGGAAGAGGTAGACATACAAAATGAAGCAGCAGTTTCCTTCGCACGGACAAATTCCACTCGAGTTCATTGAGAAATTCGTTTTATTTGAACTGTGTCGGTGGAAGAAATTAAAATTCCTTCATTTCTGTTTCATTGTGATTCTTTCAACTCAGAAACGGTATAGTTTTCCACTTCAGTCACTTTTATTGACCCCTTCTCCCATTAACCGCCTTCGTTGGTAGAAGGTAAACAAACGTGCGCTTTTCGACTATAACTAAATATTTTATAAGGCGCATGTACAGTCGGGCGCAAAAAGGTTTTTACCTGGTCCGTAGGAACTTGAGCTTACCAGATGTTGATCGGTTCCAAATCAGGTACTTTTACTGAGAGTCAAGGCAGATTAGACTGGACCTGTCCCTTCTGAATGAAAATAGGGAAGCAGGTATACGCTGGGATGTGCCATTCACGTGCACAACTATGACATAAGTCTACACCTTTATACTTAATTGTTTTCGAGTTGCCCCTTCTAAAAGGTTCCTTTCCTTTTTCTTTTTAAATGATGCAGTTCATGTTGACATATTTTTTATTAAAGAAATTAAAGCAAGTTTTTTTTTCGTTTTTTTTTAACGTGTAAATTAAGTTAAAATGAAAATATTTCGTTTCTTAAATGGTAGCGGGTAAATTACGTTGATGCCTTCAAAAATTACAACGTCCTCCCTCTTCTTTGAAGCAGAATATAAAACTAGTGCATCCAGATTTTAAGCAACGCAATGAAAAATAGATTGATCAAATCAAATATTTGACCCTATGCAACTTTTTTTTTTGGTCCTTCTATTCAAACTGTTTTCTCCTTCGCTTTTGCGATAGTAAAAAATTATTATGAATAAAAGTAGATTTAAAAAAGAGAGAGGGAGAGAAACCATTAAATATTGACAAAGCTGCTGTTGCATGGACGCACGAAGAGGCGTTTTATTTCTGTGGACTCGTGTAATATTAAAGCCATTGATCGTAAAAATGGGAATGGGGGGTGGGGGTGGAGAGTTTGAAGTCGCCATAGACCCACGAGAAAGAATACATTGTGTGTATTCTATCTCATTGGATGTATGAGTGTGAAGGGGGGGGGGGGAGGGGTATAAGAACGGAGACGCGGAGTTGGAAAGCTGAAAGAGGGAGAAAAGCCCTTTGCCATCGAGGGAAACGGAAAAGACGGGAGGGGGAGTGGATGTTGTTGCCTCAGCCATGTTCTCGTCTGTTGTGGTCTGTTGGCTGGCGGGTCATGTGGAGCCAAGATAATTGATCATTAATTCTATAGCAGAGACCATAAAAAAAGCGATGGCGGTGAAGGAGGGTTTCTCCCGTTAACGGTTTACAGGACAGTCGAGTAATTGGCTCTCATTCTCATCCGGAAGACCAGATGGCGCTCTCCAACATAGTATTCCCCCCCCCCTCCCCGCCCCGCGTCCATTTTTTTTCTTTTTTTTCCCCCCCCCCCGTTGGCGAACGCTGCTCTGTGGCGGAATGGAGAACTCGGTGCTATAATGTTGATCTTCTCAGCTCGTCGTCTCCACTGTTCTGTGTTCATAATGGATGGAGCTGTGTTTGTTTATTTTCTTTTTTATTTTTCTTCCCCTTCGTCATTGTTTTTCTATATCGCAGCTTAACTTCTTACAACGATGAAATTAAAACGCCGTCTCGGTGAATTAGCTGCTGGGATTCTTTAAGTATTTTAGATCTTTAAGCAAAAAAAAAAAAAAAAATTCGATATTTATTTAAATTTTACGAGTGGTCATGTTATTTTTTCATAAGCCAAGCACTTTTGAATTCCAAAAAAATTTCCCTAAGGGATTTTTCAAATCCACCCGTACCAGTTCTTAATAGAAATTTTAAAGCAATTTAATTTTAATTTTTCTTAATTTTTTTCATCTTTAGAGTTGCTCATTTAAATTTTGAAGTTAATGGATTTTATTTCCCGCCGATGATAAAAGAGTAAAAAAATAAAAATAAAAATAAAAACTTTTATGTCCGTATTTTACGATCGTGGAGAAATGGAAAGATACGATGCGAGAGTCGAGTTTTAACAGCTCTCCCATAAAGCTCCTTCTTGCGGCCTCGATTGCCTTGTTTCTTAAACCCTTTTCCCCTTTCCTCCTCTACCACCACCCTATGTCGATAGACTCGACCGGAGGAGGCCAGAAATCAAATATTACGAGCGCCTCAACGTCGTTGTCGAGCTTTTATTTGTGTATCATACATAGCTATAAATTGACGGCAAGGGCTGTCCGTATGCCCCTCCCCCCCACCACCTCCTGTTCTGTTCTGAAGAACCCGTCCCCTTTTATAACCCTTTTATAAATGGCCGATCAATACCATTTGCTGCTGTTGCCGCCGCCATCGAAAAGTCTTTTTCTCCTTCTTTTGGCCAGCAAGCCAACTTTGTTGACGGTGGTTTGCTGGTCGGTTTGTTGGTTGACAGTGGTGGTTCCCTGTTCTTTTTTATTTTATCTCCTCTCCGTTCACTGCCATTGCCGTGATATTAACGTTATCATTTTACGAGAAGCGTTCCCCAGTGTTGCCAATTTAGCAGGGGTGTGTTTAATTTAAAAAGCCCCATTTTCACTGTTTTGTGCATAGTTTAATTTTAATTAATAATGCTCAGCAAAGGGCAAGCGCATTAAAAAAAATGCTAAATTGGCAACACTGGCGTTCCTTTTTGCCCAAATATTATTTTTATCGACGATCCACGTGCGGGATCGGGGGTAATAGGGTGGAGGAAGGTGAGAGTTGTAACGGGCATTCCGATGGGGGGAAAAAAGAAAAGAGTTTGTGGTGGCGATTGTGATTTGGATCACTCCTGACGTTCATTGAATTAATGAGCGTCAAAATATCGATAAAAGTATTAGGTGCCGACAGTTCCTTTTCTCTTGATGTTTAAAAGGCGACCTTGAAGACATGTTTTTTCAATGATTGGAATATTAAATTTTTTCTTTTTCACAGTGCTCGTTTTTTTAATGTTTATAGCAGTCCTCACTTATCGGAACCACAGTTTTCGTTACAAGTAACTTCAAGCAAAAGAATCCGACGGAACACCATTCGGAGACGGGGCATCCATAATTCAGATGTATTGCAATTTTCGGTTCTGACAAAGGTCTTTGCATACGTTTTAGTATCCACGTTTCTGGAATAAAAGGTCTTTCTCTGGCCCTTGCATCCAGATCAGTCAAACAACGCTTCGTCAGAGGTGACAATTTTCTTCAGTATTTTCATTAAGATTCGGTAAAATGGCATTCACTATTTGCAGCACAGATGGCAAGCACCTTCGCTTTTCGATTCCGTATTCTTGGTCGGCATACTGTCTTATAATAAAGCGTGTTCGTAAACTCCCACTGGATTTTCGAAGTATGGCAATGCAGTAGCAATAAACTGTATTGCGACATGTACTCACTTCAAAAGATCTATTAAGGATTACTATTATAATTGTCAAAGAGACTAGGGAGTTATCTCCCATTTTAACTTTCCCTTCCTCTTACGTTTTTATTCCTTTGGAATGCTTTAAATAAATAAATAAAAAATAATAATAATAATAATAAAAGATAACAGCATACAAACGGATGGAGGGAACGTAGGAGGCATCAGGTGCCATATACGCCTCGAACATAAAAATAAATAGAGGGAGCAACACCTCTTGTTCCATGGCACCAGAATTAGGTCGGATGATGTTGGGTTCTACACGAACACGCCAAGCCCTAGGTGTGGGATGAGTCATTGCTTCATGCATAGAAATAAAAGGCCCTGCTATTTTTAAGAAGGGGTGTTGTATATTTCGCAACGCATAGCATAGACGAATTTCGTCTGACGAAATGGTGATTTCTTGTGCAGCTTTTGGTTGCACGCAAAGATTTGATTAGATGTAAATTTTATTGTATATTTAATACTAGCAAAGGCACCCGGCGTTGCCCGGAATAATTCCAGTTGCAGGTAAACAGAACAACCTCAAAAAATTAAATAATAACTCAAATTGGTTTTCAGTAATTCTGGAATTTCCTGGTGTAGACGAAACTCCCGTTGTTCAGATGTTTAAGACGCCCCGATAACTTTTTGTCTTCTCTGAACAATACTCATTCGTTTCTTCGGTGGCATTTCGAAGAACGATTATTATAAAGCATTATACCGTATGCTTGTTGATTTGAAGAGTGGAGTTGATGTATGCTTTGTTATCGGTTATGTCGTCACCTCTCGCCCATCGGCCTCGGTGATGCCCGAGGACGCGGGTTCGACCCCGGCCGAGGACGACGAAGATTTTTTCAGGGGGAAAATCTGAGATCACGCACTTCCTTCGGAAGGGAAGTAAAGCCGTTGGTCCCGTATAGTCGTTTGCCAGCTGCACTTTAAAAAACCCTTGCGAGCCAAAATTTGTGGCCCCTATAACGCCGTCCTGAAATGACCATGGTAGTTGAAAAGGACGTCAATACCAAACAAACCAAACCAAACCAATCGCCTGTCGCCCGAGCGAAGGGACTGCTTCCTCTATCGCCTTTTCTACTCTTTCTCGTTATCTCCAGTTATTGCTCATATGTAATTCGAACCATTATTAAAGAGCACAGAGCACAAAAGGTGTGTGCTTGTTGCTTTGTGTGAAAATCTGAATTCCATTTATACACTCGCCTAAATTGTTGCTTGGTTGTTGCAATTTCTTTTATTTTATATCATTGGGATGGTAACTGGTTGGGATTTTTTTTTTACTTCTTTCTTTTCTTCGATTGTGTGCCTGTGCTTGTGTGTGGTTGTTTGTTTGTAAGTGTGTGTATCTGTGTGTTTTTGTGTGTGTGTGTGTGTGTGTGTGTGTGTGTGTGTGTGTGTGTGTGT
>JAHWFO010080555.1:455379-471636 GCA_023313115.1 Rhysida immarginata | reverse complement strand
GTGTGTGTGTGTGTGTGTGTGTGTGTGTGTGTGTGTGTGTGTGTGTGAGCGGGAAGAAGTTAGTTTAACTTGCCATTTCATCCGACTGTCTCATCTTTATAGCGGCCATCTTAGGCTTATTGGGAATACAAGTCGCGTTTCCCTCTCTTCTCTGCTGTGCTTGCGGAAGTTTTCTCGCTCGTGATTCAATCATGCCCCCTCCTTACCTTCCCCCTCCTCACAACTCCACCCCCTTCGCCTCGTTTCTCGTCTTTTCCTGTTCCTCCCACCGCCCACTCAAAACTCCATCGCCTTTTTCATCGTTGTTCTCTCTCCTCTCCCTCATTCTATCGTTTTCCCCCCTTTTCTTTTTATTTCCCATGTTGCATTGCAATGGAATGGCAATAGGAAAGCGGCGCATGCGCCATCATCCTAATTTCGGTTGAAGTCGTTATCGTAGAGCACCCGCTGAATACCAGTCACACGAGGAATTTTTTTTTCTTTTTCTCGGCCCGCCTTCTTTCAACTGCCACGTCCCATCCACTTGACCTGACGAGGATGTTGAGGAGGATTTCGCAAGCCAATAGGGTTTCTTTTTGTTTTTAAGGTGAAATGCACCAACTTGTTTTTTTTTTAAAGAAAATGCACTATTGATGATATTATTAATAATCTTTTGATAACGGCTTTGGTTACCAGGTCCAAATATGCTCTAGCTAACAGTAATGTTGAGCTTCCAGATAGGCAAAGAGTTTGTTTTGATGGAGACGGTTAACAAGAAACAACCCTATGGGTGTTTGTTATGGTTATAACTAGTGAATACGATGATACGAACTTGGAGCTGCAGAGGCTCACGTTCGAAGCCGCTCTTAAAAGACCACTCGTGGCAAAAGCAGCACCAATTCCTGTCTGGCTAATCCAATGTCCCAACCTGTTCCTGGTGTTTCAAGAGCTCTTTTAGTCGCGACGACCAAAGAGCTTTTGTATAGTAAGATAGCTATTCCACACATCATTGAAAAGGATTCATATTTTGATATACGCTGTTGCTAAACAGCGTCTTGTTGATCAGCGCCGTGCAAGAATTTCATGCTAAATTTGCGACAGCCTGGTCCATCTTCACTAACATTGGTAATCTTACGCATTTTAATAATTGACATGTATTGTGCAAGGATTTTCTTTAAAAAAAAAGAACAGAAACTGGTGAGTCAAATGCAATGATTGAGTTCAGTTGATAGGAATACGAGTTCTTCGCTCGAGCGATTATGCGGTCGTCCAAAAGACACACACTTTAAAATTCACGGAACGTGAATGGTAATGGCGGCTGCTGTCTGTCGTTCTTGTTGTCGAATTGGAGTTGATGAGATGCGTCCCGTGTTCCAGGCGACTGTCTTAAAAATACGATGGGGGGAGGGGGAAGCGAACTCCCGCCGTAGCCACGGTAACTGTTACCAAGGGGAAAGAGGTTCTTTGGCAACATTGTCGCCTGTGTGCATTTTCAGAAATAGGTTTATTATCGATTTATTTTTTCTTTTACGCATCTGTGCGTATCTCAAGTTTCAAACGGAAATGATCCAACAGTTCCTGTCATGTGGTTAGGCAATTTGTGGAAATTCGCCAAATATTTCCGTTATCGTCTTTGAGAAGATGTAACGCTATGAGTTTAGTTTTGTTGTCGTCGTGATCAATTTTCTTGTATTTTGATCTACTAAACATGAGTACTATGGCACTCAAATTTGAGAAAGTGCTTTGGCCGTTCAGATGATATATATTTGTAAATATTTAAATTAAAGACTTCTTTTCTCAGATTCACTTGGCTAAGTTCCAGTGATAGCCTACTGGGTTTAGCTAAACTCAGTAGATTGGAACAATTAAAATTATTATTTCCTTTACTGGCCGAAAGAAAAATTAATTTAATAAAAAAGAAAGTAAAAATTCTCAGGATTTTCAAGGATTTGTGTGGGGAAACGTTTGTAATTTAATGAACTCTTTTTGTCGCTCACAAAAATAAAGCCATGCTGTTGTCGTCAAATGTCCGCAGAATATGTAAACCCTTTCATAGGTCATTCTCCAAGTGTTAAAGAGTAGACCAGAGCAAAATGTCCAAAAAATGTCCAGCCCATAATTGGATAATTACAGTATCATCGAGAACAGTAATGCATTTCTTGTCCTCTGCATTTACTCTACGTAATCGAGTAATGTCACCAACCTCTGCAATCCGTTTCCAGTTGAATTTAACACATTACATTGGCTCATACACACGCAATTGAATATATTGGTGTCTCTTGTTTATAGGAGTTAAATCAGGCAGCAAGAATTAATTTGAGGGTAATGCATATAATAACCAAATTCCGCAAAAGCGAAATGATCACGATTATCATTCAGGAAACGAGGGAACGAAATCGATCTTACCCCGAAGAAATTGATTGCCGCTGGGATGACACGGACATCTCGCCCTTTGGCTTCGCATCTCCTTCTCTTTCTCTCTCTCTCGCTCTCTCTCTCTTCCAGTGTGTAAACTGAACATGGTGAACCCTCAGTGGGACCATCGCTCATTGCCTGTGCAAGCAGTCCGGATTTCTGTCTAGAGGAATAAATAGCTGGAGTGCAGGAAGCAATGCCGCATTCTCAGCCCTCACCTTCCAAGAAGTTTTGGAAATGAATAGACCAATAGCATTTACATTGCCTAACATTAATAACCCGAAACACCAGTATTTGGGCAAAGTAAAAAAAAATATCTTTAAAAATGTAGTGGCATACTCTCCGTTATATTTTTATAAATATCAGATTTCTCTGCTTTACAGGAGCTACCCGTTCGGCCGGAGAATTTCTTTTGTAGATAGCTACCCGATGATCAAGTTCTTCTCAAATATATTCGTTAAGGTTAATACGAGTTATTTGGGCTGGCTAATCCTGCGTTTCTAAACCCATATCCTCAAACCAGTCTTCTTAAAAACCACAATTGCTCTCCAGCAATTACCACATTTAGCAATGGCCATCAGAACAGTAAAGTGCGAACATGGGCTCGTCTGTCTATTGGATTCTTTTCTACTTCTCTAATTTGAATCCGCCTGTTGTCCCTTATCTCATTTGTTCGTGCGAGGGTGCCATCATTGACAGCAGTTGCTGGCCTTGCCTTATGAGGTTCATTGCCGGTGGACTCTCGCCCTCCTTCAAACTTTTGGCACCAAGCAAAAATGGATGATCGAGACAAACATGATCCAATGTCAATTGGCGCCCAGAATTTATTGAGATGAGATGACTTGGGAACAGTGTTTGCATGGTATTGTGCTGATATTAGTCCGAATATTCTCATTAGAAACTTTCATGACTTCAGACCGTGGCAAAGGGTGATTGACGTGCGCAGTTTTTCGTAGAACATTCTCTTGCCGTTTAGATGGTCCGTTTTTTGGCATTAGATTGTCATTTATTCTTCATTCGCATATGATATCATTGACCGCGAGTATATTTAGAAGTTTGCTCACGTGGCTTATTGCGTTCCCACTTTTACAGTAGTTTGTTCGAAAGCGCAGGGTGCGATTTTGTAGTATATTCTATAACTTTTACACGCGCAGGACGTTTTTTAGTATATCAAAAGGTATAATCCAAACTTCACACACAAGGTAGGAGGCATGAAGGTGAACAGATTCTGTTAATACATGAGGGGTCAGAACTCAACCATTGCCAAGGGGGGAGCAGTAATCAAGAGTGCACATGAAAACACATGAGTAAGTATGCACTGTGCACACGTTTATTATGGAACAGCGAATCCACTGAAGTTTTACAAAAGCTGCTCAAAATGTGAGCCAGCCATGGCCTCACATGCATGGTATCGGCGCAACATGGACTCTCGTAAGCGGCCAAAGATTACGGGCATTTCTCTGATGTCCTCTGAAACAATTGCGATGCGAGCTGCCAGATTTTCAATGCTTGTCATAGGTGTTCGGTACACAACTGATTGAGATCTGGTAGCCCAAGAGGCCGTGCCACAGGTCCATCTCTTCCTATCCAGTGATTGCCTGAAGGTAATTGCGCACATCACGGCTAAAATGAGCGGGCGCTCCATCATGTTGGAACTACATTTGCTTGCGAATAGCCAAGGGCACATCCTCCAAAAGCACGTGTTCCTTGCCATCATTTGCATGCTTTATCACTTGTCATTTGCTCCCCCATTAACTTGACAATTGTAACAGAATCTGTTCACCTTACTGCCTCCTGTTGTGTGTGAAGTTTTGATTATACCCCTATATTAGTATCTGTATAAAGGGGTGTCTTCATGGTAGGGATGTATAATTATCCATCTAAAGACACCCGTAAACCACAACCTACTCGTAATGGATGCGAGTAGCAGTTGATCAACCCCTGCACTCGTCCTGGAAGACTTTAAATAAGACAATAGCGGAATAAATGCGCTCAATTCCCGCGGCATTTCTTGGGCCATTTATTCCGCTTGGAGTGTGAGAACGGCGGTGAGGAAAACCGCAATCCACACCACATAACCATCGTTTCAAGTGATCTCTAAAATGTTCAGATGGATTAATTCCAAGATCTGGTAGGCCATCCCTGTTCCGTGTGCCATTCTTTTATGTCGTTCTTGGCACGATAAACTTCTAATTCATCGCACGCTTTGCTATTGTTGACGGGAAATTATTCGATACGTTACAATGCGTTCAAACGTTAACGATACTCGCCATTTTAGATGTTCAGCCAATCCAAGCAACAGTTTGATACCGCCTCCACAAAATTGTCAGTCGTATTGTCTGGCGTTCATCACATTCACTCATTCTTCCATAGGCCTGATTTTTTGCACGTAAAATAATTTTTTGATATTATTATTATTTCGTCATTCGGATCTTGCATTTTCATTGCATCTGCTCACGCGAGGTCTTTTTATTAAGGTGGATATGCCTGAGTGGCATCCATTAAAATCACGGATCTTTTGGCATTTGTTTTCAGCGTCATTTATTGCGTTCATTAAGTAGAAGAGGCAGTTTAAATTTTGAATTTTCGGCAATATTTGTACGTGTTGCGCACATAACTGTTGGAAGTGTTGCTTTGGCATTGTAGGACAGCTGCTCATTTCCCATTATCAAGTCATTTGTATTTGATGGTAAACATACTTGAGTCATTCTTTTGTAGAGACGTTTCTGCGTTTACGTATTTTCTGCTTGCCCTATTTCGTCTATCTACTCTTTTGTTAACGTGTGCGCATCCTTGTCTAGCTGTTTGCACCTCTTCACACAAAAAGGTCTGAGTGACATGGTCTGTTTACGCGATGGATGGGCTTTTCGTCCGATTTCGTGTCTGCACTTGCTCCTATTGTTGATCCATAAATTTTCTTCTTTCTCCCATTCGATTGAAAATCCTTTAACTGCTACACGATCGTCGGCATCACTTGAAGGAGGGGAGGTTTAAGAGGAAAGCTCTTGGCATTGTGTGGGTGGTCATATGGAGGCCATCTTGATAAGGTCGCCGCCGGGAAGGGAGGTTGCGAGGGGAGACGGGGGAGGCTTTTTGAGGGCGAAATTTATATCAACACAAATACGATGATGGCGAGGAAAGTGCTCAAATGTAAAGTGGTGGTGATGGTGGTAGGGAACGAAGAAGGACCGTGTTTTATTGCTCGCCTTATATTTTATCAGTCGAATGTATTTGCAAGAGGCGCTTCTTAGTTCCTATCCTCATCTTTTGATTGAATGTTGAAGACTAAATAAACACGTTACTCCGAGTGATTTTTTTCACACACAACCCTTTCTCTGTGTGTATTTTGGAGGCATCTGCACTTGATGATGGAAACGTGAGCAAGAGCTTTTCTCGTGCCATTTATTTCCGTCTTTGTACCCTCCTCCCCGCCTTCCCCCCCCCCCCGCCTCTGGCCTCGTGAGTGGGTCATGGAGATCGTCACTTTTTTTAATGAGTTGTATTTTTTGGAGGTGAACGATGAAGGATATGGAAGAGGGCGCGTTTGTTTGTTTTAATTTCCCCTTCCCCTAAGTTACAACTTAACGCATGGGATGGTGTGATGAATGGAAGTTGAAGGGATCACGTTGAAATAGACCACCATAGTAAGGAAACGGATATTTATAGAATTTCTAAAGGGTTTGATGCAGCTTTGCATAATGTCTTACCTTCTTTCCTGTCTGGAGGAAAGAGAATTTCTGAACGCTGAGAGGATGCACTGTATTGCAGACGTTGGAAATTACAGGCATTTTTATACTATGAAGTTGTATTCTTGAGTGGTTGAGTTAAAAACTGATGAAGCAAAGGGGTCTGATCTTCGTGTGGCAGGTTCAAATTTCAGGGTACCATAAGTGTTAATCGTGTAGAACAAAGGAAACAGCAACCCCACTGCCTCAACCCTGACCTCATCATTTCGCTATTACTGTTTTTTAATTCATTTCGAAAATATAGCTGCCATGTTTAAAGAATTAGCTTTTTTAAACAAACACGGGATATAAAGAGCATGTGAGATAACCGTTTTATAATGCGTTGGTGCCTACATCCAGAGGTTAATATTCTCACTTACAATAATGGTGCGATTTATCATTCTTTGAAAGTAATGTATCCAAACGAAAATATATATCGTTCAAACAAAAAGCAAACTTGAGGTGGATAATTTTTCTTTTGTGCCTTACCTTACATGAAAACTACATTTTTACATTTCTGTAGTAAGATAGTCTTAAAAAAGTGCTATAATCTGAATCTTGAACATGAATGTATTGATATTTCCTAACTACTCGCTACTTTTAGTTAGAAACTCGGCAATAATTTTGCAAAGAAGGGCAAATTAAACAGGCGTAGGTAAGAGGAAATTTACTATTAAACTGGGAAAGTATTTTTAATAATCGGTAAATTTATAAAATACGATAAGATTCTGTTGCTTTTGCATCTATTAAAAAAAAGTCTACACTCTCTTTGTTTTCTTCTGTATCCGATGTAAAACCGTTTCCAAACCAGTTGTGTAAAGAAGGAGATTTTGGCATTGAGCGAGAAGAAGAGGGATAAATGGCCCGGGGGTTAGTCTAATGCGATTGGCGGAGAGTAGCCGCAAGAGTATCGGAGAAAGGGAAGCAGGGGGCTGCGCGAGATAGAGAGGCGAGGCGAGAAATGAATCTGTGTTGGAAGTCAATCTGTACAGATGAGAGCTACCTCCATGGGGGTCTCTAAACCCCTGATGGAATTACACGGAAGAGGGAACTCGAGGTCCCTATCTAGTGCTCTACTTTCCACCTCGCATCCTACATAAATCTCCCTCTTTCTCTCGTTCTATTTCCAGGAACTGCAAGAGGGTAAAAGAAAATGAAATCCTTTAATTACTCAGATAGTTTGATAAAAAAAAAAAAGGATCCGCAATTAATCTTACGATAGGCTCATTTTTCTTCATTCATTAGAATGATGAAAATGCTTTCTGATATATAGAGGGTGATTCAAAATTCAATGTACACACTTTTAGGGGAGGTAGTATGGGTGATTCTAAGCAAAAAAGTTCATATGAACATGGGGGTCCGAATTTGAACGATAACTGAGATATCAACAGAAATAAAAATGCTGCAACCAAGATTAACAAGTTAATAACTCAGGTTCTGTAAAGCCTAGATTAATGAAATTTGGAGGAATAACAGGGTACATAAGACTGTCTATGCCGTTAAAATTCGATCGAATTCCAACGAGAAGTTTCCGAGTTACGCAGTCAAAATGTTTCACCTTCCTATCAGTTTACCCGTGGATTTCATAAGTGGTGTTCGACAGTCATTGAGAAGAAGATTGGATTGATGCATCCTAGCTGGTGGTATTCATTTTCAGCAGATACTGCAGATTAAGAAGCTTTACATGTAACATCAGGTAATAAAAGATTGTATAGAGCCATAGAGCTTATGTATAGTAGCACCATAAGCTTGCACGTGAAAAAACATTCTCCCCTACAGCTTTCAAGAAATCACTTCACCTACTCTAAAGTGGCGTTTTGTTAAAGTGCAGGGCGTTTTTGTGAATTGGTAAAAACGTTTTCGTATATCAGCGGACTTTTTTAAAAAATTGGCGGCTTATATCTCCAATATTAACTTTCTCGAGCAAGAGACCAAATCTCTGCATTATGGGAAATCATGAAATAATTCTAATGAATTATCTGACATCTCTGCATTTTTTGCTTTTTTTTTTTTTTATTTTGTAAGAATTACATTGGCTGCCTGAATTGCCAAGCAGTATCGTGTAGATGCACACTTCTGCTACATCAGGCTATCCAGTGACACAACTCTACTTCAACTTGAGATTTTAGAGAGAACCAATAATTTTGTAAACCCTTAGAGCTAGGAACTTGGATCGTAGGATATTAAAAGCTCATGATCCCAGGAACCTGAATACTGGGATTAAATACGCCCCTCCCCCAGCCATTTTTAAGGAGATCGATGCACAGACAGACTTACACACTCATATTGCCCCATTAGCTTTTTATATGCGGATGTTACTTAGTTATAAGTGAATTTTTATAAACATCTCGAAAACAAAGCATTGTACGAAAAAAATGTTCAAAATCAAAAGTGAATTACTTGGCGGGGGAAATTCATTAGCCAAAAGATTAGCCTCCCTCTCCCCCGTACTGAGGGGGGCTGGGGGAAGGGGGTAACTTTGAAAAAGGAACCCCTATTTTTAATGGTATATTCAGATTGTACGCCAATTTTATCGATGAAGACAACGAGATAGAGAGTGGGTCTTACAGACATTCCTATTCTACTTTATAATGGTCTTTAAGAATCCGAAGTCAGAATTTCAAAAATCCAATATTTTTCAATACACACTCTGCCTCCATAGGACTGCTGCCCCCAGGACTTTGCTTGTGCACTAAAAAATTTTGAATTTTTGAAATTCTGACTTCGGATTCTTAAAGACCATGAAAATGTCTGCAAGACCCACCTTCTATCTCTTTGTCTTCATCGATAAAATTGGGTTCAAAACTTTAAAAGTTCCACACTTTCAGGGCCTCTATCTCCTAAACGGTTGGATCAATTCAAAAAACACCAAGAATAAAACGTTTCTCGAATATTGTGTACAATCTGAATATACCATTAAAAATAGGGGCTTCTATTTAAGACTTCAAAGTTACCCTGAACCACCATATGTGTACACTTAAATGGACCACCCTGTATATCAGAAGGAAACGCTTGCAACTTGCAATCTAAATTTGTCATTTTCTCTTGTATAGGCCTGGTATTAGGAAATGAACTCGAGCGGTGGAAGGCAATAGAGATGGCGCATCGTGTCAGAAGAGCAATTCAGCGTTCTGGATAAAGGTTGTCCGATTGTTGGAGGACAATTTGACAGACTGTTCGCTATTTCCTTAAGAGAGTTGGAGGGGGTTGGGATGAAGCACACACGTATGAAATAAACGCTTCTTGTGTACAAGTTGTTTTCTTTAAAACGTTTCTTCTTAATTGTTGGCAGAAGTTATTGATGTCAATGTATGCATCTGCTTTAACTGTTTCCCAGGTCTTTTAAAAAGAGATAAAGCTCCAAATCATCAGCCCCTGCACAAATTTCTCCTTGCTCAGCATACACACAATGGCTAAAACAGTTGGGCTAAGAGTAGAATTCTCCCCTTGGGACGTTATCAGAGATTTTATAATAAGTAAAGGTGGTAGCTTGTCCCGAGAATATTCATGGTAGATGAAATTTAGACAACTCGGATATGAAGCGTGACAATAAAGGCAAACAAAATGGCCACCGCATTCATTTCGTCTTCAGTAACTGTTGCGATTTCCAGGATAATTGGTGAGTGGGATGACGTTGGTATTGCGCATCATAAGAACATTTCTCATTTTGAAAGCGTTTTGTTCTTGAAATTTTTAAATTTCTTCTATTATGTCGATTTAGGCAAGACGCCCAATTACATTTAAAAAGTGGTGCATTTATCGGAATGTTTGCTGTATGCACCATTTTTCCATTAATCCCATTTGCTCATTTCACTGGCATTGATGTCGTCGGCTGTCATCTAAGAAACATTGTCACTCGATCGCCTGTAACAGATGGAACCCTCCAAGGACTGCATCTGGCTTCTACATGTTTTCATTTTAAAACCGGCTTTAACTCAAGAATGAAGTGCTGCTGCATTTTGTATGGTTCGTCTTGGATCGTCTTTATTAACACGTTTTTTGATGGTTTTGTATTCAGTACTAGGTTGTACTGATATTAATATTAATAACGATATTAACGTGACCGTACGCACTTTTCTAGTTTATCCCCTTTTCAGTCTCCCTCAATGTGTGTTTGCTTAGAATTGATTTAGAAATGATCCGTGGTTGTTGCCACCGCCGCCGCCGACAGGTTGTGTTGTCATTGCTGTCATCGTTTTAATCTCGGGGTTCTGTCTTTGTTACAATCTCTCTCCTCTTTCTCGTCTCTCTGGTCTCGCGCTGTCTTTAATCTCGGACCAATTTCAAACGGTTGTCCCCAACGGGAGGTCTTGCCGTGGGATTTGCGGCGTCGTCTCTTGTGATCCCTTGAGCCTCGACTTAATCTCGACCCAGTGGCTTCGTTCGCAGCGAGACGCCGAACGGGGCGTCGGCGAAAGAGGATCACCGCGGCTGATGGACCGCGTGGGTGGCAGAAATTAAAGGGAAGTGGTCAAACAGAATGCGGCGCCACCTTTTATCTCGTGGTAAGGTTGCCGGTAGGGAAACGTTTCTTAAAAAAAAATGTCGCAAATAGTAGAGACGCTTTTGGAATATTCACTTTCATAATCCAAATTTTCTGTATTTTTTTTGCCTGTGGATATCTGCGCCAATTACACTAATAACGGGAAAAAATAACAATGAAACGTGGATAACTCCAGTTTTTATGACTCAGCTATGCGATCGCAGCTGGTCTATTTCAGCATTAACCCTTGATGGTTGGCTGTTTTAAGACCCTTTTATTGTTCGTGGAAAAGTCATTTGCCCCACTGGTGGGAAAAAAGGAGCAGGGTTGCTGGATTTACGTCATCCAAATGCCAAGGGACTAGCCAAGGGGAGGGTGGATTAGACAACACAAGAACTGCAAGAACTACAAAAACCGTAGTAAAAAAGGGCATGTATTGTAGTCCGATCTATAATAATAATAATCAGTACAAGGAAAGAAGGGAGGGGGAATTGTGGGAACTCTGAGGGCTCTTTCATTTGCTAAAAGATAATTCTGTGTTGAATGTTTCGCAATCCTCTTCTCTCTCGTTTCTCCTCCTTTTCGTAGGCCGTCGACGAAGGTTCTTATTTATCTCCTTTCCTCTATTTTCCAGTAAACTAAGCAGCGGGAGATAATGTAATTCCTTCTCTCTCACCAGTCTACCAACGTTAATCCTCCCCTCCCTATCCCCCCTTAATCCCATAATCGCTTTCCATCGGTTGTCACGTGAAGGACCCCTTGGTCCGTGCCCTGCTTTGTTGCATCGTTGGCTTTGTGGGGGTCACGAAAGGCAGGTGACGCTTAAACCCATTTTATTTGGCTCCTAATCTCTCTCGTTTCTCGTCTCGCTCGTTTTAGGTTCCGCAAATGTTATTCCCCTCATCCCTTGCCCCCCCCCCCCCCATATACCTACCCCACTCATTCTCGTCTTCTCTCTTCCTTTCTCGAGTAACTGACGGTACTTTTCATTGCCAATGCACGTTTCACTAGGAATAGCATTAATTATTAGGAGCCATTTCTACATTTTACTTTTCTCAAGTTACACTGTAATTCAACATGTAGATTTTGCGTTTTCAAATTTAACTCGATAATAATTTTTTTTTTTTAAGAAAAAAATTTGTTGTGAAGTGGCCATGAGATGCTACTTTGCACTTGTAAATGGCGGTGTTGATTTTTCGAATTCGTTTGAAAATTCGCATTTTCCCCTTTTCGTTTTAAATTACGCGTAATTAAACTTTTCATGGCCCATTTCTGAGACATTCCAGTGACGTTGTTGTTAATTGTAACGAGGGAATTACAATATTGGAAGTAATTGACGGCAGCCTACAATGAAAGACCCGTCCATAATTACATTATTTAAAAGCTGAAGTGGGGAAAAACAACTTGTTATTTTGACCTGTGGACATGGAAATGTATGAATGGTTCCTTCAGGAAACACTTAATCTTTGCGTGTAATCTCTTTTAAATCAATTCCCTTATAGCGTTAAACGCAGTAATTCCGCAGTTATTAAATGTAACCCCGGCGCGGAGGCAAATGCCAATTTCCGAAGGTTCCAATAGCACTGCACTGTGTTCAGTGGTAGAGATGGCCGCCGCGTTCGCTCGATTGTCGTCCGCTAATGAATTTATTTCTCGCTGATGTTAAGATGTTAGCCGCTTACGTTGACATTAATCTCATGCGCGCACGCGGATGAAGCACCTTGCACCCCACTTTCCAAGCTCCTTAGCCAGCCCATTGGGTGCGGTTAGCGTTTCATTGGGCAAGTGGGTTGGCGACATGTTAAGAAAAGAAGGGACATCGATTATCTTTAATTACGTTGTCGTTTTGTTTATTTGTCTCCTTACTTATTTACTCGTACTTGGCTAGTATCGATGTTCAAAAATAATAGAATATCGATATTTCGATGCTCTTGAAACAGCGATGTCTCATTTCAACCATTTTGAATTCATTATCTATTGAACAACTGTTTATGTTGATATATTATGATATCACAATGAAAGAGTACATAAAAATACGGGGACATTTATTATTTCCAAATACAGTGTTGTCCAAAAACCCATGTATTTCACTTACATGGGATTGATTTTTATTTTAATGACATTTGAAATTTTTATCTTACTACTGAGGGTGACCCAAACACTTCCATCCATGCTGCTACCTTCCTTCTCTCTTCCAAAGTAAGTCAGGTGGCCATATTTAGCCTGCCACAATAGAAAATTAAAAATGATGTAGCACCATATGAGTGGTAACGTGTTTTTGGACAACCCAGTCTAGTATATGGACTTATACATTACGAAAATTTGATGTTTAACGCTTAACATTTTGTTGACGATTAAAGTTACGACCAGTGACATCGATTAAACGTCGACGTTTAATATCAAGGTTAATTTTTCTGATATCGCCTACAATGTTCTTGAAGGTATGCCCCAATAGTAATTCAGTTTAAAAGTTGGATTTTGTTTTTTTATGATTCTTTATGAAGCCGTCACATCAGCGAGAAATAAATTCATTAGCAGATTTTATGTTACTTGTTTTGGAGGCACATTTTCTTTTATGAAAGATACAAATTATTCTGTAGACATATTACGTTTGCATTTGCAAGCTTCCATGAGTTTTTCCTTTCAAGATTTGTCTGCCATATATTTACTTAGAAACCTTCAAGATATTTTAAGATTTGACTTTACTGGCGAACTCTTGCCCTGCTCGGATGCTTTGATTAAACAACTCTCTAAAATGGCTACTTCCGATAGAAATTTTGAAAAGATTTGTGAATAAAAATTACTTCAAATTAGCTTCTAAACACTTTGGTATAGATTCCAAATTTTCCTATACCATCTTCTTTCGCCTGTATTAGCAAAAAAACTGGATTTTGGTAAGAGTAAAACTGGTACTTCCGGTTGGAATTTTGAAAAATTTCGTTAACAAGAATTGTTTAAAATTGTAATTATAACGCTTTTCAATCCCTTCAAAATTTTCATAAACGCAATGGTTAACGAGATATTTCAAAATTTATATTTTGGCGCTGGAGTAAACTGATACTTCCGGTTCACCGATTCCACTGGAAAACTAATGAGATCTCCCGAGAAAGATTATAATCTTAAGTTTAAATTTTGGTCTCGATAGCTTTAGCCGTTTGGACGCTATCGTGGACACACACACACAAACACAGATACACAGGCATTTTCCAAAAATCACTTTTTCGTAATTTAGGTACCTGAACATTCGTATAAGAAAGTAAAAAATTGTAAAAACCTAATTGGTGCTTCGAGAGGATTATCGTTCTGCAAACTTTCCTTTTTTGAATTTCAGTGTTTATGAAAAATGAAATAAATTGCTAACAGCAGTCTTTTAGAGTCCCTTGTATTTTCCCCCACAGAGGGTGTTATTATTAGTTAATTAGAATATTAAACAAACACAAAATATTAATTGCCACGACTGTCTTCATTCTTCCTAGAGAACTGTCTCTTTCAGCATTATATGAGTGAGATTCCGTGGCCTGGGGAGATTAAACAACTGGGGGAGGCCGTGGCCTAGTGGGCTTTCACTGAACACAACTTGTTAAGTTAAGCAACATCAAGCACGACTAGTCACTGGATGGCGAACATCAGAGACACACGATTTTTCCCCCCCCCCCCCCCCCGGCTGCTGCGACCATCATACAGCAGTCGTCAATCCAGGTCCATCTAGGGACCCAACTCGTCGGCCTCTGGCCCTACAGGCCCTGGATGGACGTATTGGATTATTGGATTCCATTAAATATAATAATAATAATAATAATAATAATGACGAATTTTACAAATATCTAGGATTTAAGCAAGCCAAGCTTCTGGAGCACAAACACATAAAGAATACGCTCACTAAACAATATCTTCATAGGCTACAGACAATATTTAAAACGCATTTAAATTCCAGAAATTTAATCAAGGTCATGAATACTTATGCCACGCCAATACTCTCCTACTCTTTTGGAGTCATACAGTGGACACACACAGATCTTGAGGGACTTGAAAGGAAACAACGTAAACTGCTTGGGAACAAAGCACAGAAGGCACCATCCACAAGCAGCTATTGAAAGACTCACCCTGCCTCGTTCAGAGGGAGGCAGAGATCTTATTGATATAATAGATCTACACCAGAAACAGAGCCAGTCACTCAGAGAATTCTTTTACTCTAAACAAAACACATCACCATTACACAAAGCAGTCTGCATGGCTGATGCAAAATACACACCTTTGAATCTGAACCGCGTGCAGAACACCCATGCACTAAACTTCAGTCATGGCTCGGAAAGCAACTTCACGGTAGGCATCCTTCTGACCTCAACCAGCCACACGTCGACAAAAAAGCTATCGAACTTTTGGTTGAGAGAAGGGAGCCTCTTTGGGGAAACTGAAGGAAACATGATTGCCATACAAGACCAGGTTATTAACACTAAAAGCTACAGAAAACATATTATCAAAGATTCGACTGATGGGTCTTGCAGGAAATGGGTCTGCCATATCGCAGAGGAAACCTAAAAACACGCCATATCCAGTTGCAAAATACTCACGCAGACAGATTATTTACACAGACATAACCAGGTAGCCAATATCTAGCTAAGATACACAAGCTAAGGGACATTCACACTCCTTACTATAAATATATCCCCGACACTGTCATAGAGAGCACCACACATAAACTACATTTTGACAGAGCTATAATCACTGACAAAACTATCCCTCATAACAGACCAGAACAAAGATAAGCAAAACAAAGTAACTTACATAATTGATATCTCCATTCCCAACACACACAATTTACAAAAGACATGCACTGACAAAATCACTAAATATCTTGCACACGAAATAAAACGCCTTTGGGGAGTTAACAGAGTACACATTGTTCCCATCGTTCTTTCTTCCACTGGGGTTATTCCACACTCGCTACACAGAAGCCTATCAACACTAAATTAAAACCCACACTTATGCAAAACCTTACAGAAAGCCACAATTCTAAACACCTGTCACATAGTAAGGAAATTCCTACACCCAAACATCAATACTCCCACGAGTGCGTAACTTTCCCTCCCTCGCATTTGAGTCCCTTGAGCTTGGCCGTCTCTTGGGTCCGCCTCTGGGATTGGCTTCCAGACTTGATCCGAGTTTGGCTTCCTCAAACAACAACAACAATAATAATAATAATAATAAGATCTGTAACACTTGACTGGAGGGAAGGCAGCGTTGGCAAACATTTAGACGATCGAGAGGAAAAACGGAGACACGACCTCGTCTTGATCTCCACGGTATGCCCATTGTTTGCTTATGATTTGATAAACAAAAGAAATTGGAATGGCGGAATGGAACATTCGCACAGGCTTACCACGAGTTGATGAGACGAATACAAAAAAGAAAATTGTATTTTTCAATAAGAGGAAGCTGTCCATGACGTTTTTATTGTGTTTGGGGCGCTGAAATGAATGTTTTTGCCATTTCTTCATATTTCTTTTTTTTTTAATTAATTTCTCTAAAAAGGCTTAGCCCATTTCCATAAGAAATTCGTCAATGCATAGTTAAAGGACCCCTCTAAGTTTGAATCAGTTTTTATTAACAAAAAAAAAAAATTGTAAGGGGAGGTGGTCTGGAAGGGGGGGGGGG
>JAHWFO010080555.1:437437-452049 GCA_023313115.1 Rhysida immarginata | reverse complement strand
TATTATTATTATTATTATTATTATTATTATTATTATTATTATTATTAAACAAGACATGTTTATTAAAATTTCTTGTTATATTGTTTATACTGTTTACTTGCTTGTTTGTGTGTGCGTTTTGGGAAAGTCCGTTTACATCTTTTAAATGGAGTAGGAAGAGAAAATATAAAATGTAAGAGCCCTTTCACAGATTAAAACGTACTTCAAACAAAACAACTAAATCATGGAGACCCTGCTCAGAAATTCCGGTAGTACTTGTATAAGTTCGTCCAATGACAGCCAGAGATCACTGACGCCGTTTTTTTCTATTACCATTTAGCGATTTCTATTCGTCATACAATTAATTTACAATAATGCCAACGTTTTTGATGAGAGTGTCGAACGGTTTGCCGCAGACGACAATGCTAGCAGCTGGTCAAGCGTTCAGACATCACTTTCCAATTATAAATCGTATAGGAATTACACTATAAAAGACGAATCCCAGTGTTTATTGCGTTTTCGCTTTGGTGAGATTTTAAAGAAAAATAGGAATAGAAGAATAGGAAAGTTAAGTGTTTACTTGATGACTGCAGAGACGTTATTCCTAATTTCTGGGCATGACTATTTACATGTATTCAAATTTAATGAATATTGGATGAACTTATTCAAGTACTACCGGAACTTCTGAGCAGGGTTTGATTTAATCGTTTTGCTTCAACTACATTTTTAACTGTGAAGGGACTCTTGCATTTTATATTTTCTCTTCCTACTCCCTTTATAATCAATAAAAATGTGTCTTCCACTCTGTTATAGGTTTCGTAGGAAAGAGGTCATATAAAATTCTGTTGGCGCACAATACTGTTTTTCTGCTTATAATTTATGGTTCAGTTATCAGCCTACTACATGTGAAATTTTGAAAATTAAATAAACAGGAAGAAACTTAAAATGTTATTAACTTTTGAAATGTCAAAAACAGTGTTGAGATTTGAGTTTCAAGCTGTTGGATAGTCCAGTCTCATTACTTTTCATTTTTGTTTGTTTTCTGTATGACTTTCTCCATTTCACTTGGGCAAAGGCTGGAACAGCATTTTTAATGCACATGGCAATTTTTAGGCAGTTTTCTGATAATTCATCATTTCTCTAATAACAAAGGAAAAACTCTTGTACACAAAAAGAATTTTAATTAAGCAAAATTTAATTAATTCATCATTTTGCTTAATTAAAATTCTTTTTGTGGACAAGAGGTTTTCCTTTTGTTATTATGTCGCTTTCCACAGTTATTGAACGTTTCTCATCATTTCTCTGTCTCTCTCTCTCTCTTTTTTGTTAAGCTTACCTATTGTTGGAGCAATGTTTATCTGAAACCGACCCCTCAGCCTACTTGAAAAAGTCTGTGATGCTTAGTGTATGAAATTAGCTTCGAGATCGTGATTCCTTATTTTATGGGGTTTGTGGTTGAGTAGTGGCACTCTTTATATTTATAGTACACTTGGTGACATTGAAGGTAAATATTATGGTCTACTTTTGATGTTTACTGACTGCGTCTACACATTTGTCGAAGAATGTTATTAGTTTATATAATTAATAATGGATGCGATAATGAGTGGACAAAAATTTCGTGTTTACAGGTCCTACACGGGAATTGATTTCTGACAAATCCTGAAAAAGAGAATGTTGTCAGAGAGTTTATAAAAGAAACGGGACGTTTGGGGTGCAGGAGGGGGAAAAGTTTCGGGAGGGGGGAATAGAAGAGGGAGGTGTCTTTTTCTGGGTTTCGTAGAACATCTCGAACCAAATGACAAATTGCACTGCGGCAGCTGATAACGTTGTTATAGAGGAGGTGGTAGCGAGAGAAAAGAGGGCGAGTAAGGGACAGAAGGGAAGGGAAGGGAGATGAAGAGAGCTTGTAAAAAAGGAAAAGGGAGAGAGAGAGAGATTGGCGGGTTGGAGGGTTGGGAAGAGTAAGGGTGGGGGGGAGAAGGTAGCTGAAGTGCTCATGATGTCAACCTACAAGATGCCATTAGGACAAAATGTACACAGCTTGTCAGGCTGCGTGCCACATGTATTGTAAAAGAACAGCAACTGCTGTGCAACCAATGCCATGAGGTGATGGGAGTTGGGTTGAGGTTGGAGGGGAATTGGAAGAGGGAACAGGAAATAGACTGAGAGAGAGAGAGAGAGAGAGAGAGAGAGAGAGCTAAATTTAAAAGTGGGACTTTTTTTTTTCTTTTTAAATAAAGGGAGTCTGTTGGAAGGGAGATGCATCAGGTTTACAGTGTGGTTCGCTAATAGGATGATGAAATTGAAACCCGAGTTGTTTATAATTATTTATTACTGTTTATTTTAAGGTGAAATGCAACAGATAAAGAATTTTTTATACTTATTTATGCCATGTAAGAAGGAAAAGCTTTTCAAATTGTGTCGGGAGGCGTGTGGATTAAATAAAGCGGAAGGAAAAACTGCTTTGCTTGTTTTTTCTATCTATATTAAGTTTCCTTTTGATGTCCTGTTTTTGCGGTTGTCTTATCAATGCTTTCATAAGAATCGCGCAAATACTGAAAATGTCGTTAACAATGTAAAAAAATGTAACACAATTTTGGATCACCCGATATTTAGAAGCAATTTTCGTATCCTTAAGAATTGATCTGCCGATCCTAACCGCTGAAAAGCAATTCTTTCGTGATATTCAATACTTAATGAAGTCAAATCATCGCCTCATGATCACCATCTGCATCTTGAGAGCAACATAAAAAATCCGTCACCTGAACAAAGAGTATAGGCGTCATTTCTTCTTGGCTAAAGAAACTCTGACAAAGGTACAAAACGTGAGGCGTATCGCTGCAAAAATGCAAGAGTATAGTTATTGGTTTTATTTCGTCCGTCTGTCCCCTTCATAATTTCTACATTTTTTGAGGTAGAAGGTCAAATTCGGAGTGTAGCTTACTAAGGGCATGTCCACTTTCACTATTTAGTTTGGTTTTGATTGGTGCACTGGGGACGGAATTACGGGGGTGGGAATCAGAGAGAACAAAAGATCTATGTGCTATTTAGGTACGTAAAGGATTGAAATTCAGTAACCTATACAGATTCCTCTAGGCAAGATCTACATTATTATGAAGTTTAGGCCCAGTTGTTCCAGTGGGGTCGGAATTGCGGGGGTGGCAGTCACTTGGTCGTTAGAACTATGGCAACATATGGCATGTGATCTGTCATTCCATCGGAAATGATGAGAAAGGAAAGAAGATGCGAGCTTTTTTACATTTTCTACAGACTATGTTCGAGAAAATCAATTTTTTGATTAAAAAACTTGGGGGAGGTAAAGGGATAAAAATAGATGACCGCAGGGTCTGCTACTTGCCTTACTCTACTCGGGGGGAGTAATTTTTTGTTAATAAATGTATTTCTGCTTCACTGCTAAAGCTCATCCTTGGAATGTTTACAAGATTTTATTCCCCCCCCCCCTGTCTTTACGGGCGTTTCTCCTCCCTTTTTTATCTTTTGAATAGTTTATGTTTCTCACGTAAAGAAAATGATTGGTGTACGTTTTAGTTAAAGACTGTAAATTAGGTATGGATTGGATTTTGTTTCTATTGAGAATAGAAGAAGGGGAACATCGGGCCTTTCTCTTGTCTCACCAATCAAGTTTTTAATTACAAGCTTTAGGGTTCAATTTTTTTTTTTCTAAACCTACTGCTAACAGAAAAAAGTATGAGAAGGACGGTGAATCAGACAGGTGTTACGTTAGTAGAGGAGAAAGTAAATTTAGCCGAGAAATAATTGTTTGTTTGTTTGTTTTTTGTCCTTATATTGAGGAAGAAACTGATCATTCTGAAGAATAAGCGCTGCCTTTTAATACATTTTTATTCTATTCTCTTTTCAGACATAAGTCAAGATGTCTACTATTTAAAATTTGTTTAAAAATGCGTTGTAGTTTGGATAATTGCATAGATTGTGATAGCGATAGAAAGCCAGAGGCAGCCGTTTCGGCAGGGTAGAATCAAACGCAGTTGCAATGATATCCACTCGATTCCGATATGGGGAAAAATAATTTTGAATAGAAAATAGTTCGTTCAGGGAGATACTATGGCCGTCGAAGTCAATCGGATTTCGATCACCTGTGTGAAAATGCGTATATTTCTAACGTGGATTTTAATGCGCGTCTTTTCATTTTCGGTATTTAATAAAAAAAAAAAACAAACCCATCACGTGAAAATTTCAATAGGGATCTAATTCTACTGACGGAAGTGAAGAAACCTTAAAACTGCAGAGATTTTAGTAACCTTTCTTTTAAGGAAATGTTATATTTGAAAATGGGTAATACCGATTACATGTACTAATTTTAATCGTCGTCATTAAAAATCGTTTTAATTTCATTGTGGACTTTGATTCGGTGTTCCATTAAAATCTTGTGGTAACAATCTTGTTTGTGTATTGGGTACCTCTTGAACTCTCGATGTGCACTAGAACAGAACTTATTCAGTAGAAACGACATTCCATTGAGAGCATTCGCATATAATAAATAAATACATAAGGATCAGAATATCACAGACTAGCTTGTTAATGAATTTCCCTCTATTTAAAAGATTTTTTTGAGCTTAAATTTTCTTTAAATAGTTTCTTAATCTTTTTTTCATTTGATTGGAACTCGCATTTTGCCGATTATGTAGTCGCTATTTTCACCGTTAATGCCAAAAACATATAGTGCCTATAGAAAAAGAAAACCAATATTTGCCGACTTCTTGAATTAGTTATTTGGTATTGCAGTATCCATAGAATAGCTTCGGAGTTCTACTTTAAAAAAAAAGGTAAAGTAAGGCTCTTGCATTTTTAGTTAAAAAGAATTTATGGTAATACGATTTAAAATTCTAATAATTCTATAGTACATTGCAAACATTTTGGTGAGCTGAAGATACTAACGACATGATAATGTTTGGACGAATTCTTGTATACTTTGATCAAATAAAGTCGAGTATCTGTGTGGCAGGAATTGTCTAATGCCATACTGTCTACAAATGCAATGGTGACAATTTAAAATCCCGTAAAGGATCGCGAGCTGCATATTTACGAAACAAGTGACAACAGAATGAATAACGCCACATGTATGACAACATAATACTCGAGGGCTTTCGTGGAACAGCTACGAACAAAGCCAAGAAAAGCGAATTTTAAGGAGGATTTAATTAGTGAAAGTCATAAACTTGTCTGAATTTCCTAGCGGAAGCGAAGAAGAATGGCCCTTCTCGTGTGAGGCCTTTTTGAAAAGAAATAGCGACGTCGCGCAAAATGAAGAGAAACTGAACAATTAAAATTGTGCCTGTACGCGCCATTAAATAATAATAAATTTAAAACATTTATTATTAGGAGCTTTAGCAAAAAGCTACTTATAAAAATGCACGCTTGGTCTGTACGTTTATCTGTCCGTTCCCCGTTTGCACGGTAACTTGAAAACTGGGAATTCTGTTTTCAGAAATATGACCATCAAGGTCTTAGCTCGGTTGTTTCAACTTTTCAGGATTTTTCGAAGACCCCTTCAAGTCGAATTCACGTGCTAAAAGAGTGACCGTAAAGAATACCAAGATAATGGCATTTCATATAAAAATTGATTCGTCAAGAATGAATACACTGTTACTTTCTGTTTATCTTTTAAATATTGTTGAAGTAAGCACGCGATGATCGCTTTGTTGACGCACTATTGCACAATTGTTCATAATCTATAATATTATTAAGTAGCGGAAGAATGGAGCTCCATTCTTCCGCTACTTATTGTATTCACAATGTCCGTCTGTCTGTCCGTCCGTCCGTCCGTCCGTCCCCTTCATAATTTGCGCATTATTTGAGGTAGAAGGTTGAAATTCGGAATGTAGCTTATTATGGACATGTGCACCTTCACTATTTAGTTTGGTTTTGATTGGCCCACTGGGGTCGGAGTTTCGGTTGCGGAAATTAGAGAGGACCAAAAGGTCTACGCGTATTTATGCATATAAAGGAGTGAAATTCGTTATGCAAATTACTCTAAGCAAGATCAACATTACTGTAGAGTTTGGGCCAAATTGTCCCAATAGGGTCGGAGTTGTGGGTGGCAGTCACTTGGTCTTTAGAACTATGGCAGCATATGGTATGTGATATATCATTCGATCGGAAATGACGAGAAACGAAAGAAGATAGAGCTCTTTTTTCATTTTCTAAAAATTATGTTCGTGAAAATCAATTTTTCGATTAAAAAATGGAGGGGGTTGGTTAAAAGTGCAGATAAAAGGATAAAAATAGATGACCTCAGCGCTTCCGCTACTTTCCTATACCTTCCTTAGGAGGATTAATTTCTTGTTATTATTATTATAATCTATATTATTAAATAATGGAAGAATGGAGCTACTTATTGGTTTTACAATGTCCGTCTGTCCCCTTCATAATTTCTACATTTTTTGAGGTAGAAGGTTGAAATTCCGAATATAGATTACTATGGGCATGCCTACATTAACTATTTAGTTTTGTTTTGATTGGTGCACTGGGGTCGGAATTACGGGGGTGGGAGTCAAAGGGGACAAAAGATCTATGTGGTATTTAGGTACGTAAGAGTGAAATTCAGTATCTACGAGGGATGATCAAAAAGTAATGTCGCGTATTTTTTTCTCAAAAAGGACGGCAGATATGAGAAAATTGCGATATATAAGAGTTAGTTTGGTTCATTGTTAAAATTTCCTGTTAGTGTCGTATGCATCCGCCAAGCACTAGCGACTTGACAGTCCAAACAAGATGGCGGCTCTCACTTCATCGTCCAGTGCTTTTGAGCGGCGGAGTGTTATGCGTTTTCTTTCTGCAAATGGACTGAAACCAATGCGGACGTCGTGCTGCACCAAGACAACGCACGTCCCCACACAGCGAAACTGGTCACTGATGTGTTGCAGCGATGGAACTGGGAAACACTGCTTCATTCTCCATACAGCTCGGACCTTGCTCCCAGTGACCACCATATCTTCGGACCGTTGAAGAACTCACTGGCCGGTCAACATTTCCGTGACGACAACTAGGTGAAATCGGCATTTCGCAACTGGTTCCACACTCAACCGGACGACTTTTATCGACCGGGCGTGGAAAACTTGTCCACCGCTGGGATCGTTGCCTGAATCGGCTTGGAGATTATGTGGAAAAATAAAAGTTGTACATGTGTTTATGTTTTTCCCGGTCACGATTTTAGAGAAAAAAAAAAATACGCAACATTACTTTTTTGATCACCCCTCCTAGATTCCTCTAGGCAAGATTATTATAAAGTTTAGGCCAAATTATTCTAGTGGGGTCAGAGTTGCGGGGGTGGCAGTAACTTGGTCTTTAGAACTATGGCAGCATATGGTATGTGATATGTCATTCGATCGGAACTAATGAGAAAGGAAAGAAGATAGAGCTCTTTTACATTTTCTACATACTACGTTCGAGAAAATCAATTTTTTGATTAAAATTCTATCTTGGAGGTGTGGTGGGGGGGAGTGCAGATAAAGGGGTAAAAATAGACAACCGCGGGGTCTGCTATATTTGCCTGTATCCTACTCTGGGAGATTAATTTCTTGGTAATAAATGTTTAAATGTATTTCTGCTTCACAGCTAAAGCTCCTCCTTGGAATGTTTTACAAGATTTTATTATTATTTTATTAAAAAGAAATAACGTATAATATTGGGGCTTCCAATGTTATTGTTTTTGGTGTTGGTGTGACATTTTTTGACTTATTTTTCTAGGATTTTTAATTATTATCTAGGGTGTGTTTGTTTTGACATTTTATATCGAATTTTATTTTTCTCAGAAAATATTTAATTCAAAGTAATATAAATTCACCCGTAATATTTTTTAATTGTGCCATTCTTTCCTCTTTAGTCGAATTCAAGCAATGAGATGTGGAGATGGGCGAAAAGAAATGGGGGAAGGAAAGTGGAAGAGTATAAGGAGGATCCAAGAGTAGTAGGATAGGGGTGGTGGAAGTGGGGTTTTGGAGAATTGATAGAAAAAGGGAGGGAGAGCGAAAGAAAATGAGAAGCTTTGTGCGCATGTTCCGAGCTTCTCCTTGTCTCCTTGCGGAGGTGAGTAACGGGGCACCCCCTGGTGGGCCCGCTGCCTCAGCAGCATTCGAACCGGCGATTTTCTTTGGCAGGCGAAATGGGGAGAAAAGGGAGGATTGGGGCAGGGGGAATAGGAGAAAGTTTGTGGCCTACGTCTCGACGTTTAGTGGTTCGGCGCTGGAGAATTGCTTGTGGAAATTCCTCGGGCTTTGAATTGGCAAATTAAAATAGGAGGAGGAGGAGGAGTGAGCGGTGGAAATGTCGATCGTTGAAAAGAAGAAGGAGAATTGGAAGGGAGAGGAGGATCCGGAGAGAAGGGTGGGGGATTGAGTAGGTGGGGGTTGAAAAGGCACCCTGGAGGGAAAATGGAAAAGAGTGTCGTGAAAGAGCTGATGGGAGACGAGGGTTTCTTTTTAAGGCCCGCCTAGAACGAAAGAGAGAAAATGGTGGTGCACTGCAATACTGTTTCCCTCCAGTAGTATTGGAGCGTAATGAGGTAGATGGTTAACATATTTTTTGAATTGTATTTATTTACTACTTTTAGGTGTCGCCGATAAGTTAATTTCCTCGCTGTCGTTAAAAACGTTTAGACTCGCTGTTGGAACGTGCTTTAGACTCGAATAGTGTGCTCTCGTCTTTCATTGTAACATGTAGATGAGAATCCAGCTGTTTTGATTTCTATTATTGGATTTCATTAGAGCGTCATCATTTAAGTCCCTGTTCGTGACTTGACTTAACAGATGGCTATAAGAAAAAATTTGGATGAGACCAAAAAGAATATCTTTAAAAAAGTAATCTTCGCCCTGAAATGGGCTCCTTACAGTCTAAGAAATTATTTCGCTCACTTACGGGGGAACTTCAAAGATGTGACGAGGAGCATAGGTGCTTTATGGAAATTCGTTCCCTTCCTCCTTTACCATTTTCTGTTTTCGACGAATATGAACTTTGAATATCAAAGTGATCTTGGAATGTGTGATTGGAAAGGAGAACCAGATTAAGAAGAATAATGAGTTGAGGTTAGATGAAGAGGAAAATGAGAAAAAGTTAGCATCGTTTGCCTCTATTTAATTGCCAACCCTATCTTTACTTTCGTTTTCACCCCTATCCGCACTTTACTCACAGCTCTCCTTGGTTTTCTCTATCAGTAGAAATTTAAAAAAAATGGGGTTTTGGAAATTATTTTATGAAATCATTTGTCGCTCCATCAGAAAAACAAACGCGTTCTTTTTCTTTTTTATTATTTTTTCCTTTCATGTCTTTTATTTAATTGATTTCTTAACCATCTTCATTGGGTTTTTTCCCCACTTCTCTCTTTTTTGTTTTAAAGCTTATTTCCCGTTTTTTTTTTTTTTTTATAATGAAAAACACATCTTAATCCTTTTCCCATTCCCAGCAGCCAATCAGAATAAAATAAAAAGCGAAGTGTAGAGGCGGGGAGGGAGGGATAAGTGTTTCAATTAAGTGTAGGGTGGGAAGAAAAACCTTCGCCGTAATTTTTTCTCCTACGCACCAACCTCATTTTCTTGCCTGCTGCGCGACTTAATCAAAAGAAGAAGAAAAAAATTAGAGGGGGTTATTTCATTTGAGGTTTAGAAGGAGTAGGAGAAATGGAATCACTCCCCGGGGGACCATAAACGCCTTTGACGATGATGAGGGTTTTAAAGGTTCCTGTCGGTGCGAAGATCTGTAGAAATGGGGTCCCACTTTTATATTGGGGGAAGAAGAAGAAGAAAAAAACAGAGAAGAAATGAACTTGGTCGTCGCAATGTTATTTTGTTCGGAAAATTTGAATCTTATCATACCCCACGATAAAACACTCGTCCTGCCTTGAAATGTAATAGTGAAATGGGACCACTAGGAACTAGTGTCTGGAACTTCTGTGTTGTGTATGTTCAACATTAAAACTAGAGGATAACGATTATTAATGCCAGTTTCAAAACGGGAAAGTAAAAATTTTCCGATTATTTATTCAAAAAATGCCAGTAATACTAATGCCAATTCCTTGAAAAAATACCATCTTCTTTTGTTATATTTTACAATATATGTGGTATCGTTTTTGCGTGATTTGAAAAATGCACGTCAGATGGGGAAACAGTACATCAATGTTATTTTCAGTAGGCCAAGTATCCTTTCTAATAGATTGCAGAATTTCAAATATTCCATTGAGGGGTTTAAGAAGATTTTTTTGTTGTTTTTATTGAGTTGTTATTTACTTACTTTTCAAACCCGCTTATCCGCTAGGGTCGCGGGGGCAGCAGTCCTATGGAGGATCTCCAGCGATTACGATCTTCCGTCATCAGGCGCATGTCCTCCATGGTAATAACCAAGAGACTCGAACCCAGATTCTCCATGTAGTCTAGCCACTTGGTGCTAGGTCGATCCCTTGGTCTCTTACCAACCGGCTTGGAAAATAGCAACTGCTAGGAAGACTAGTTTTCGACATCTGTATCACGTGGCCATACAAGCGCAACTGAGATCGCTCTCCCACACCTCTCAGAAATCTCATTTCGGCCGACATTGCTTGTACCCGCGATCGCTCTCTTTCAGTCATTACCCAAGACTCATGACCATAGGTGAGAATGGGGACAAAGATAGATTTGAAAACTGAGAGCTTGGCTTTGTTTCCCAGCTCACGTTTCGTGACCACGGATTGCCACAGTTCACGTCTGACACAGGTTGCTGCACCGATTCCAGCATCCAATTCTTTATCCTGCCGCCCATCACTCGTGAATGCAATTCTGAGATACTTGAACTTATCCTGTCTCAATGGGGCTCCCCTAGCATGGAGAGCGCACTGAGCAGGCTGTCTTGAAAGGACCAGAACCTCAGTCTTAGCCACACTGATCTTCATCCCATCCTCTTCACATTTGGCTGCAAACCGGTCTAAATTTGTGCCATTTATCCGTACACACATCTCAGAGCTTTCGTACAGAGACATGATAGCAACCAGTACTCTAGCAACACTTTCCAGAGCTTCTCCCGAGGAACTCTGTCATATGTCATAATAGTTAATACCAACCAACCAACCAACCAATAAAAGTGTTTGACCATGAACAAATGAAAGCATATAAGAACTTCGAGGCATATAACTATCTCTAACAAGGAATCCCTCGAACATGTATGTCACAGATTTCCACCAAATTGAAATATGTTACTCAATTGAAGCTACAATAGATGCTTGCAAACTAAGAGAGTGCGGATTTTTGTTTCTTTCAAAATAAACCATGAAAACGAAAAAATTTGAGCCATTGTTAAAGTGGTGTATTAATGCGCTTAACGGAACTTCTTTCTTCCACTACTCACAGCAATAAGCACGAATCCAATTCAGATGAAATAGACAGCAGCAGATGACAATTGAATGGCTTCTCAAATTTCTAAACAAACTTAGTTTTTAAAATAGATTATTACAATTAGCTAATTGCCTTCCAGTAAAAAACGCCTAGAGGAATTAATAACCATTTCCTTAATTTATTATTTCATTTTATTAAATAATTCGGTAATCAAACACGGGGCTGGCTTCATGTGCAACGTCGAGTAATACGTTGCGTTGATGAGGGGCTATGTACCGCGGTGCTTTATAATTTTAAATAAAAATAGTATTCATGGATGCTTACCTCATCTTATAATTTATTTCGAGACGAATAATTGTACAGCAAAATTAAGGTTTTATGCTTAATAACAATGCTCTAATTGCAATTCTTTGGCGATCACCGCTAACAAGTTTGCTTCCCTACTTTCCGCCATGTTTTTTGAACTCTGCGCACTTCCGGGGCGCTTCACTGGCGCGCAACGCTATCGCTTCACGGTGTGCTTGCGCGCAAAAAAAGGCTATCTGGGGTTCCCTTGTAAGCGTATTTGTTGAGCCAGTGGATTATTACAAAAGGTACCCATGCTGAATTAAATGCCAAATTATAAAGCAGATAGAAAGAAGAGCCAAGCCACTGCTGAGCTGATATGCCCACAGCCACTGCCCACAAGCCAATTCTCTGTGGGCATGTTATAATGGCGGACGCACAGTGAGACATCTGGCGGATTCAGATGAAAACATCAGACTTGCAAAAGTCGAGGCTACTGAAATGTCGATTGTTGCCCTCTCGATGTACTGTTTTTTGTTGCTAAACAACAGTATTAGCTGGCAGTTTGTTATGTTGTACGATTGTTAAAATACATTGTTAAGCTTGGGCTGTTGCCAAAGTCATGCAATAGAAGGGGCAAATATTGACCAACAATGGAGTGCGAAGACCATGATAAATACTGTGACTTAAACAAGAAGCAGTCTTTCGCAACTGCTCTTTTGTTTGCATTTACTGTTTGCCACTTTTTTTTTTTTAATAACTCAATCGCAATAAATAAGTAAGTAAGTAAATCAAACTATAAATAAAGGAGAACTTGTGAGTTCTTCACGGAAATAGTTTTGCGTTGCTATTGCACGTTTAAGCATTGTTGGCGCTGGCTTGAAGCACACGCCGGAACTGGAAGTCACCTGACCATTGTTGTCTGAGCAATAATTTTTATCAAACTGTAAATAAAGGAGAACGTGTGAGTTCGTCACACGAAGCAATTTGAATGTGCGAGCTTTGCGACAATATGAATTGAATTTGAAACTAATTACCTCGCAAATTGCGCGCTGATAAAATCTTGTAAATAAATAAATAAAAACTTTACTCAGCCTTAATCAGCATTTCAAACAATGCATGACGTCACAAAGTGTTCTATGCTAGCAAATGCCTATAAGTTACAGACAAATTGAATTTTAAAAATAATATGCTATTGGACATTGACCGTCAGCTGACCCCAAAGCCTTCTGCTGCCTCCTACACATGCCTAAATAAATAATTGATTACCGTGTAGTGTTTATAGGGGCCGAGTCTATAGAGGAGTAGACGAGCAACAGAATTTGGATTCTAGTTCATCTAATAGTAGATGTGTTTAAATTACGCACAAAAGAGCAGCTACGTTTATACAAGACGAACACCCATATAAATTTTCTTCGGGAATAGAACTGTTTTTCACCTCGGTTTTTGGTTATACCTGCCTCTTGAAAAATTGGACATGGGTGAGCAGCTTTGGGTGGCAGTTTCAATTTGCATTTTTATTACCTAAGTGTTTACCTATAGTAAATTTCTTATATATATATTTTGATAATTTTTGTTGATAATTAAATTTATCTACTTAATAATTTCCAACTTTATATATATTATGTATTCATTAAATTAGACAACCCTTCACTTCAAAAAATTGACATTAACCCATATTTATCATGTGTTTTTTTTTTATTTATTTTTTAAAAATTTCATTCTGTATTCATTCTGCTACATCACGTTTGTAATTTGAATGATGGAGCCCCTAAGACCTAACTTGTCGGTGTAATACCATACTGGTCTTAGACGAGCTCGGATGTAATATACTTAACTAATAAATAAATAAATAAATAAATAACGGACGGCAGGCTGAGTTTTTACAAGCCTGCTAGTTCGTAATAAAGTAAATAAGCCAGAAACTGTGAACAAGATGATATGCTTAACAAGAAAAAAGGAAACCACTGTTCCATAATAACATAATTTAATAACATTAACAAATAATAGCAAAATAATAAAACAATAATAATACAAACACGTATGTACATTTCGAGAGCCAAGCTATGTAGCTGCCGTGTACGGCGAACATTGCATATCATTGGCCACTTTGAAGCGTTGGAGCAAACGATCTAGAAAATTGACGAATGGGGTCATCTTGTTACACGACAATGCCCGTCCCCACGTCGCTAGTGTGGTTAAGGAAAAACTGGAAAGGTTCAAGTGGGAAACGCTGCAACATCCATCATACAGCCCCGACCTCTCGCCTTGCGATTTCCACATTTTCGGGCAATTGAAAAAAACAGCTCAAGGGAACCAGATTCGTGTCGGACGATGACGTGAAAGAGTGAGTCACTTATAGACATTTTCAAGCAGCAACACAAGTTTTATAAGAAGGGAATCACGCGACTCGTTAGTCAGTGGGGCAAATATCTAAATGCTCATGGAGACTACTTTTAAATAAAGTACTCCGTTTGTCATATATTCGCATTGGCTCACTTTTATTTGACTCGCCCTCGTAGAAAGGTTTGGGAGAAATCCCCTTATATATGTTAACATAACCAATCAAATAAAAATGCTTATATCCTTATCAAGGAATAAACCAATAAGAATAAATTAAGGTCAAGATAGGAAATAATGAGAAACTTTTAACCAATCAAACACTGGGAATGGTCCGAGGTCTGAATTTAGGAGTTGGTTGCTTGAGTGTTTATTTGTAATCTCCAAGCTTTCTAAGCAGTTAAGTAGATGAGGATCTTTGGTGGAATATAATATTTCCACCCGACTCGGATCAGAATCGTTTCCTTGATTTATAACATGGTCAGCGAACGAGGTCTCTCATTCTTTATGTGAAAGAAATGTTCGCTAATTCTAGTTGTAACTTTTCTTTGGCTCTGGTCATAATAAAAGCAATCACATGAGCCACATGTTAATTTATAAATGCCTGGTTTGTCTTCTTTCGGTCTCCTATCTGTGATACTGCCAATAGCTTTCTTTAGGGTATTGTCATTC
>JAHWFO010080555.1:380502-420469 GCA_023313115.1 Rhysida immarginata | reverse complement strand
TGTGTGTGTGTGTGTGTGTGTGTGTGTGTGTGTGTGTGTGTGTGTGTATACGTGTGTGATAAAACTGCATCAGTACACGCACAATTTTCATCATGTGACCGCAGACTTGATGAAGTCACGGCTCGTCCAATGGAGTTTCTTATCTGCTCTTGCACCGTCCTATGTTCTTGTATCCCCTCCAACATCCACACAGGAGCTCTTTCTATCTCGTTCGTTTTTATCCTCTATCTCTTCTAATCTCTGCTCAGGGTAGAAGGGAGGGATGGAGAATGGGAGTTAAGTTCACTGTTTACGTAAAGGAGAGGGTACTCGTCTTGTGCTCGTCCATGCCGAAAAATTGAAGGGGTTTCTCTATCTGTTTCCTCCTTTATTTATTTTTTTCTCTGTCTCCCTATCGGTACTCTGCTATCGTTTGTTTCGTCTGCGGAAATTGATTCTGAATCCCCACCCTATAAGCCAAACAATGGACTCTTCTACCCTTCCCCTACTTTTCCTTTTCCAAGAACGACCCCATATGAGCGTTGGGCCTTATCTCTCATTCTCGCTCGTTCGTTCTTCCTTTTTTTCTCGTTAAGATGTACCCTAGGCAACTGAATTGGAAGTGTAATTGAAAGAGAGAGGGGAGTAAAGGAAGAAGATAGGATGGAAGCTTCGTGTGGGAGACTTTTTGTTAGTCTTCCCCTCCTTCTCCTTCCGATGTGGTGAAGACTGAATGACATCATTAGGATAGGGTTGATAAACGGAGGTCCTAATGGGATGGACCCAGGGTGAGATATAAAGAAAGTGGGGGTTGACAAGCTGTCACCTCTGTCAGCTCGCGTTGAGGGGGAAAGTGGAAGGTTGGAAAGAGAAAGAAGGAACCCACAAAAGGAGCAGGGTGAATAGAGGGAAAAGAAAAAACGATGTTTTGTTGTAGAGAATATGCCGTACCAAAAAAAAATAAATAAATAATACTTGTACCGCTTGTACCAATGTTACTTAAACGTAAGTGAACGACTTCAGAGGAAAACCTTGTGTGGCGTGGACATCAGTTTCGGCATTTTTACATTATATCTTGAGTCACTGCTGAATGAAATTGATTTTTAGTTAGCGTTGATTTAAAAGCCACGCGTTATACTCGGGTTTATACTCTACTATTGGGATTTAAGCGCCACTTTATCTTATTTTTAACCATTTTATCAACTAGTGCTGCACTGCTTTCGGCAGAAGTTTCCCTCCATTTTAAGCATTTTGGTAGCAGAGAGGGAAAAACGCCCTTCATTTAAGAGTCTCTGGTGGTGGTACTTAGCGTGATGAAACGTGATAAAATGTTAATTGCTGTGGATGGAAATTGAGTTCTCCTTCTCGCAGATAAATTAGTGCAAGCTCACCAGGGACACCTGTTAAATCGACAGCCAATTGTAATGGTGAAATCACCTTTCTCTTTCCTTTTACTTCCCTCCTCTCTCTTTCTCTGTCACACACAAACACAGACACACACACATACACACACTTTACAATGCATATGCGCACGCACGCGCACACACACACACACACACACACACACACACACACATAGCACATACTCTTATCCCCTCCACTTTTATTGATTTAAATAAATGACTTCAGGGATATCACAGAAAAGAGTTGAACGCCTTCAAAATGATTTAAGTTCAGATATTTTCTTGCGGAAAAAAGGTACAAGAAAAATTTAGAAACAAAAAGAGAAAGAGAGAAATCCTATAATTTAGTACACGTTTAAAGGTCGTAAAAATTTGAAACACTTACGAAAATGTAAGGAGGGAGTTTCTCTCACTCGTTTTTTAATAATTTCATTTAGATTTTCTTCTCCACAAAATATTTTTCCCGTTCCTAACCACCCGAACCCCAGTCTTTCCACCCATTCCGCCCATTGGCAGCTGTTTGGTCGTTTGGCCTCCAGAGGTCCCGTCGTTTCTGCACGGTTGCCATGGTAATAGCAGCGGGCGCGCCCATAATTGCTACGAGAGCGGACTTCGGGTCTCGGAGAAAGGATGAATTTTTATAACTCCATAAAGTTAACGCGCATGCTTCGCTCACAGCCTATGTTCTCTTCAATTCGGCGGCGAAATTTCCTCAAGCGTTTTATGTCCTCTTCCTGAATTTCTCTTCGCCCCAACGGCCGCGCCACCACTACCGCCCGCCCTCCCTTCTTCACTTTTCCTCTTCCAAATTCATTCATTCATTCATTCATTCATTCTCTCTCTCTCTCTCTCCGTGAACGGCATTGTTCATCCCGATAGCCGTTTCGAAACGACTTGAAACCCTTTCATTATTGGAGAGGCTTGACTCAGTGAAGTGCGTGGCGCCAGCGCTCATTTTCGATTGGTGACTGCCTGCCCGTCTATGACGTCATTTCTCTGACACACATTGAACTGAAAATGGCGTCGCATCATCGTTGGAGGGGGAAAAGTCAACAGTCTTCTGCTGAGAAGCCTAACTGAAATTATTTCAACGTTCATGTCAATATCTTAATTTTTATTTTAAGAAGAATTAAATTCTTAAGTATTTTTCATGATTTGTTTCCATTTCATACATTATACAGTTCATACAATTATTTAAACATCTGAGGTTTAGCTTGTAAAAATCCTCATAAGAACATCCAATAATTACTCTTTAACTCAATTTTACGCCAGTAAGTAAGATAGTCTCAGCCTGCGAACTGGGTACTGCCATGGCCACCGATAAGAAGGTGGCCACGGTACTGCTCCAACCAGCCCTGTCCGTAGTTGCGCAATTGGTTGGCGCGTCTGCACGGTGCCAGAAGGTTCCTGATTCGAATCCAGGCTGTGGAAATTTCTTTCCTATTTTCATACAATTACATAATTTTTCTTTGAGATTTTTATCTGAAGATTACCCTAAAATTACACAGTCCAGTCACACCTCCTATGTTCAACATCAGCGGAAAATGGTTACGTCCAAAAGGTAGTACCAGTATCAGAGGTGGGGGGGGGGATATATATGAAAGGTGTCAGAGGGAAGCAGAAAACATTGCAATTGTTGGAGTCATGACGAAATGTAGCGATTTATTCGACCTCCAAAGGGGCATGATAATCGGCTTCCGAGCCAGGGGCGGCAGTATTTCCGAAACGGCTAGTTTTGTGAACTGTTCGCGTGCCGCCGTGGTGAAAGTGTACCGTGCATGGCAGAATGGCAATACCCAAAATCATCGACGTGCCAAGTGTGGTGTACCAAGGGCCATAGACGACAGGTGAACAACGGATACGGAGATGCGTGCAAGCCAACAGACCTGCAATTGTGGACCAACTGACCTCCCAGATGAACCAGGGCAATGACGTGTACCGCGTTCAGCGTCAGAAAACAAACACCCTGCAAAACGTGCTGCAAGGGTCCAGGCCAGAGGAGGTAGCCTTATGGTCTGAGGAATGTTTTCATGGCATTCCCTTAGTGCACTCATCATTGTGGACGGTACCATGGATCAATGGTATGGTACGGAAGATGGCTTCTTGACCAGAAAGTCAGAGATCAAGGATTTGGGAGTATATTTCGCCGACAATTGTTCCATTTTAAAGCATATCTATACTTTGAATGGTGATATTTCCCGTCGAGTAGATACTCTAAAAGGCCTTAAGCAGTATTTTTCTGATTACATCTCTTTTTATTATACTGTTCAAAGCGTTTGTAATACCCAAGCTTTATTGCGCGTGGATATGGTATGGCGGCAATAAACAAGCCTTGGCTTTTATCCAAGGTAAATTTACCAGCTTCTACAATTTCCTTGCAACTAGGTCTAACTTTCAGAATGTACTAGATAGCAGCAGACATTGCTTAATATTAACACCCTTTTTAGCAGATGTCTCTTTAATATGCTAATCTTTATCATAACAGAGCGTGCGATTTTTCAAATTTTGTATATTCATTTTTAAATATTATATTTGTAAACTCGACTTTCCAATATAAGCCAACAATGGCTTCTGGAAATGCCAGAGATTCTTTGTAATTTTCAGCAATTATGATAATAAATAATAATAATAATAGTAATATATATGTATTAAAATTTTATAACATTTATCGTTTTCATCAATAATATCAACATCTGAGGTTTGGCGTGAAAAAAATCCTCTTAACGATTATACGCCAGTAGGAAGGATAGTCCCAGCCCGCGAACTGGGTACTGCCCCAACCAGCCCTTAGGACATGTAGATAGTGTAATGCTTCCATGTCCACGGTGGCGCAATAGACAAGTTTCAGTAGAGTCCCTGTATAAAGATTTTATACAGGGACTCTAGTTTCAGTAGAGTGCCTATAATAAGAGTGTGGCCAACGATGGTGTTATTTTCTATTGGCTAAATGCTTCACGTGATTAAAATCGGCCATTACTTATCCAAGTTACAATAGTCAGGAAGCGCAATTGAATACATTTTTCATAATAAAATTTATTTAACTCTTTCAGAACGTTATAATTAGATATAGAAAAATAAACTAAATGCAACCTAACCTCACACTGGGTTAATTTCCAGAATTTACACATTAATTACAAAAAAAATAATAAAATGTACACTATAATTTTGGACAGAGGGAGTATTTTATGGAATTATATATTGATTTATAATAATATAAATTGTTTATTGATAAATATTCTATACTTTGGTTGAATAATCTAAAATATTTTTAATAAAAAAATTAGAAAATAATTTAAATAATAAGTTGAAGTAAAAATGATAAGGACAGGTTTAATATTTCATATAATACTTCATGTAAGTCAAAAAAACAATAAAACAATTTAACGAAACAACTAATTTTGAATTTTACATAGTCTATGGGGGGTTTTAATTTCATATAAAAATTTGTTTTGTAATCTTTTAATTTACCTTTTTCATTGTTTATGTTTGATTAATGTGTATAGAAGTAGCAAACTGTTATTTAAATACATGTATTATATTTTTTTTGTCATTAATAGTTAATTTTAAGAGAATTAAACTAAATAAATTTTTCACTATGATTTTTAGCTAAATCAAGATAATAAAATTGACATCCAAAAAATAGATAAAAATAAATAAATATCCACAATTAGGTTTAATAAAATAACTATCAAGGTAATTTATTTCAAATTTTTTTTTAAATAAAATTTTAATATCAAAACTAAGATATATTTACAAAACTTAGATTTAGATCTTTAAAATAATAAATCTACAGAAGCCGCATTAAAGTCTGAAGTGAAGTTCATAGTTGATTACTTATTAAAATTTACCAAAAAACATTAACCTACTTAAGCCCTAAGATGATTTGTAATAATTCTACTATAAATTTGCACATAAAATAATGGTCTTTCAAATCTAAACCTTTACATCATGATGCTCCTTATATTAAATATTTATTTTTAACTTCAAAACCAATATATTACTAATTATGAATTTTTTAAAACTTCATGGTCATTATAAACTATTATAAATTAACCTAAAGTTTTTTTATTTATTCAATAAAAATTATAAAATACTCATTTAATTAAAAGTTTTTCAATGTTATAATACAATCAAACTGTTATATTAAAAATATAAGATTAAACATACATTTTTTTCTTCTTGTTATTCTTCTTACTATTTTTATTATTCATTTCTATATTAATAGTAAATATGTGATTATTTTAATATTTTTTGAGGTTAATTTATTGTTTTGATTTACAATGTGATTTTAATAAAATCACATTGTAAGAAGAAAGAAATGAATTTTTACTTTTTTTGTGAAATAATTAAAAATTATATAAGTTATAAATTTCTTTAAATTGTAATATTTAATTACATATTCCCGGTCTGAAAATATGGTATACATTTATCATACAAAAAAAATAATATTGAAATGTACACCTTAATTTCGGACAGAGGAATTATATATTGATTTATAATAATATAAATTGTTTATTGATAAATATTCTATACTTTGGTTGAATAATCTAAAAATATTTTTAGTTAAAAATAATTAGAAAATAATTTAAATAATAAGTTGAAGTAAAAATGATTGCATTAAAAAAAGAAAGAAAATATTCTACACTTCAACAATAAAATTTGAAAATTAAATATCCAATATAAGGACAGGTTTAATATTTCATATAATCCTTCAATTAGTTCAACAAAACAATAAAAAATTTAACGAAAAAACTAATTTTGAATTTTACATACTCTATGGGGGTTTTTAATTTCATGCCATATATCATATAAAAATAAATTTGAAATGTTTTATTTTTCCTTTTTTTTTTTTGTTTATGTTTGATTAATGTCTACAGAATTAGCAAAATGTTATTTAAATGTTATATTTCTTCGTCATTAATTAGTTTCTACGAAGTTAGGTCTCTATATTGTAATTTATTCCTATATAATCTTTGTTTTGCCATACAAGCTTAATCCAAGTTGGATAAAAAATGGCGGCGAGAGCCCGTTGGCCACACTCTTATTATAGGCACTCTAGTTTCAGCGATTAGCATCGCCATCTGATGAGAAAAAAACAAGCGTCTGAAGGAGATCTCCAGTCACCAGCTCCTTTCTCGCTGTTCACTGTTGCGGTTGCCATGCATCTTAACGTGGCTTGTATTGTTCCCGGATGCCTTAATTATGAAAATAAATCACTCTTAGAATCACTTGGCACCTTTTCCCAAATCAGACGAACTTAAGAAACAGCGGATAGCTAAAATTAAGAAAGATGGTGAGCGTTGTTTATTCTGCTCATTTTAAAGACCGTGATTTTCGCCAGCTTTTGCACTCCCACAAAAAATATTTGAAACCTGGAGCAGTCTTATCGTTATTTGATTGGATCCCTAAGAGACTGATAAGACAATAATACATTTTAAATTTATTAATCAGGGATTTCAGTTAGTTGTGCTGCTTTATAATGCAATTCTAAGACTGTATCAATGTGATGACAGTTTGTACTTAACCTGCAAATAAAGAAATGGTTGATGATATATAAACTGAATATGAGATATAAAATATAAACTGAATATTCACATAATATGTATTTGGCTAGGTTTTATTTCATCGTACTAACAACTCGCTTGAACATTAAAGCATTTTTTATTGGACTTCAGAGGTTGTACATTTTAAATAGCATTTAATTTGCTCAGCAGGGCATTCCCAATGTACATCTTGAATTTCTTCATAACTGAACAAGATTCACACCAGAGAGTAACCACCTTATTGTGAAGGTCTGACTGTTATTTTAGAGCAAACTTCTTTCCTTCGAGATGCGTAATTTAACATCTTGCATGTACCCTTCGTCTAAGAGATAACTTGATTATTTTATTTGATTGCGTTGCCATATCACTCGTCTTGCCAATGAGATAAGAGTTCCAGCCTCACAGTTAAATTTTCGGAATAGAAGTGTTTCCCATATAGGGATTAAATGCTGGGCCCAATTACCATTGGAGATACGGTCTTTGCAACCTTACTCTTCGTTCCGAAGAGCTCTTCGGACCTTCTGTTTTTATAATTTACCTATCAATCTGCAACTTTCAAAATTGTTTTAATTTACCTTTGCTATATCATTTCTTAAATAGAAACATTTTTTTTGTTTTGATTATGCAATTCGTCACCTTGATGTTAAGTAAGCTATTAGGGGCTACTTTTTTTTCTTTTTAGTTTCTCATTGTTTTATACCCTACCATAGCTTTATCATTAGTTTGTTACAACTACTATCTCAGGAGCTCTATTTGTTTTATTTGTCTCATTAGTTTATTTTATTAGTTTCATTTGTTCTTTTTTCTTTTTTTATTTGTTTTTGCCTCAGATTACTTATCTGTATTTTAGCTAGATTTAATTATTTAGCCCATAGATTTGTTTTTTATATCTTAGTTATTTACTATTACTTACTAACCATGTTTTTTAATTTATACTGTTCTTCTCACAGTGCCCTCCTCGCCTAACTTGTTGGTTTTTACCATACTGGCCTCGTAGGGCTCTATTGTAACCCATTGAATAAATAAATAAATAAATAAATAAATAAATAAATAAATAAATAAATAAATAAATATGTTGTTGGATAACATTATATAAGATGATTAGAGTAGATTTTCAGATTGATTCCCCAAAACAGTATTTTATTCATTATAACTTTCTCGCGTACATGTTCTCCATACGGGAAGAATGTGGTTTCTATCTCCTTGGGCGTTTTTCCATGCTCTCAGTGTGGCGTTTTTCCATGCTCTATCTCCTTGGGCGTTTTTCCTTGTCTATTGCTTGACGCATCTGCACGGTGAGCAGAAGGTTCCTGGTTCGATCCCAGGCTGTGGAATTTTCTTTTCTATTTTTCATCAATAATTTCATCAATTTATCTTTTTATCACCTTTTAGCAATTATAATATTAAAAAATAAATGAGAAACATTGCAGTTAAATTATTATTATTATTATTATTATTATTATTATTATTATTATTATTATTATTATTATTGCAGATTGTGACTGTTTCTCTTTTATTTATATACTAGATGATATATCCGGTGTTGCTCGGGCTGTTTGTTTGATGAAATTTTGCAATATCTGAATCTGAATATAAATAAGAACACATAAAAAATCTTTAATGACGTGTATATTCACTTTGGAAAAACGAAAAGAATTCTTTAAAATGGTCGCACTGGAATTTTGTGTCCAATTGGGTTTGCCCAGGAACATTCGACATTGCATCCCTAACATTTTAGAAGATCAAGAAAGGCTGTGAATATTGAATTATTTCTGTCTAAATTAAAAATACTTCATAGATGGATTATGAGAGTAGAGGAACTCTGTTTAAACCTAATCAACATCTGTCATTAACATGTAACCGTTTCAATAGAGTTGTATTCAGTCAGAGAGCGTGGAATCATGTTCTGAATGTGGTTGTTTATATTGACAGTATCAGTTTTAGCAGCAAGGACTGCTCTCTCACACAATCAGTTGAGATCTTTAGAATTTTTTTTCTAATATGTTTAGAGAAACGTTATCTATAACTTCTAACTACATTACAAAAAACATATGAAAAATTATTAGCTTATTAGGGAAAGTCGCTTCACTTTTCACCAAAATCTTGAGAAGTTGTATTCTCTATTTGTTTTAGAATATTAATAAACAGAGAAAAAAATTGTTATTAATAAATGTTTACTCTATTAATTAATATCGGAGGTAATGGCGTGAAAAAAAACTCCAAAGACCATTTTCCAATTATTATTGTTTTAGAATAATTTCTTCCATCTCTCTAAAGATTTTAATAAAAAAATAATGATTTTTATTTATTTATTTATTTATTACTTTTTATAACTAATATCACCCTTAAAACGTGAGTCATTAAGGCAAACAACAATGTAACCTCTATTGTTTCCAACAAACGAAAAAATACTGATTGCTAAAGTCCAAGATGGAAACAATGAAGATTAGACCAATTGTTTCAAATCCTAGACCAATCAGAAAGCCGAATGAATGCCAGCCACACACATCTCAGTTTTATATATAAGATTGTGATTGTCTAATCATTAATTTCTAGATTCTAGCTTTGTTTTTACTGTTTTGTTTTTCTTATTGACTTGGCTTTGTTAGCCAATATTGTTTCTTTTTTCTTTTTTCTCTTTTTATGTGTTTCACTCATCAACCCTGTTGGGGCAACACGGGGCTTTTTCTCTCAGGTTTCATCTGAAGGGGTCTTCCCTGTTGTTGTTACATTATTATTAAATTTATTAAATTATTATTATTATTTATGCCCACTCCTTCCTTCGCAAACCGTTGCTTCTGTGTACTGGTTTGCCTGTTTCAGGAGATTTCAAGCAAACAGTTATGGAATGACGATGCCATATAAACTTTGGAGGTAGATGTTGTCGAGCTAGCCAATTTCTTGTTCTAATTGCTGTAAACGCGAGGCTCTTTTGGATTATAAAACAGTAGCTCAAGTCAATCCGGATCGAAACGTGCATGTAAACGCAGTGTGTATGTCAAAGAATATACTGCGTATCTCGAGGTAAAGAGTGCTTGAGTCTTGCAGCGATTAAACGTAGAAAGTGTGAAAATTAGTAATCATTTGGGGACAGGAAACTAATCGTTTGCGTTGGCATATTAAATAATTTCTAATTTATATATTGGTATATGTTATTTAAATTTATTAAAAATTAAAAATTAATTTAAATTACATATATTGCTGAATTAATACAGAGATAGCGTTCTTTTTGTCAGCTTGTACTCATTTGTTATTGATGGAGAAATGGTTGCTGCGCTCTTTTTTGTCCACCGCTTTCCTCCGCCTTCCTGTCCCCTCCTTGATGCCTCCTTCCTTCATCTTCTTTGCGGCTGCCGCGGCGTTCTTTTCTTTGCGTTGCCTCTCTTTTCATTGAATCTCTCTTTACTATCTCATCTTTTGTCCTTTGACCTTTCCTCCCTTCCTTCCCTTCTCTTCTTCCCTTTGGCAATGTTGGGCTCTCCACTGCTCATCTTCTTTTCCATCCCAATCCTCTTAAAAGGTTCCCTCCTCCTACTTCTCTTCACTCACCCCGAATCTTCCCTTTCCCTCCCTTATCTAATTGGCTGGAGAACGGATGCATTGAAAATGCTGATGAAGGGTATAAAGGGATAAAGGGCGAAGGGACGGGAGATCTTGTGTGATTGAGAACCCCCCTTGATTGTCAAATTCCTTGCCCCGAGCAATTCATCAGTGCGCGTGTGTTTAAAGTAAAGATGTACCTTCGTGTTTCGTAATGGGAGTTGCCTGTGTTTTTAAAATACTTTCCTTTGCTGGATGTTTTCTTTAATTTCATGACAATCAGTTCTGTTGCTAATATTGCTTTTGTTTATTAAATTATGAATTTTTGCTGGTGTTTTTTCTTACATACTAATTGCTTTGAGTGGATAGCAAGTTTGTAAATTGCATTTGCTGATTCAAAATCGTTGTTTATAAAATAAGTTCAAGTCCGTGGTTTTATTTTATCTTTGCTTTACTTTATCTGTGCTTTACTTTATCCTTACTTTTTACTTTATCCGTGCTTTTACTTTATCCGTGGTCACGGATTTGATTCCTGCCGAGGGCATGGATTTTTGTGTTTGTCCCCTTATTAATAAGGTTGGAAGACCAAACAAAGCCTCATTAGGTTAATCCCCTCCTAAACTAAATTTCTAATAGACCCAATTGTTATTTAACATCCTCGTCACCGAAAAGGTAAAAGAGAAATAGAAATATAGTGCCTTGGTGATCCTTCTCCTATTCCTTAACGTGAAAGACAATTTGAAAAGGTTTTCGCAGAGGTATTCCAACGATATAACTATAAACTGAGCGGCCGATTTATTATGACCATCTCCTCAGTACTTCGTTGGCCATTTTTTGCCATTAATACTGTATCGATTCTTCTTGGCATGGACTCCATGGTTTGTGTAATCTGTGACCATGCTTGATGAATATCACTTTCCAGTTATGTGAGCTATGATGGTTGTGGATCCGCCTGTCTGATGGCGTTTTCAACTTCATCCGCAAATGCTCAATAGGATTGAGATCTGGAGATTGTGGGGGCCGCCTAAGCGAAGTAAACCACGTTCATGAAAGTAGTCCTGCACTATGGCAGGGCAATTATCTTGTTGAAAGTAGCCCTCTCCATTGGGATAAACCATCAAGATGATTTGTTCAGCAACGATATTTAAATATGTTGTGCGATTCAGACGTTGATCAACACGAATTAAAAGGCCACAACGCATGCTAGGAAAATAACGCTGTCTCCACTAGCCTGTATTTGGGGGTCCCATGCCTTCGTTCCATTTCCGCCAAATTCTCACTCGGCCATGTGCATGATGCAGCCGAAAACGTAATTCATCGGACCATATATTTCGTTTCCAATTATCGATGTCCAATCCTTGTGCTTTTATGCGAAATGGAGACGTTTTCTCTTGATATCTGCAGACAGCAAAAAGGTATTCGAACAGTGCGTTCAGAGATCATTTGAGAGGATCCTTCATTAAGATGTACTGTAATTGCTACACTGTTGTGTGTTTATTGTTTGAGATTATTCTGGACACACTCCGTTCCGCCCGAGCATTCACTAGCCGATGACGACCACAAGTTGCACTTTGAGCCCCAGGTTTAAACACTTTAACAACTTCTACTCTTCGCCGATACTCGCTCCATGGCTTCGAGCTCCTACAGTCATCTTACGTTCAAAGTCTGTTAAATGGCGTTGTTTACCCATATCTTCACAAACAAATCACTTCTACTACTGTCACTCGCATTAAGCTTTCTTTTTATACCAATATCGCCCTCTAGCGACAAGAGCGTAAGGCCAAAGTTAATTTGCTTAAGCTGTCATGTGGTCATAATAAATTGGCCACTCAATGTATACCCATAAAAAGTATCGGGAAAAGTTTCGGAAAAATAAATTTATTTCAGATATTGCTACAACACCGTAAAATTCTTCAAAGTACATCTCTTGAACGCTGACACACTTTTGCCAGTAGGCATATTCGGCAACTCAAATCTGACTGAGTCAGATCTGACTAGGTCATGTGACGTATGACGATTTTCTGACTTGCATCTGAGCTGATCTGAGTCGAAGTGCCGAATGCAAAATCTGACTGACTTGACGACTGAAGCGACATCGACCTGCAGAATAGATCATTAGATAGTTCATGGAGCAACCCAACGTGGCTAATTTGAAAATAAACATGACAATTAGTAATGAATCCTCACTATCCCGAACCCATTAAAACAGCGTTAACGACAATAAGGCTACTATCAGCTGTAGCCATTTTCGAGAGCGAAGAAAACGAAATATTTTTAATCCTATCGGAATAAAAATACAATCATTGTCCTGTAGTAGGAGGGAAAAGTTTTCGTATCGAAACGATCGCCTGTGCAGGGGTTCTCAAACTTTTATTTGTTCCTAGCCCACCCTAATTATGTTTAGTTTTTCTTAATTTTTTTTTCGCGGCAAGGTCATGCAATTTCACAATGCATAGCTGTACCGCGGTACACCCTTTTGAAAACGGATTAAAACCCGTTTTTTCCTTATCTTTTGTTATCCTTGACCCCTGCTACAATGGACAGAAGAGAGGCTACGTCATGGATTAATTTTCTGACTTCCTCAGTCAGAAATTTTTCGACTGAGCAAACGTCACGATTCTGACTGGATTTGATCTGTCACAAGTCCTTTGCCGAACACGTTTTCGGAGCAGTCAGTCAGTCAGAATCAGTTGCCGAACGCTTCGCGCCTCTGATCCAGTCAGATCTGACTCAGATCTGAGTTGCCGAATACGCCAAGTGGCTTTTTCGCGACTCGAAGGTCCCTGGTAGGTGGATTCCGGAAGGTGCTTAAGGGTACGCGTGCAAGCTTCTTTGACAGCACTTAGGGTCCCATGGTGGTGTCCTTTGAGGGAGGATTTGACTTTTGGGTATAGGAAAAAGTCTGCTGGGGCCAAGTCGGGACTGTAAGGGGGTTGGGTAATCGTCGCAACGCCATTTTGCGTCAGGTAGTCGGTCACCTTAGGGCATGTGTGGCTGGATGCATTGTCGTGATGCAATTTCCAATTTCTGGCGATGGCTGGCCTCACCCACTTAACCAACGGTCTGAATTCAGCACTTCACGCACACGTTGGACGTTGTCGTCGGTTCTTGACGTCGACGGCCGTCCAGCGCGGGGCTCTTCCTCCGCACTCTCTCGGTCATCTTTGAAGAGCTTGTGCCTCTTAAAAACTGCAGTTTGTGACATGCTTTCTTCCTTGAACACTTGGCGAATCATGCCCAGCGTCTCGTACCCGATTTCCCCAATCCAACACAAAAGTTGATGGCGTACCGCTGTTCAATCGTTCGCTGCATTTTGAGCTTACACCGAGTCACTGGACAGGGGTCCGCAAAACTTTGATCTGTCCTAAAAATGCTCGCAGGCGACTGACACTTGGCGCGTTTTGAAGGTCAGACTCCACACCATCAAGCACGCCCGATACTTTTATACAAAACCTGTATGATTAAAATTCGAATTTATAAGTAATGAGTATCTAAACGTTTTCATTCACTATAGCTTAACAGTATTGTCGTTTGTTGCGGATGGCTCGACACTAATCATCGAAACGAATTTAGCTCTCTTCAAAGAAAACTTAGTGCAAAAAATAAATAAATAAATAAATAAATAAATAAATAAATAAATAAATAATAAAACTAGGCAGTCACATTCACTCCAGACATTCGAAAAAAGAAGTTATTTTTCAGATTAATTATAAATGAACAAAGAAGCATAATTAAACCTTGTAATTTGAAACGTAGCTTCAGTATTTTCACCATCACTTTGTAATTTCGCGGGTTCAAAATCGATTTATACCTGAATTTTCAGTAGCATTGTCGCTACTGCGATTATGTAAAGGAACTGTTTTAGCAAAATTAGCGCGCCATGTTCACGTAACCAAATTTATGTTACATTTTGAGAAGCGGAGGAAGCGTGTTAATTTGGAAAAATCAGAAAATTTTAATTAAAATTAAGCTAATTTATACTCATTTTTGAGGAACAATTGAGTAATTTTTCTGTAACGAAAAAAGAACTTTACGTTCTCTTGTCTTTGAGACAGCCAGGAAATGGCATTGGAGGACTGATTTTCATTTCATGAACTAATTGAAGCACTGCCATTTATTTTTCTAGGCATGAGAATGAGGATTGCTAAATACCTAAATATCTTGTAACCATTACCAATTGTTGCCAATTTTTCGCTAAATATCTTGTAACCATTATCATGTCCATAAAAAGGCAATTATTTCATGAACTGATCACCAGAGTACGCCGCTTCCATTATTTGCTCTTACCTTTTAGCGACCTTTTTCTAACGGACAAGTTGCTGAAGTATCCCTCAATAAAGAGTACAAATTCTTGAGGGATTCAGTCCATGTTTCATCCATTGGGTAAGATCATTCTGAATTATAATTACTCTAGACTGAAATTACTCTGGATTGAAACAACTATGACTGACTACTCCAAGCACTTCTTAAACTCCAACAGGCGCTCCGGACAATACGATCTCAAAATGGATGTGTAATTCTAATAATAAACTGTTCTTTAGTTATTGTGGACTTATGTTGAAGATTATTTTGGTTACTTTATCTTGATTGAAGATTGAACATTCCAGGTTGGGCTTGAAAGATTTTGAGAAAATGGGCAAGAAAGAGTCACTGAAATTCAAATGTGTTAGAAACTTCAGCCAACCTGGGCAGCCCAACCTGACCTTGAGTGACTCTTTGTCGCCCATTTTCTCAAAATCTTTCAAGGGGCAAGGTGTGATTAAAAATTGTTTTTAGTCTAATGTGGTGTTGCTCTACAGGGTAGCAGTCGGAAATTTTTCTCTATCTTTAATAGTTTTCGAGTTAGCAAATGGATGACCTTAAATTTGGGAGTCAAAGTCAAATTTGAGTGCGGCAATGAATTCCCCCCCCCCCCATTACTTATAAACCATACTCCTCAGATCTCACCTACCTGGCAGCTTTGAGATATCTGCCATGTTACCAGACTTTTTGGACACCCTGTATATAAATCATGTATTCAAATTCTCTTCTTCAATCTTGAATTTTAACTTGAAGAGGAAGTGGTAGGGAAAAGAAGTACAGTCTGTCAAATTTAGGGAGGGGGGGGGGAGCCTAATTTATTTTTATGAATCAAGCCTTTTAATTTACTGAATTAATTTTTAAAAATTTTAATTTGTTTTTGCAACCTTTAATTAATAAACTCTTTATTTATTATTTAATAATTAATTATTAATTAAAAAAACTCAGGAAAAACATAATCAAGTTCTACTGTCTAGTTGGTGATAGTGCGAACGGTATGTTTGTACAACTGTTTTTTATTAACCTAGTTTTTTAAAACCTAATTATGTTTTTAAAACTAGTTCTGCTATTATTATAGTGCGTATGTAGTATTACGGAGCCCACTTGTGACAGTATTGCATGATACTAGAGCGAGGATTTTTATCGTGCTGATTAAAATCTTGGCGAAAAAGCTAAAATTGGAAGAAATGGAAAGTGCAATGCTAGATTAGTATATGCAAGTGCGATGGAAAGCTATTTTTACCAATATTTCGAAGAAATTTTACTACAGTTGACTCGCGATAATCCGACATTTGACAGTTCGACACCACACTCAGTAGTCCGACGCCGCGTCGGATGACTGCCAATGAATATAGTCTTTGGTAATCCGACATTGTTTGATAATCCGATCCCCGCTCGGTCCCGTAACTGTCGGATTATCAAACAACTGTCCCGGGATGTCAACTGTATTTATATGTGGAAAGAGCATAATGTTGCCCCTTCTCGAAAAGAGAGGGCGATATAAATGAAGCTAGGAATAAAGCTGTGGATTAGGAGAAATACGTGTAATCTAGAGCGTTAAGCTAGAAACATAATGATGTTCTTTTATTCACATCACTGTAATCCCGTGTAATCTTCTTGCGACTCACAAGGAGAATATAGACCGCAGTTCTAGCTTCATTTATATGGCCCTATGTTCATGAGAAGAGGCAACATTGTACGAAAAATAGCAAACTGTCTAATAACAGCATTTCCATTTATTTATTTGGATTATAGCGAGTTTTGAATATAGATACAACATTTTCTTTGCTTGGACAATTACACATATCCGATAAAAGTGGTGGTTTTGAATATCCTATTTTGTCTTTTGTAAACAATTGGATCGATCTCATAATCACTACTTTCAAAATGAACAGAGCTGACCCTGTTGCTTTTGCTGGGATTCCATTTATTTCTCCGACAAAAATGTACCCATTGCTTTTTTCTTACTTCTTCAGCAGGAAAAGGGTGAAACGTAATTGTTACACCCGAATATCGAACAAACTTGGTAAGATCGGTGAGGGATGGTCAAATCGATTTCAGATAATCGTGAGCAAAACTGTGCTAAGAAGAGTTTCCAAATTCATTCAATGTCATTCATGTAATGTCTCCTTTTTAAAATCATCTAGTCGTATTACTGAAGATGAAGGCTCATATTAGTATCCTTGGCAGTTTGAAATACAGAACAAAGGGTGAATTTTAGATCAATACAGTACTTTACAATATGGAAAGAGAGATAGTGACATTTTATTTTAGTTAATATCTTATTCGACCTCCGTACTGAAATTAAGTCAGCCACCCTTCTTACTTTTTAAAAGGTTCCGATACACAGCTTCCGGTGTTTGGACCCATTCTTGCTGCGAAAACTAACCATGTTGTTAGCAGTCGATAATAATGAATGCTGTTCAGTGGAAATGACTCCCTTTTCATGTGACTTGAGTCGTTAAGCTGAGTTAGATGAGTCGAGGGTTCGCAAACACTTAAAGATGGGTCATATAACTTATCTATGGTACTGTATTCTTATAATTGAGTCAGAGAGCTATCACCTAAAAAAATGAGTCCTACGAACTGGAAATTGCTGTGAGTGTGCTTGCATTCAGACCCAACGGAATCAATTGCCCCCCCCCCCCCCCAAGGAGAAATTTTAATGTTTCCATGTTTCATTAAATATTTAACAAAATATTTAACTAAATCCATTCTGGAGTATGTTTTCAATTACATGAGGGTTACCCAAATGAAAAGTGAACGCGTCCCAAAGCGTCATAACTACAGCAGAGAAAACAGCACTGTAGTGAGTTTGATGGGCTAGTAGATTCCAAAGTGCACCGGAGTGCATAAACTGCGACTTCACCTGCTCGTGTGTATGCAACGAATTTTAGAAGGATATGTATAAATGGACGCGTCCAGGACCTAACATCGAGGAGAAGTGCGTTTTTTATTGGCGGAAGGTGAGCAGAATGTCAAGATTTATCGTCGAATGTAGGCTGTGTATTGTGAGCACCATCAATGCTGAACAGTACTTCGGCAATCAATCAAAAATCAACTGCACTTTCTATTAATCGCAAGCTATTAACGGATGTTTTTCAAACTGCTAATCTTCAACCAATCATTGATATACCAACACGCATCACTTCAACGACTAATACTATGCTTGACCAATATGTTATACCAACTCACTGGACCAAATTCACGATAACATCCATGACTTTGCCTAAATGTGACCATAGATAGTGCACTCACTTGTAAATTTTATGATGCCTTGATTATCAAGCACTCTCCTGTAAAAAGAACACGTATAATCTATAACTTTCGTAAAGTAAACTGGCTGAAATTCAGAGAGGAGTTAACCAGACAGCTGTAACTTAATAAAACGAGTCCTACGATCTTGAAATTGCTGTGAATGTATATGCAATACGTGGAAGCCCTTGCAGATCAGTTCGAAGTTCTTCCGCGCACTTCACATACCAATATAAACTGTCCACAGTATGCAGCATAAAGTTGCATACATACAAATTGCAAATTGTGCAGTCTCTTACACCGGATGATAAACCACGTCGACTATCCTTCACCTGCGAAGTGCTGAATGCTATAAATACGGATAATAACTGCCTAAACCCTATTTGTTTCAGCGATGAGACTATTTTCCACACATCTGAGAAGGTTAATCGCCACTACCTCAAATATGGGGATCAGAGAATCCGCACGCTGTTTGTGAATATCAGAAACCATCAATAAGGAGACATGACATTAGCTGATTTTACGTGTAATGCGCATCTTTCTCGCGCAGATTCTGTTTCATCAGAAATTACCAGATGGCGCTGCAGGTGATGATGACGTGATGGTTTCAATTAAAGTGAAGATGAAAGTTGGAAACAACGGTTATGTTCGTTAACATGTGTCTGACACAGAGTAAACAGAGCGATCATGCAGCATTAGATGTGTTAGCCAGCTGCATCGCCACCGGAAGCTCTCGCGCGGCCATCTTTTGGTGGGACTCAGATCGCAAATTCCACGGCACGTATTTGAGGGTAGGGAACAGTTTTTTTTCTACTTTAGCTACCGTGGAATGAGTGAACAACATGCCATACTGCGTGGCATACGGATGCAACATGAGAACAACAAAAGACAGCGGGTTATCTTTTCACAAGTAAAGAAAAGAGAATTGTAAGTCAATCGTGGGTCGTTTTCAACCCATGCCCAAATCGCTGCAAATTATATCCCCAGTCTTTCTTTGTGTCCCCAACATTAAAAATGTTTGTTTCCTAAAAAATGTTTGTTTGATAAAAATATCAAAGAATTTCAGATGCTGCAGTATTATCAATGTAAGATGCTGCTAAATGCTTTCTAAAAATTCACTTTTAGACAAATAATTAAATATATACTGGAGATGACCTCCAAACATGATGTAATAATATTTCTATCGAAAAATGGAAGGAAAAATTTTGTAATCAATATTTTGCCCACTTTCTGACTACCTACAGCTTTGCAACATTCCCCAACGGCGTTTTATAGATGACAATGCATGTTTCAATCGTTAGTTTCACTAGTTTTTTATTTATTCGTATTTAAGTTTAATATGTATCACGGTCTGTAGATATTCATGGTCATCGAGCTCCATTGTTAAAATGAAGCTAAAGTTTCTAGCTCCCAATAGGGCGGCAACTCCATTGAAAAGTGGCGCTGCATGTACAATCGGCCCCAAAACGCCTGCAGCGCCGCCCTATCGACAGACAGAAACATTACTTTCATTTTCAGTTTCAATGAAAAACCTCTATCGCAGGTCACGGTCGGCCCTGGTGCGATCTATGCGGCACCTGGCGCAATCTGTTTTCCTTAGCTTCTCGAAACAATGGAAAATGGCCGAAGCTCGATGACCATGAATATCTATAGACCGTGATATGTATACAGTGCAATCATGACGTAACGACTGCCAGTATTGTTGTTTATTGTTATCGTTGTTAATTTAATCATCAGTGCTAGGAAAGTTGTTGATTGTGGTGAGCATCGTTTATGATTAGCCAGCATAAAGTATTGTAAAGGTTTACCCGATATCAGACGGCAGATTTCCAAGGTTTTTTGGTTTTCTAGATATCATATAAAAAGCTTAATTTTTTTTTAAATAAAGACTAAAAAGAATAAAATAAAATATATAAAATAAAAATTTTAAAGCACACACTTTCACCTTAAAAAGTGCAGTAAAAAGGTAAAAAATCTAATTTAAAAAGAAGGTAAAATTGTGGTGGCGCGTTTAATACTAAATTTTAAAAAGAAAATACTACATAATAAACGCGCCACCACACTTTTACCTTTTTTTTTAAACTCGATTTTTTAACTGTTTTCTGAACTTTTTAAGGTGAAAGTGTGTGCTTTAAAATTTTTATTTTATATATTTTATTTTATTTACAATTAAATTGAAATTGAGAAAATGTAAGGCCATGTAGCAGTTGAACATTAATTTTTATTTCCTATGAAATTGATGAATGTTACCTAAAAAAATTCACTTTTTTGTACATCAATGAAACAAAGTTTTGGGAAAATCTAAAAATTTCACATGAAAATCAAACTTATACCATGTAATAAGCGGATTATTCGCTATTTTGAGTATGGCTTCTACAGTGTAAAACGCGGCGTCTTCCCACCACAAGATGGCTGCCAAGAGGCGACGCGCTTTTGAGGCCGTAAGCGCTCTGTTTACTCTATGGTGTCTGACATGTTTTACACACAATCAAGTGGGCATTCCACGATAAAGTGCACGGTTGAGATATAGGGGTTTTTGGTCTTGAAACGTTGAGTCGTCAATAGAAGCATCGCCAGTTTCATCTGAACACGTCTTCTGCAGAGTTTTAGTAAGAATATCTACCGTTTTTACTGAAATATCAGAGCAATGGTGCGCTGCAAAGTTTGTGCTAACCAACGAGAAATGAAGAATCTATTATTCATGGCTTGTGATGATCAATCGTAACAGTCAATGTATTTTAAGAAGATCCCAGAATTTATATGTATGAATCATTAGATTGTAGTTTACTCAAATAGCTTTTATTCCATAATGAATAATGTTTCATGTTGAAGCATCGAATGCCTTGTTTTTTGCATGTCTGCTTTATTTTTTTAAAATTTACTTTACTACTTACGTGTAGGTGTTAACTTATTTATTAATCTTTATATATAAAAATGAATGTTTGTTTGGTTTTGTTTGTTTGTACCGTATGCGTTCCTATACCTTTCATCCTATTGCGTTGAAACTTTGCATACTAGGTCTTCAAAGCAAAAGGAAGGTCACTGTCTACCTGAGATTTCTCCCAAAAAAATTTCGTTTTTTTCCGACAAAATTCGAATTTCTGGTGGCAGCGCTCATGATAATCCTTGACTCCTGCTGCCATCCTTGAAGCAAATTGGGAAGCCTCACCTTCAAGTGCCGTCATGGCCGGAAGTGAGTGTTGGAGATGCAAAACATATGTCTAAACACGCGGAAAACCGTTTATTAGTTCTTCACACACCGGCCATGGTTTTTTACTCGTAACTTTGCTTTTTCTTTTTTTTTTCTTATTCACAATTTTCGAAGATGGTTTCACTTTCAATTTCGTGGAGAACATCTTTCAGATACGTATTTCCATTTCAGTTACGGCTTTTTGATTTATGCTTGCTTTTCAATGCAAGAGAAAGGCCACTGAGAGTGATGGCAAGTTCCGTTTTTGGGATTTTGGAAACTGTCTGCAATGTAATTGCCCAATACGTAACGGAAACGAAAAATTCGCCCATTGCCTTTAAAACTCATCTTAAAAAGCGGAAATTTTTTTTCGCCAACAGATGGCGTCACATTCAAAACGAGACCATCTTCTTTTCGGAGTCCAGCGGAAAAACCAGGCGTGGCTCGAGCACTTTTCAGATGAAATTATGCATTCTGAAAATGTGAATAACCAGATGAAATGAACACATGAAAAAAGCTTAGAATTAATGTAGAAGAAATTGACACTAAGGATACGAATACCCTTCTTAAATGCTCCCAGTGAATGGCCTCGGCAACAACGGCCCTTCAGCAGTTCTACCCGACTTCGCTCATGTTGGAATGTTGTGTAAAGCCATGGATGAAGAAAAGATGGATGGGACACTCCATTGCCGTCCTCAGCGAGTTTGATTTTGGGGCGACATCTGGAGCTTTACGTAGTACTAAATATAATCATCTGCTTAGATTGATTAATAAAATTAAAAATAGACTAAAAACAATAAAATAAAAAATATAAAAAAACTTGCTAAGCACACTTTTATCTTAAAAAGCCACTTAATATATGAATTTCTTTTTTAAAAAATTTCTAGTACTACGCAAATCGAAACGATGGTGGTGAAGTTTCGGTTTAGTACTACGCAAAGCAGAAACTGAAACTATTTTTCTTTATTTCCCAGACAGATTTGGTTTAGTACTACGCAAATCCACAGAGAGCGCCACTGAAAAAAAACTCACGCTCGACGCATAGGAGTGTCCCATCCATCTTTTCTTCATCCATGGTAAAGCTGAGTGAGTTTGACGCAGTGCCGTAGAAGGAAATAGAATGAAAATGAAACAATAGTCTGATCTGATGCTGTGGTTGTGGCTATAGTATGTAAGCTTTTTTCATGTGTTCTTTTTTTCTGTATATTCACATTCAGATATTGCAAAATTTTATCTGAATGTAAATATACAGAGAAAAAGAACACATGAAAAAACCTTGTGAACTAAAGCCACAGCCAGGGATGAAGAAACGTCAGATCAGACTATGGATTCATTTTCTTTCTATTTCCTTCGTCTTTCGAAACTACATACATTATTCTTCACCGTTTTTCTCCGGCACTGCGTCAAACTCACTCAGCTATACACAACATCCCAACATGAGCGAAGTCGAGTAGAACTGCTAAAGGGCCGTAATTGGAGAAGTCAACCATTGGGAGCATTTTAAAAGAAGTCTTTTCTATATTAATTCTAAGCTTTTTTCATGTATTCATTTTTCTGAATATTCACATTCAGAAATTGCCAAGTTTCATCAAAAAACAGCCCGAGCAACGCTGGATGTATCAGCTAGTGCTTAATAAATACGTGTTAACTTATTTATTAATGCTTAATTAAATGTTGAACTTAATATCAAAATGTTTGTCAGTGTTGTTTTTCTATAGACTAATTTAATTTTTCATTTTTCATTTTCATATAGAACAGGAATTAATGCAACGTAAAATAGATTAAATTAAATAAAGGAATAAAATAAAAGAAAATGATATAGATAAATACAAATTTAAAGAATCTCAGAAAAACAAATTTTTAGATTCAGAAGGGCAAGCGGTATGTTGTACACCACAAATTGACGTAAATTATGACTAAATTATATGATGTCATTGATGAGCGGTCCACACTGTTTTATTGGTTTTTATCCAGAGGGCGCATATTACAAAGTTTGTATGGGGAGAGCTTCAAAGATTATGTCTCCTTTTTGATGGTCTCTGGTGAACATGAGCGAGACAGTCCTAAAGTCAACGCTTGGTGCGGACTTTTACACAACACCATACATGTACTTGGGTTTTTATTTGAGCCTGTTAAAGCCAAAATGGTGTAGTAAGTCCATTAACAACAGTTTTGAGATATAAAGAATTTTAGTAGAATAGTAGATAGATAGCACTGCTGACTGCATAAACTTGCACTGCCATCTGTGAAGCTGTTTGGGGAAATAGGAGTTACACCACCACTCCTATAGGTAGTCTGACATATTCGGATTTCATTTCTAGCATTAACTCAGATTTTTTAAAAAGTGGAGTTAAACAGGCTAGCTTAACATTCCTAGCTTTAACAGGCTCATTTCTTTGGTGAGAACACAATTAACGCTAGCGTGTTATCAGTGCATGCTTGAACAGTTACGTGTTATCACAGCTGGAACGCATGCAACCGACAGTCATTTTCCAACAAGATAGTGCTCCAGCACACATGAGAGTACAAGTTCGAGAGGAACTAGACTGAGCATTTTCTAGTCGTTGGATTGGTCGGTACGGGCCCATTTCATGGACGCCGAGATCGCGGGACATTACACCATTAGATTTTTTTTGTAGGGATATATCAAGGACATGTGTACAGATCCGTGGTACCGAATACAGCAACTCTGAAGGACTGAATTAGTTGATGCGATTGGAACAATCACTGCGCAGATGCTTGAAAATGTATGGCGGGAGGTGGAATATCGACTGGACATTCTACGCGTAACAAAGGGTGCACATGTTAAAATTTACTGGTTGAGTCGATCTACTAAGTGTTGAAAACCGCTTTTCTCTGTGTATATCCGTTGATTTTTGGCCTACCACTCTTTAAGATGAAGCCTGTGTTCGTTTCAGAAACTCAAAATTTTTTTTTGCTGAAAACTACTTAAAAACTCATGAATCGAAAAAATATATTGAAATTTTGAAGAAAAAAAATTTCCATCTGTACGTATGTGACCAATTTTGTACAGCTAGCTCCTCTGAAATGGCGAATAGCAGAACCAAATAAAAATTACGCACACTTAGAGGGTCCCCTAAATTGTGCCTCAGTGTATATTTTATGTCAATTGGGTAAGCCTTTTTCGAGATATTCATTTTTTTCTAAAAATCAAAATATGGCTGTAGCGTTCAAACCAGCGAACTCGACATGTACGTACTTCTCTTATTAAGGCGATTTATTTATTTATTTATTTTTTTGTAAATGACTTTTTTGGCTGTGATGAGTCGTTTTGGAGTTATTAACTATCCCCTCCCCCCCTCCCCGTCAATTTTTTTTTAAAGCAATTCACACTTAGAAGGTACCTTAAACTATGCACTGACGCATTTTTTATGGAAGTGGGCTAAGCCTTTTTTTGTAAAACATAAGAAATGGCAGAAGCATTCATTTCAACGCCCCAAAGACAATATAAATGACATGAGCAGCTTCCTCTTATTGAAAAATAAATTTTCTTTTTTGAATCCCTATCATTAACTCGTGGTAGTCCTGTGCGAATGTACCATTCCGCCATACCAATTTGTTTATTAAGTTTTTTTTATCAGTCAAATCATTTTCGGACACATTGGAATTGGAAAAGCTCGTTGCTGTTACTTTTTCATTTCTTTTCTAATATTTGGTTGAAATAGGCCTATTCAAACTTTACACAATCGGAAAGAAACTTTTAATTTTATTTAGAACCTAACAAATCGTATTTGGGTATTATTACTTAGATAAGCTAATATAATTAAAAAATAATAGTCTTGAGAAGGTTTATAAAATTGTCTTTCTGTGTTAAATAATGTCTGCTCGCGAATGCACACTTCCCAAATTTTTAGGTATATTGACGTGTCCTTGTTAAAGAGGCTATCGCATATGAAATATTGAAGCAAATCCCTTTGGGCTCCTTATTTTAAATATAAAGCTATGAATTAATAAGTGACATTTCAAGGTGGTTTCGTGACTCATCTCGTAAAATGTCCGCGGCTTTTAGACGCGAAGCTATTGACGGCCTCTTTTGCTCCATTCATCGCCACCACGCCATGTAGAAATTGATCTGGATGGAGTTAATCCGATATAACATACCAATGTAAACCCTTTGATGCGGCTTAGTTTTAATCCGGCACACGAGATGATTTAAAGTAGCGGATGAGCCTTAAGTCCATCCATTTAGTACGTATAATAAAATCTTGATTGGGCCTGATTAATCCATTGAAATTGAGACATGCAATTTACAGCAGCAGTTAAATTTATCAATTTAGCGGGCAAAGGATTTATGACGTTAAGTCAAGGGGTCGTTTATTACTTATAACTGAAAACTAAAAAAGAAACAACCAAAAACCACACGTCAGCTGATATATAGTTCATATCGATTTGAAACATCCGTGATCTGCATGCATCCATTTGATGCATCAATTGCAGATAATTTGTTGAATTTTGTCTTTTATATGAAGATAAAATACGAAACGGTAAAAAAAAAAGCACAAACGGGAAGAGAGTAGACTGTGATTACAAGCTTCCTTGCTAAAATCGTTTAGAATGACATTTGTTTTTGACTACATATACAGTTAAAATTTATTGTAAATGGAAAATAAAGTCGAGCTGCACGTCTCCCTACAATTGTACCTATTGGATATGTTGAAAAGGAAGTACAATTACTGGACCAAGTCTCAATCTCGTGATTGAAAATGAAGAAATAGCCTTTGAAAAAACGTACCTGCGTTTAATATCTCGGTATGTTTTTTTTTTGATGTTAAACGTTTTTCTTTCCTACACAAGAAACTTTGTTCAGGTAATCCCGTGTCAGAAATCTGGACAGTAGCCAAGAGAAATTTCTTTGAAACATTTATTTACAGTGATCACTTTTTTCTTGGATGATTTTATCGTCGTTTTCGCAAAGTTAAAGCAGAAATTTGCGTAGAACCTATTCACACGATCATAAAAATACGACGTAAACCATGACCGAAAGGGCAAAATCATAAAATACGATGTAAAATCACGACCGAAAAGATCAAATTTGCTCGACTTTTACATATGATGTAAATGTTACGAATGGCCAATCGCGTTATAGTAATTATAATCGTCATCCTGAAGTCCTCCAGTCATTAATCAAGACGATCAAGCCTGGATAGGTCATGGATAACATTTTGAAATCTGGCTAACACATACAGTGTTTAGAAAAAAAAAATCATCGAGGCATCATCAAGCGTATAATGTACATATCAAGATATCAATGGCTACGAGAAAGAAGCAATTGCTGTTGGCATGGGGTGCACGGCAAAATTGGACGATCTTGTCCGATCTGTGTGTCGTATAGCCGTGATCTGGCTTCGTCAGGGTTCTATCTGTTAGCTCCGACGAAAGAGAAATAGACTTCGAGGGAAGCGGTCTGTTCTGCAACGCGGATGCTGTAATCGGTGTCTCACCCAGATCGAGGGCGATTTTTATATGATAGGGAATATAGATTTATTGAGCGCTGGAGCAAATGTATGGCAATCAAAGGGAAAACTAATGGCAATATTGGGTATACAATTAAGTTCACAATGTTTGTTTATAGATGGGCGTAACTATACGCACAGGTTGCATGTGATTGAGAATGGCAACATGTCTATAAGAAAGCCCCTGAAACAAACTTTAATAATTAATTAGTGTAGGAAATATCGTTCAGTGTGAACATCATTGTTTTTAAGTGCATTGAAAATGTCAATTTTGTGCCAAAAAGCAGCATATGCGAAAAGCTGAATGCAGACAAGTGGTTCAGGGAATTCAAAAGTAATGATTTCAACATGGAAGACAAAGAGGGTGGTGTTCACCAAAAAAATATGAAGATGCAGATTCAGAAGCATTACTGAATGAAGATTCGTGCCAAATACAATCAGCAATGGCAATATAGAAGAGAGAAACTTTAGAAGCACTTGGCTGGGATGTGTTACTCCACCCGCCATCGCGCCATCAGGTTACCATTTGTTTAGATCCCTGCAGAGCATCCTTTCTGGAGAGCGGTTTAGTTCTCATGAGAATTTATCTATTTAAAAGAAAAATCGAAAATAGAAACTAAATATAAGTACGAAAACAGTGTTTCGAAAACGAAAGCGGATGTTTCATGGAATAGCTAAGCGATTTACTTCCCGTTAACGTCTATTGGCTGGCGTTGGAAATGACGTCATCATGTCGTTCAACTTATGTGGCGGCAGCTATAGAAGATTTAAAAAAAACATTTATTTACAGCTTATCATTTCTATTTGTATATTACAATTTCCGATTTTAATTATAGAATATATAAGAAATATTAACTCTAATTAGATATAAAAAAATAATTTATAAATCCGAATATCAGTAGTTACTTTTAACATTTGAATAAACTTTTTGAACTCACAAGAGAATCCCTCGAACATGTATGTCACAGATTTCCACCAAATTGAAATATGTTACTCATCTGAAGCTACTATAGATGCTTGCAAAATAAGAGAGCGCGAAATTGTGTTTCTTTCAAAATAAACCGCGAAAACAAAAAACTTTCAGCATACATAGCCATACAAGGACTCCATTGTTAAAGCGGTTAGGCTGTGTGGGGTTCCCTTGTCAATAGTTTTTGAAATTTGATTTTTTATTTCATATAGATAACGTGCAGAGTCCGGGTACTTTGCTGGTCACGTGATCGTGACGTCAGCTTACTCGGTGAAAACAACGCGTAGTTTTCCACATGCTAATATGCTGAAAAGTTGTGTTGTAGTATTTTGTACCAACTACAATTTAAATAATGATAAAAAATGATCATTCCATGAATTTCCAAGAAATAAAGAACGATGAATTTGTGTAATTTTGTGAATACTTGCCGCAAAAAGGAAAAATGTGGCGCAAAAAAAAATCTTCCAAAGTATGTTGTTATTTGTGCAGATCACTATTTATATCGGGAATCGGACAAAATCTCGGGGTCTTATGTTATAAAATAAAATCAATAAATATGTATGAGGCAGGTCCACATTTTAACAATAATTTTGTTTCATTTATAGTGAAAATGGAGCATGAAAAAAGATTTTGGAAGAATCATAGAATTTTTGGAGCGTAATCTATCTCCTATAGGACAAAATGCAACCAGACGAAAAGCAACAAAGTCTCAGGGTCTATTAAACATTAGATAATATTAAAACAAAAATAAATAATATACAATGAATAGGTGTTACTCCTGCCATTGGAAACGGATGCCAATCAGCGAAATGGGTGCCCACGTTTACATTAATCATAAAAAAAATCATAATCCGCGGCAAGAAATCATGCTTCTCCTCATCAGAAACGAGCGGCGCTCAGCCTCAAGAGAGGATTCTTGTATTTGCGACAGACGAATGCCTGGCTCATTTACATAAGACGAATGCTTGAACAATCATAACTCGGTAAAAAAAAATCACAATCGTAGCTTCGCGAAGCCGCTTGCCCTGTGAGCGCGATCACAGCTCCCCAGAAACGCGAGCGAATGGACTCGCAGTGTTGCACCTCTAATCTTTCAGCAGTTGTATACAATAAGAGCTGTTGTGGGAGATTAGTTGTGTGTACACTTTCATGACATCCAAATCACAAAGCTTGTATGAGGAAATGTTTCGAATAGTGTTGAGCGATACTCAAATGAAGTACTCGATACCAGCGCAACCGTATCCAATTACCGATACTCGATACCAAAAAAAAAAGAAAATAGACATTACTTTTACATTACATTTTTATTTATCCTCGTTCATTTTATACATTGAATTTATGAATAGAAATTTACCTACATTTTTTGGGTTTAATGTTGACCTCTTTTTTGAGATTAACTCTCCAGCTTTACTAAATGCACGTTCAGAAGGCACTGATGTTGCACTAACACATAAGTATTTTAGCGCTAGCTGTGATATAATATTTTCTTCATGAAACTGCCAATATTTTAAAGGATTTTCAAGTGAACTAAAAAAAAAATCAGCCCATAATTAAGGAACCTGAGAAACATCACATGATACTCGATATTTCAAACGAAGTATCGACGATACCGATTTAGATAAAGTATAAAGCATCGAGTATTGGGTATCGCTCAACACTAGTTTCGAACACTCAACGCAAGAACTCGGATTTGACTTAGATCCATGTGCTGTGATCTGCCTTGATTTATTCAAGCTATCCGTATCCGATGACAGGAGCAATATCTATTTTCTGTATAATTTTATTCTTGATAAATGAAATAAAATTATTGTTAGAATGTAAGACCTGCCTCATTCATATTTACTGATTTTGTTTTATAGTACTAGATCCTGAGACTTTGTTGCTTTTCGTCTGTTGCATTTTGTCCTGTGGCATTTTATTCGGATACCGTCCATAACAGAGAGATCTTGTTATTAGAAAACATAGAAATGTATAATAATATAAATAATAATCAGCGCTTGTTCCTCTTTCCTTTTTAATAATTAACTATTAGCCATGGTGTTTGTATGTTTGTTTTTTGTATACAGAAATATTCATGTTTACTTCGCTATTAAAAAAAAAACGTTTTGTTTTGCCTCTTTATTATTACCTCATTGTATTGTATTTTTATTATTATTACCTTGTACTGTTCCCCCCCCCCCCCATCTTTTCTCCTTATTTCCCAACCTTTCCACCCACCTTTTTTAACAAAACTTTTCCACCTTAAATCCGAGCCATAATTATATTATTTAATAAAATCCATAATAACTTTAATGTAAATTTATAGTGTGACCCAAAAGTCAATTCACCTATTCAAACTTGGATGGGTGAAATGACTTTTGAATCACCCTGTAAAATAATCTATAAAAATAAAGATTGAAATTATAGCTCATTGAAGAAGCATTGCAAAAATTTTGAACATAAATGAATCTTCGTAAAAATATAGACCTGTCTCATTTATATCTATTGATTTTATTTTATAATACAAGATCCTGAGACTTTGTGGCTTTTCGTCCGGTTGCGTTTTATCCTGCACCCTAGGAATCACTACTACCATGGTTATTAGAAGTTAGTAGTGATTCCTAGGGGTAACTTCCAATAACCATGCTACTACTGTATTTGAAACTAGTTGAAACCACGCTCTTGTTTTCACCGAGTTGTAGCCCCGCACCTAGCTGTGACGTCATACGCTCAATAATTGTCACCCTGTATCAGCAAGTGAAATCCATGTCTATTCAAGAATACAAACTAATTTTCTCATAAAACGCAATTACTGTGCAAGTTACACATTACATAGCATATACAGGGATTTCATTTCATTACTCTCCGCAGTATAAAGTAGCATCTAATGTATAAAGAAAGATCTGTCTTAGATTGAAAATTATTCTACACCGCTTCCGTGCCAGTCGTTGTCCATTTAAACTTAATTAATTGAGATCTTTCAAAACAATTTGCAGCACAGGCAATAAAAATGAATGAATGAATATGAATATTGGCGCGACAAACAACTCTCTTCTAGTTTTTTTTTTTTCCCCCTTCTGTCTTTTTTGTAAGCCTTCCTCCCTGCTTCCTCCCTTCCTTTCTTGGCTGTCGAATCTATTTCACGGAGCGAAACTGATGTTTAGGAGGCCTCCCCTACTCCCCTATCTGTCTGAGCCGATTGGCATTGCGCCGAGAAATGAACCGAAGATGATGAGGCTGGAGCAATGAGAAGAGGGAGAGAGACGAGGAACAGAAGAATGAGAAGAGAAGGGGCAATGATTTATGGAGGCGTGGATTCCAAGCCGTGATAACGAGCCGCAAATTCCGGTCTCGAGCCCCCTAGTCGGCTGTCGACCAGCCATTGATTTGGCTGCGGTTGCTATGGCCACCCGTAAACGGCAGCTGACACCCCATGGCCACCACTATCAACCCACCGCTGCTCTGCTTACTGTGTTCGCTTCACTTAGCAAACGGCGAGTGGGAGGGCCTCCCTCCAACACCTATCGCCATCTGTTGGCAAATAAGGTAACTCCCAATTGGATTAACGTTAATGATGAGGATTGCTCTTGCCAGGAGGGTGCGGGGGCACTCTAGAAACGGACTGTCCTTCTTTTCTATTTTGCGCTTTCATTAAAATTTAGCCAATTTTATTCTTAGTTTAACAAACCTCGTTATTTTTATATAAAATAAATCAAAGGCATTAAACGTCTTTTAAAAAAATAAAATTAAGTTCATCTTTATTTATTTTTATTTCTTGCACTCATTTATTCATTTTAAAAGAAAATTATGAAAACTATTTACACGTTAAAACATCAGTTTTCTTCCTTCTGTAAAGTTTTATAATAAATAAAACAAAAAAAGCCATTAACATTGAAAGAAACCTATTTGTTTTCATTGAAAGCGACATGTTCATTTGACGTAGGTTCAAGCCTCGCTCACAAATTAAAAAAAAGAAAATGGGAGTTAGGTTTTTCGCCCTTCTCGACAGGCGATTCTATAACCTTTCTGCGCCAAACGGTTCCTTTCACTGCTCTTTCTTTTTTTCTTCTCCTCCTCCCTTTCCAAATTTTCTATTCTCGGAAAAGCGCAATGGAGCGTCGCCCTCTGGGTCTCCATCCGCCCCCGCACCGTTTGATGACTACTATTACTCCACCGTTTCTCTGGAGTGGAATTATCCGGTGTTGGGTGGCTCCCTCTTACGGACGATTCTGTCAAAGCCGATGGTCGCCTGGAGACGGTGAAACAATTGCCGTAGCGCCGCGAGGTCGCGAGCAATACGTGTGATGGAGCGTTTCCATTAAGTGAGCACGGTGCCTCCTATCGGGGTGCTCGCCATGAGGGAGACATTGATGGAAACGCTATCCCCGACCCCTTCCAGGGAGTTTTAACGGTCGACTGAATGCACCTCGTTCGTTCTCCTGCTTCATTTCCAGCCCCCTCCCAACCTTCCTTCCCACCCCAATTTCTCTTAGCCTCTCTCTCTCTCTTTCTTTTGCTCTCTCTGCACTCTCTACTTCCGCGGTTGTTCTATCGTTTTATTTCTTCATTACTTTAAAAAAACAAAAAAACAAACAAGCGCCAACACGTGTCTTATTTGCTTCTACAATAAAGGTGAACTGACATTAGAAATTGACATCTCCTTATAATGAAAATTAAAAAAAATTTTGTGCAAATCTCAATTAGTTTTTGATGTTTAGATAATTTATGATTACCACCACATGACATATAGCCGTAAAATATTTTAAACAGTTTTCACCATTGATGCATATAGAAATTAATATTGGCAGAGTGAAAACGAGCAAATTCAGTAAATGTTCTTGTAATATTTAGGAAATTATTGAAGCTTTAGTTGGCAAGAAGACAATAGTCTGCAGAAAGTAGAATTTCCATTTATTCTGTAAAGCAAAACGTAAATCCAGAAGAAATTCAGGCTTTTATATTATGAAAGAAGACATTAGTGCATTTCAAAGTCAATGTGTAATGTGTACGAACACTGCCGAAACTCAATCTGCAAGGATGGACATTTCGTAAAGAGTGCCAACAAATCTGTGTCAGAAAACCATAATTATTTCAATGGATATTATAGGATAGTATTTTACACCATTAAGAAATTGCTATGAAACTTGAGTATCTTCTAAAAACACAATATGCAAATAGTAACACTGCCCTAGATATGCATTATGAGAAAGTAGTTTAAAAGAAGGCTCAGCCCAGGAAGGCCAAAAGAAATAACAACTGCTGAAGACCGACATCTGTATTCTGTGCACAGGGTGTTTCTAAATGGAAGGTAAATAAGTAAATAGCGTGCGTGATTCCATGCATCAATTAAAGCAAAAACTTCCTTATCGAAAATGTCGAAAACTCAAAATTGGGGATGTAAAAAAATTGCATCATTACGTCATTTTTGAACTTTGCGCACCAGCAGTTCATTAAATTCAAAGGGGCGAGGAAGTTTTAAAAAGAAACAGTGTATGTAGTGCTTTGTAATAAGTAATACCACGGTCTATAGATATTCATGGCAATCGAGCTCCATTGTTAAAATGAAGCTAAAGTTTCTAGCTCCCTGTAGGGCGGGAACTCTGTTGAAAAGTGGCGCTGCATGTACAATCTGCCCAACTGCGCCTGCAGCGCCACCCTATCGGCAGACAGAAACTTTACTTTGGTATTCAGTTTCAATGAATATCTCTATCGCAGGTTGCGGTCGGGAATAGTGCGATCTATGCGGCACCTGACGCGATCTGTTTTCCTTAGCTTCTCGAAACAATGGAAAATGGCCGAAGCTCGATGACCATGAATATCTATCACGGTCTATAGATATTCATGGTCATCGAGCTCCATTGTTAAAATGAAGCTAAAGTTTCTAGCTCCCAATAGGGCGGGAACTCTATTGAAAAGTGGCGCTGCATGTACATTCGGCCCAAAAACACCTGCAGCGCCACCCTATCGACAGACAGAAAATTTACTTTCATTTTCAGTTTCAATGAAAAACCTCTATCGCAGGTCACGGTCGGCCCTGATTCGATCTATGCGGCACCTGGCGTGATCTGTTTTCTTTAGCTTCTCGAAACAATGGAAAATGGCTGAAGCTCGATGACCATGAATATCTACAGATCGTGATATCTATAGACCGTGGTAATACTGTACGATGCCACAATGATGCAGCACGTTCAGTCAAAACAAAAGCACATTATTACTGTAGAGCTGCGTGTTTTCAATTGTTGAAACTTTTCTTAACATATTAGGTTTCATGTCCTTTCGAGGTGCTTGCAAAGTTTTACTGTGACCACATGTTCACAGTAAAACGTGTACACAAATGCAGAGTATGGTGATGTTCAGCCTGTGTTGTTTAGTTTAGTATGCCAACGTGGACATCGATAAGGGTTACCTGCTTTGAAAACGTGCATATTGGTCATTGTGTTTTAAAACAATACTTAGAGTTTTAAAATAATGTCCTGATTTCACTGATCAAAATAATGAACTGTGCCACTTGTTGAGATTAAATGACGTTTTCGCCAGGTTTTCAGCAAATTTCCTGTGATATTTAGAGCATTTTGAGTTTTGAACATTTCGCATAAGGAACTTTAAGTTTGTCATCATGCAAAGGATCACGCTAGGTACGTATTATCCTACCATTTAGAAAAACCCTGTATACATGTAACTGAATGATATCTTCCCGTGCCACAGCCACAGGAACAATGATATCGTCTTCAACTGTATGCAGGTCTGTTCTTTTCACAGATGAATCGAGGTTCAGTTTACAGAGCGACATCTAGGCATTCTTTGATCTGGAAAGAATATGGAACTCTCTATCATCACTCTAACATTTGTGAAAGTCATTTGGAGGAAATACACAGTGTCCCAAATTGATGTATACACTCTTTGAAACGTTATAATTCAGCAATGAAATAAGATAGAAATAGAAGATTTGTTGTATTTTATTCCTTAAACTTCTTTAAGCCCGTACATGTTCAAAATGTCCACCTTTTGCCACAATACATTCCCAGCACCGATGTCGAACAGAGCGACATATCGACTGGAATGTAGCTAATGGAATATCATTGATGGAATGTTCAACCTGATCTTTTAATTCCGTCAGTGTGGGTTTGTGGCATACACCGTGTTCTTTAAAGTTCCCCAAAGGTAGAAATCGAGGGGGGATGGACTCCGTAGCACTTCCTCTTCGTCCTATCTGTGATTGAATGTGTCAACTAACCTAACCTAACCTAACCAAATTCAACCCTCCAACGTCGTTGAACTTCAACAACATTCTCCACTTTCCAGTAACACTTCAGTATCCACTTAGTTCATTGAATGAAAGTCTCACCGCCATTTTGGTTTATAAACAAATGAGCAACAATGAACGTGTTGCTATGCTTTTCCAGCGCCGTCTGGATCATACACAACAAACCTTATATTTCTATCGCATTTCGTTGCTGAGCCATGACGTTTCAAAGAGTGTATACATCAATCTGGGACACCTATATTCTGTGTATGTGAAAAAAAATCTCTTTAGGTGGATACAGACTTCAACGTCTTTCCAAGTGGAACCATGACTTTCAAGTGCATAGAGGTTATGGTTATGCAGGAGCAGTGGGGTGAAAATTTTCTTCTACGGAATGACAACGCTCGAGCACACAAACCCACATACTGCGCAAATACCTTCGACAGGAAACTATTCAGCGCATGGAGTGGCCAGCCCGATCTCCAGACCTGAATCCAATTGAGCACTTTGGGACGCTCTGAGAAGACATGTTGTTGCACAATATCCCCCGCTTGAGACTCTCATTGCGAGGCTTTGCGAAAACAATAGGCTAAAACATTAGCTATGGAGCTCGTAGACACTTAAATGATCAGGGTGTTCAGAAAATGCAGGATAATAAGTACAGGGTGATTCAAAATGATGTCCAGCATTATTTCTTCTTGTGTTTTTCACGAAGTTACCCAAAAGCCATTTATCAGTAGTATGGATGAGCATCTTTACAATTCTTCCCCCATTAATAATCATGTAAAATTAGACTGATAAAATTAATTTCTAAGAGTTACAGTAATATAAGACTGGATCATTTGTGTAATAAACTCTCTGATAAAGAAACAGAAATCAAAATCAGATGACATGTAACCAGAACTGTGTTGTTATCTCTTGTCGTGTATCTCAGGTGAGATAATAAAGGAGATATGATGTTCATAACAGCATGTTTTACTTACTACTATCTAACTATTTACTAACTACATTAAATAATAACAATGTTTTTATAGGAATTCAGTTCGTATGGATGAGCGAGCGGCGAGCATGGAGGAGTAGGCGTGAGTAGAGTGTAACTCGTGAGCAAATCCTCGCACGCTTCACTGTATCACTCCTGTTGTTTCCTCCACGTTGACAATGAGTCTCTGCCAGCTGTATCCATCCACATAGCTCCTGTGATCGCTACAACTGTTTTATTTGCTCATCAATAAATTTGTGAATATGACATTCCAACCCTGCAGTCACTTACAGTCACTGTAGTATATTTTACACAATTTTCAGAGCTTTTAAATACCTGGAGTATTCTTCTATTTAACTACATAAAAAAGGATTGGTTTGGTTTGTTTGGTATTGATGTCCTTTTCAACTGCCATGGTAATTTCAGGACGGCATTATGGGGGCCGCAAATTTTGCCTCGCAAGGGTTCTTTAACGTGCAGCCGGCAAACGACTACACGGGACCAACGGCTTTACTTCCCTTCCGAAGGAAGTGCGTAGATTTTCCCCCTGAAGAAATCCTCGTCGTCCTCGGCCGGGGTCGAACCTGCGTACTCGGGCATACATAAAAAAGGAAATAAACCTAATAATCATATCAGTAATTAAAATGTTAAAACTCCCCGATTTTATAAAGAAAAAAGCCAAAACTTTACTTACTCCGCATTGCTTATATTCTACTTCTGCCCTCCCAACATGGCGGATTGCACACTTCCGGTGGCTTCACTCCAAACCGTGCCAAACGCAGTCCAGAGGTGAATTCAGGAAGGTAGCCAGCTCGCTATGGCTAGAGGTATCGCCGCCTAGCTACCACGTCATACACTGCGATCTAGCCGTAGCGTAATTGAACGATCTAGGCCCGCTGCTAGATTAGGGCCTAGCCATCGATGGTCGAAATCGATGAGAAACAATGAAGGGGTGAAAAAATGGGAAAGAATGAAAAAATTCTGCTTTATTTTGATTAATTTCTGCTGCAAGCTCTAATTGTTCATTAATTCAGTAATAAAATCAACGACAAGTTATATACTGTATCTCAAAATAAAATGTAAACATTTTATTAGTCATACAGAAGTAAGAAAATATTCAATACTACAATCTCTCCTTGACTTAGCCGTAAATATGCCATCGCTGTTGTGTAAAATAAATTCATGTCCGTTGATAATGAATCGTGTTTCGATCATAGTTTCACGAACGTTTGCGTCAGTGGGTGCAGCCATCTTGAAAATGACCAGCAAAGCCAACTTTTGAGAAGCTCACTTAAAAACCTAGCTGGCTACAGGCGGGCGGAGTTGGCTGAGCCTAGCGAATGCGTTCAGGGAAAAAGCTAGGCTAGCCCACTTAGCCGTAGCGAGCTGGCTACCTTCCTGAATTCACCTCTGTTGTTTTTTCTAGGTCATTGGATTATACTCGGAAGCCTTGGCTCTGTCGAAGAGCCAACATGGCGGACTTGCTTCACATCATAGAGAAATGCCACATGTTAAGCACTTGTATCTTCGCGTCGAGCAGCTAAATGAGATAGGATGAATATTCTGAATGACGCCGACAATCTGCAATTCAAGAAACGCCACATTTCCTTTAAATATACTAGACGACATGTGGTAATGCGTATCGATACCTCTATAGACCTGCCAACTTACCCGTACTGTATTCACTGGATGTCACACGAGTTTTGACAATCTCACCCGCTCACCGGACTGATCGTAAAAATCTCCCGGCGAATAGTACTCTCGTAAAAGAACCCCGAAATTTCCCCCTTCTTTCCCCATGATGCACCAGCAACTTCGTCAGCCGATTTTTTCGAACCCTATCTAGTATTCTTGCAGTTAAATTTGCCTATCCAGAAAGTGAAGTACAAGTGGGAATCTTCAAAAGAAGTAATAGATAAGGTAAAAAAAAAAAAGCTACAAGACAGTACAATCAGCTCCACAAGAAGATAATTTAGGAAAACTTCAAATTTATATAAATAAAAATTTAAATAAAAATATTTTATATTGATCTTTAATCTTGAAATAAAAATATTTTATAATTTAAGCAGTGTTGGTCTCTCAGTATTTCATGTACGATGGTGTATCTTGCTCCCTTGTTTATTTTGACTAGTGTATAATATGTGATTATACTTGTGGCATCCTAATGTAAAATTATGTTCAAAAGTAAAATTTAAATGCACAATTTTTGTAACAATTAAATATGTTAACGATTCGTAATTTTTACCTTACTAAATTTACTATCACCCGGTTTTTCTCCAGAAATAGTTCGCATGTCTGCCTCCACCACCCCACCCTGCCCAAGCATATTTACTCATTCTGCTGTGCTCGCATCACTCTCTGTTAGCTCATTTGTAGTTTATTTCATGTAATCTTATCACAGGTTTTACAAGTAATGCTACAAACCTGGAAAAATTACAATTACTATTTATTACAATTAATAAAACTGCTGTAATAATAATGGCTTCGAACAAAGTATTAATCTATCTATGCATATGTAAGTATGTTTGTCCGGTTTTAAAAGACCACTTAGAAGTAAGCTATAAAATTTGACACACAGTCGTGTAATACTACTATAATGATGGACAAAATCTAAAACTGGAGATAACTCTCTTAAAAACGTAGAAATTAATGATCTTTATATCTATATACATGTATATGAAATGAACGGGGCCCACGCGCAGTTTGCGCGGTAATTATTTTTATCAAATTCAATTCATTCAAATTGTTTCTTTTGATGAACTCACATTTTCTGCTTTATTTATAGTTTTGTGATTGATTGATGATAAAAATTGTTGCTCAAACAACAATGGTCAGGTGACTTTTCAGTTCCTGCATGCGACAACAATGCTTAAACATGCAACAACAATGCAAAACTGTTTCTGTGATGAACCAACGCCTCCTAAAGATAAGGCCTGAGTGCGAAAACATCATACATTGTTACATCTTCATCCGAAGACATAATTTAGGGCTTATTATTGGTAGAAATGCGATTAAACGTATCTTCGGATGATGATGTAACAATGTATGACGTTTTCGCACTCAGGCCTTATCTTTAGGAGGCGTTGGACGAACCAACACCACCTATACTCTGTCCATCGAAAGTTGGAGTGGGCGTGTCCAGTTAAACTTCCTATTTCAATTGTTAGACATTGTTGGCAAAGTAGAATCAACTAGTATAGAGTATAGACTGAAGGCTTATTATTGGTAGAAATACAAGTAACAATAGCCGCTTTTGTGTGATATAACATTGTATGACATTTTTGTGCGCAGGCCTTTTATTGAGGTGGTGTTGGACGAACCGTAACCACCGAGAGAGAAGGCCTCTGCGATGAAAAGTAATGCATTGTTACATCATCATAAATAGGGAATTGTTATTCGTGTCCCTATTTATGATCGCAGAGGCCTTCTCTCTCGGTGATTACGGACGAACTCACATGTTCTCCTTTATTTATAGTTGGATAGACTTGTTTTATATTTGTTTCCTTGCATGTGTGAACAATCAGCCCGTGGTGTTTGCATCAACAATCGGATGAGTGAATAATGGTTGATGAATTTAAAGGACAACTCTACGCAAAAAATCGATTTCAATTTTTTTACAGAATATCATTCTTTGATATAAATTTAACACATTCCCGTTGAAATTTTTAAATTTGGTCCATAATTTCAATATAATAAACTGCTTTGAAAAGTGAAAAATGGCACTTTTGCACCCCCCTTCCGCTGGCCATTTTTTTTCCGAAAGTGACATAGTTTAAGTCAAGGGAGCAGCCGCAGCCCATATGTCTAGCATTGCTCAATGCAATGGTGGAGTTAAGCATCCTTGGGCGCGGCTAATCACAGGTTGGGTGACCACCTGGAAATTTCCATCTCCCCCTGTGCTTCGGAGGGCACGTAAAGCCGTCGGTCCTGGCTGTTGAGACCAACTAACAGCAGTCGTTAAGATATAGGAATGGCGCAAAACTCCCTCGAAGGAGTAAGTGCCACAGATTATCGCTCCGCGATAATCTACCCTCTGTACCAGATAGATAGTTTAAGTCAAAGGAGGCCCAGATGCGGAAAAGTCACCTGTCCATAGTAAGACACCCAGATGCG
>JAHWFO010080555.1:356687-380492 GCA_023313115.1 Rhysida immarginata | reverse complement strand
CCCAGATGCGGAAAAGTCACCTGTCCATAGTAAGACACCCAGATGCGGAAAAGTCACCTGTCCATAGTAAGACACCCAGATGCGGAAAAGTCACTATCCATAGTAAGACACCCAGATGCAGAAAAGTCACCTGTCCATAGTAAGAAAGGCCCTGATGCAAAAAAGTCACCTGACCAACAATCCAGCCTTCATTGTTTTCAACAAATGAAAAAATACTGATTGTTAAAATCCAAGATGGAAACAATGAAAACTACATTGTTTTTCGGTCTACATTGCTATTGGATTGCATTGATTTTCTACGTTTGACTCCAGGTCTCTCGTTGGCCTCGGTTTGACTCCAACTATGTCATGGTCTCACCCAAGATGGATGCCTCACGATTTCAAATCCCGCTCATTATTTTCATTTTTTCACATATTTAGAGTTCAAATTAAATTTTTTTAAATATGCCACGGTGTTATTAATATAGTTGTATATGACTGTTTCGATTTAAATAAAGTTGTATATGACTGTAGAGCTGTCCTTTAATATATACCGCAGCCGACGAAAAAGACACGCCCTGGCATTGAAAAGTCACCTGACCATCTTAGTCCAAGCAACAATGTAATGTTCATTGTTTCCATGTTGGATTTTACGAATCAGTAATTTTTCGTTTGTTACAAAAAATGAAGGTTACATTGTTGCTTCGACTAAGAAGATGAGGTGATGTTTCCGTGCCAGGACAACACCTTCTAAAGAGAAGGCCTCACAACTGAAGAGTCATACATTGTTACATCATCATAAGTCGACCAAATTTAAAGCTTATCATTGGTAGAAATGCGGTTAACATTGGTCGAAATATGATGATGTAACAAAGTATGACGTTTCAGTTGTTTGGCTTTCTTTCTAGGAGGTGTTGCCCGAGCACCTCCTGAGCCAATACCGCCTAGAGAGAAAGCCTGCTCACGGAAAAATCATACATTGTTACATCACCTACGGTAGGGATAATTTCGGGCTTATTATTGGTAGAAATATGATTAACAATACCTTACCGTAGGTGATATAACAATGTATGATGTTTTTGCGCTCAGGCCTTATCTTTAGGAGGCGTTGCCTGAGGCCTACGAGATAAGGCCTGGAAGCGAAAAGTCACCTGACCCAACTGGGTGCTAGCAAGAATCCAACCTTCATTGTCTCCATCTTGGATGTTAACAATCAGTGTTTTTCCTTTTGTTGAAAACAATGAAGGTTGGATTGTTGCTAGTACCCAGTTGGGTCAGGTGACTTTTTCGCTTCCAGGCCTTGTTATCTTGTTGGCCTCGCAAGCGGCCTGAGGCAACACCTCTTAAAAAAAAGCCTGTGCACTGAAAAATCATACATTGTTACATCGTCATAAAAAGGCAACACCTAAAAAAAAAACCTGTGCACTGAAAAATCATACATTGTTGCAACGTCATTGTTAATCGTATTTCTACCAATAATAAGCCCTAAATTATGATTTCTTATGATCATGTTACAATGTATGGATTTTCAGTGCACAGGCTATCTTTCTAGGAGGTATTGCAAGCGGCCAAATTTAGGACTTATTTTTGGTAGAGATACGATTAACAATAACCTTTTGTCCGCAGGCCTTCTCTCTAGGAGGTGTTGGCCAGGGTCTGTCTTTCTCGTCAGGTACGATGCTTGCCTTAATGATTCACGTTTTAAGGGGGACAGTTATAAAAAGTAATAAATAAATAAATAAAAAGTTATTATTATTTCTTTTTTTATTAAAATCTTTGGAGAGATGTAAGAAATTATTCTAAAAGAAATAAGAGAATACAATTTCTAGGCATGGAGCTACTCAAGCTTTTGCTGAAAATGTGTAGGTACTTTTCCCCATGAGCTAATAACTGGAGAAAATTTATTTTTCATATGGCTTTTGCAATTTAGTAAATTCCTTTAGAGAAGTTATAGATAATGTTTTTCTAAACATATTAGAAAATTCTAAAGTTCTTAACTGATTGTGTGAGATGCCAATTCTTGCTACTAAAACTGATACTACTGTATCAATATAAACAATCATATTCAGGACATGATTTTATGCTCTATGACTGAATACCCACTCTATACCCATTACATATTGATGAGAGATGCTGGTGAGGCTGTAAACAGAGTTCCTTAACTTTCTCAATCCATCTATTAAGTATTTTTTAATATAGACAGAAATAAGTCAATATTCATAGCCTTTCTTTGGTATTTTAAAATGTTAAGGATGGAATGTCGAATTTTCCTGGGTGAACCCAATTGGATACAAAATTGCAGTGCGATCATTTAAAAAAATTCTTTTCGTTTACCAAAGTGAATATATACATTCTTAAGGCTTTTTTGTTTATATTCCAATTCAGTTATTGCAAAATTTCATCAAACAAACAGCCCGAGCAACGCCAGGCAAATCAGTTAGTAATAAATAAACATACTCAATGTTCCGGGCGTCAGAAACATTCAAACAAATGAGGTTATTATTTGAGTTATTATTTAACTTCTTATAGGTTGTTCTGTTTACCTACAACTGTAATTATCGCGGGCAACGCCGGCTGCTTCTTCTAGTAAAGTATAAAGCCAATGTGTGAGGATAATAGTAGCCCGCACTTTGAACCCTCTTTTGGAGTACGATAACGTCCGCCCGCACACGAGTCACCACACGCCAGAGGCGTTGCAGCGCCTACAGTTCAAAGATGAAAAATTGCAGTTCAAAAATGAAAGACTTTGCACATTGCGACTTTCACCACTTCCCAAAGAAGAAAGAGCCCCTTAAGGGACATGAGTTGGTTCTGACGGTGAGGTAAATGCTGCCATTCAATCCTGGTGTCGACAACAACTCCGGAATTCCTCTCTGACGGGTTCACCCAACTAGTCACGCGTTGGCGCAATGCTTGGAAAGGAATGGGGACTATGTCGAAAAGTGAATAGTGCATTACATAGAGAACAAATGTGAGTATAAGATACAAAAAGAATTTTGAAAATCGGTTAACAAATAAAAAAGTTACAGCCATGGAGACCTTATTTATCAATCGCCCCTCGTAAGTTTATTTTATTATAAATACTATATAAAATCTAAACGTTGTTACAATAATTGTAGGCGTCTCTGTAATTTTGTGCAAGAGTATTTACAGGTGTGTTTGTTTGTTTTGTTTCTTATGCAAATGTACAGTTTTATTCTAATCTTGATGAAATTTTGCACACTTGATCTTCAAAGCATATAATAAGCTCAGATAAGAAAAATTATTTTTATCTAAATTCTGAACTTATTGCCTGAATAGGTCTTTTGACATTTTTAATGCTATCATCTGGTAAAACTATATTGGCAACAGTAGTGCATACTACTAGTTGGAAATTTAGGCAATCAACTGGTAATAATGATGAACTATGATAACGAAAGTTTGAGTGATACAAACATTAAAATGAAACAGAATCTGTTCAAATAATAATAAAATTCCTGTGGGATAAACTAAATTAATGAACCAAACAAAAGATCAAAAAAATGTCGTGGTTTCAAAATGGCAAATGTTAGCACAATCAGAATAATGAAAATGTCCTCTTGCCTTTCTTTTCTTCCAAAAATGTGACATGTCTTGTAATTGACGAAATATAAAAAATTATAAATAATAAAAACATAATTGTTTTCATATATCCTTGGGTTATCTCATCCTTGCTGTTGTTTTCAAGTGCTACATATAGTTTGAGAAAAATAGGCTTACATTAAAGTAGAATTTAGTCTTTTGAAGTTGGAATGCAGTCTGTTTGTTTTTTTTTATCACGCTAACCTCTCCCCAATTTTTTTTTTATCATCCCCTCATTCATGCCCATTCATTCATTATGGCAATCTGTCTGTATGCCTCTGGTTCTCCCTCCCACGCTGTCTTATCTTGGTCAAGAGGGCTCAAGAGGTTTACTCTTTCTGTCTACCAAGAGACCCCTGGTGGCTGACCCAAGTCAAGCACATCACTTGAGACCCATAGATTGTGTGCTTGGGCAGTAAGAGCCAACTAGTGCTCGTTAAATCTATTGGTGACCATGTCACTTAATTACAGTGGAAAGAGGAGGACCAGAGAATGGAAGGTAAAGAGTAGGAGGTGATAGAAAAAGGAGGAGAGAAATGGAAGACACTTCCTGCTTCTGATAAGAAGTACTGATTATCTCAGTGCTAATATCTATATTAAGCAATTTTCTTACAGATTAGAATGTTTAAGGAACTTCCTGAATAGTTTCTCTTTATACATTGTAGTTACCAGTATTTGTAGTAATAGTTTTCTGTTAAACGTTAATAAATAAGCATCAGAGATCCCTTTTAATATTTATTTTATTTTAAATTTTAGTTTTTCTTTAATACTTTTTGATAAGGGAGATTAATATATTTTCCCCTTTCCCAATTTCTCTCTAAATTTAGAAAAAATAAAAAGTTTTATAACATAAAAACTGCTCATATAAGCCAAACAATTCATTTACAAAAATTATTTATTTCATTGAAAGGAGTCTGTACTTGTCGAATTAATTGGCTTTGGTTCTACAGCCATTTCTTTATTTTTGGAATAAAATTAATATTTCTATAAAGGCATAACCAACTTTTATATTAAAAAAAACAACAAAAAAACATCAAGGCATAGTTTAAGTCATAGCTTAACCTTTACATCTCCCTTAATCGTAATCATTGCTTAAATGTTCCTTCCTTTTTTTTAGTGGGAATATTAATTCGCTAATAGCTCTTAAGCTAGCATTGCTGATTAATATTAACAAAGCAAAAAATGGGAGAATGGGCCAATCAAAAGAAAAGAGTGGAAAGGGAAAATACCAATGAAAAGCTATGGCAAATGAATCCATAAAGTAAAATAAAATAAAAACGTGAAAATAAGAGATTGACTCTCTATTCATTACATAATGCATGGTAACTGCTGGCTTAATTATGAGGGGCATTCAAATTTGACCTGGACGTTTATTTTTTTATAAAATATAAAATCAGGAAACTACAAAACACACTCACAGATACACACACACACACACACACACATACACACACTGCAGACTCCAGTTATTTCTCAAAGAACTCTCCTTGCTATTCTACACATTTTTTCCAGCGTTTTGGGAGCGTCCGGATACCAGTTCTGTAGAAATCTTCATGCTGATGTCATAACCATCTCAGGACAGGCTTTTTCACTTCCTCATTGGAGCTAAACCTCTGCCCTCCCAAGAACTCTTTCAATGGTCCAAAAAGGTGATAGTTGCAAGGGAGAGTTCCAGGCTGTATGGAGGATGTGGCAAGATGTCTCATTTGGTTTCCGTCACTGTCTCCATAGTCAGTTTGGCCTGGTCTTGCAGAAAACAAACACCACTGGTAACGAGTCCTGGTTGCTTTTTCTTTAGACCCGGCTCCAGGGACGTCCTCAAAATGTCACAATTGTAGGGTGCATTTATGGTTCGACGGTCTTCCAGAAAATCGACATGAATGATACCCTTAAGTCCGAGAATACAGTCGCCATCACTTTCGTTACCGATGGTGTCATCTTGAATTTCTTGGGTTGTGATGAGTCAGTGTGTCGCCACTCCATGCTTGCATGCTTACTGTCAAGAGTATGGTGACGAATCCCATCATATCTCGTTGGTGGTCACATATTTTAGGAAGCTGTCACCTTCCCTGTCATATCACTGCAGCAGCATGGAACAGATTTCCACTCGGGTGGTTTTGTGATCCTCGGAGAGTTGCTTAGGGACCCATCTGTCACAGATCTTGTTGAATTTCATCTTTTTGTGGATGATGGTTTCCACACTGCCAGTGCTGATGCTCAGTATTGAAGCCAATTCTCGGACATGAATTCGTCTGTTGTTTCTTATCAGCTCATTTGTTCGTGCGAATATGTCATCATTGACAGCAGTTTCTGGCCTTTCCTTATGAGGTTCATTGCCAGTGGATTCTCACCCTCCTTCAAACTTTTGGCATCAAGCAAAGACGGATAATCAAGACGTGCATGACTCGCTGAACTGTCTTTGAAGTACTTGATGAATTTCAGATGGTTTCACATCTTCGTTGTGAGAAGCTTGATGATTATTCGTTGTTCCACTTTGGTTGACACATCGCTGTTTGCCATTTTGTTTAAACAAACAGTCAGTTGTCATAACAACTGGATGAGTGGTGGTGGATTTGCTTGACAGGCGGTAGTTGCCATCCCAACAATGAAAGTTTAGATTTTTACAACAATTAAATTTACATGAAATAAAGTCCAGGTCAAATATGAACGCCACCCATAATAAGATATGCATAATTAAATTGAAGGAGTCAAAAAACACCCTTAGGAAAAAATTCTTTATGTTAAGTATTTTTTATAGCTATTTCATTGGCATCTCTGTGAACTTTGGAGTTTGGGGAAAAGTGAGATAGCAGAAGATGGGTTACACAATTCATCTTAGGTCCTACTGCATTGGTCATTTCTTTATTGTTTAATGCAACTTTATTATATGTTTGCCCTGAAATTCCGTCATGTATTTCACATTTGCTTTGTATATTTTAAAATTATATCTAAAATGCTTCTTCTATTCTCTTACAGGTGAAACTTCAAACCATAGCGTCAATAGTGGCAACAATCTTCCCAACAACATAGTCCATCTTCCTCCCAGTCGAAGTCAAAGTTCTAGTCCTCTTGGTGTGCCTGTTTCTCTTCCAAACGGGCCTCGGGTTCCAGAAACTCCAACACCTACACCATCTCCAAGCCTTCCTCCTACAAGCAATAGTCCACTATTGCATTCTCGGAGTCCTTTAATTGTTGTTGAAAAACAATTGCCACCTGCAGCACAATCTCAGGTTCAGCAACAGCCATTTGTGCAACAGGTGCTACATCAAGCATTACCTCAGCAACATTTGCTGCAGCAACTTCAGCAACAATCTCAGCAGCAACCGCAGCAGCAGCAGCAGTCAACGCAGCAGCAGCAACCACCACAACCACCACAACCACCACCACCACCACCACCACCACCACCACAACAACAACAACAACAACAACAGCAACTGCAACAGTCGCAACAGCTAACATCACAATCACTAGCACTTCATCAGTCACTTCAACAACCACAACAGCAGCCACAACAGCAACAACCTTCTCATCATCACCATCATCATCATCATCATCAACATCAGTCAACACTTAAACAGCATCAACATTCACAGGTACAACAAAAACAGAAACAAGATCACTCACAACAACAGGTGCCACAATCTCAACTTCAGCAGGCACATCTTCAGCAGCAGCAGCAGCCACAACAGCAACAACAACAACAACAACATATTCAACAACAGCTTCATCAACAGCATCAGCAGTTGCAACAACAACCTCCTCCACTGCCACCATTACAGCAACAACAGCAGCAGCAACATCAGCAACAATCTCAACAACAGCATTCACCTTTACAGTCACATCTTCACCAACAAATACAACAACAGAAGCAATCTCATCATCAGATTACACAGCAGTCTCCACCAGAACTTCAGTCCCTTCAGCCACATCCTCCACAGCAGCAGCATCATCATAGTGTAACTCATCAGCTTCCTTCTCAACATCAGCAAACATTACACACTCAGCCATCACAATCCCTTTTGAATAGTCAGTCCCAGCTTCAGCATCAACACCATCATCATCAACAACAACAACCACAACAACAGCAACAACAACAACAGCAGCAGCAGCAACAACAACAACAACAACAGCAACAACCACAACAACAACAGCAACAGGAAGTTGTACAGCAGTTACAGTTGCCAGTACAGCAGTCACGTCAGTCAATTCATTCAACATCAACATCTGCTTTGCCACAGTCATCACTCCAGCCACAACTCCAGCATCAGCTACACTTACATCAACACTCTCATTCACATCAACAACATTCAATTCTTCCCAGTCAACATCAAAACCAAAATCAACATCATTCACATCATCAGCATCAGTCTTCACATTCTCATCCACATCATCAACATCAACATCATAGCCAGCATCAGCAGCAACAACACTCTCATCAACTTTTACAGCATCATCAACAACATCAACATCATCAACATTCACAACATCAGCCACAGCAACATTCTCATCATCAACAACATTCTCAACATCAGTCACATTCGCAACACTCACATCACCACCAAAACCATCATTTGCTTCAGCATCCACATTCACAGCCATCACAACAACAGACCCTTTCACAGGCCCAACAGTTGCAGCATCACCATCATTCGCAACAACAACAGCAGCAGCAGCAGCAGCAACAACAACAACAACAGCAGCAGCAACAGCAACAACAACAACAGCAACAACAACAACAGCAACTACAGCAGCAGCAGCAGCAACAACAACAACCTCAACAAGCATCATCGCATCATTCTCAACCACCTCAACCGCAAATACAGCAGCAGCCACAACAACAACATCAACAACAGCAACTTCATCCCCATCAGAAGTTACAAGTGTTGCATCAATCCCAAACACATTTTTCACCACAATCCCAGCATCAGCTCCATCTTCCATCACATCAGAGTAGTCATTCAAACTCTGTTCATCTTTCGTCACAACCATCACTGCCTCTAAGACAAACTCCAACACCCACGCCTCCTCCAGTGACCACAGCATTGAGTACAAGTACGACACTTACTACAACTACGACTAGTTCCACGACTCCTGCTCCCACACGAAGCCATAGCCCGCGAGTACATAGTCCAAGTACTGCCAGGGATAGTCACAGTTACAGGTTTGTTATTATTGGAAAACATTATCTGTTTCTTTATGCTAAGCCAAATTTGTATGCAGTAAGCTATTGATCTAAGTTTGAAAATTCTAGGACTATGATAAAATAAGTTATCATTTGAATTTTTATATAATTCATTCCTTATATTTTATATTGAATAAAAAAAAAAAGCAAAGGATAAAAAGTGTACGAAAGAGAGAGAAAGAAAGAAACAAACAAACAAACAAAGATCGAGGTACAGACGGAAACTTAACTCAAGAATTATCTTAATTCCATTTATGAAAGATGAATAAGATATATGGATATAGGATATATTTTGAAGGCTGGACTAATATCTTTAATAAGATGAAATAGAAGAACCTTTATAAAAAGCCTATAACAACAACAACCTATGAGTATGAGAAAGTGATTCAGTTAATTATATAGTAAACTTTAGAACAGGGTTCACAATGATGTGAAAATGAAGCAGTATCAAGATAAAGCAAACATATCTACCTTATAGGTAAACTTGCTATCCTTTCCTAAATAATTATAGTTGATACCTGTTATTCCGAAACCTGTTATATGCAAAACCACTTCGATACAAAGGTTTCTCTGATCCCATGTATGACATTCCTATATTAAAGGGCAAATGACACTAAATCGGAAGTTGATTTCATATAGTTTTGAATACTTTCCTAATACTAAATATCAATTTTATTATTTTTTTTACTTTCTTTTCTAATAAAGAAATCATAATTTAAAGGACACTTCAGTAATATAAATTTATTGTGAATTTTGTCAAAAACTCCCGCAATAGCATGTCAGCTTTGCTAACCGAGGTCGACGAAATTTACAGGCTGTGACACAATTCACAAGCCACAGGTCTGACGAGATTTACAGGGCATATTAATCTCGTCAGCCTCGGCTTAGCAAAGATGACATCACGCACAGCTAATGTTTTTGAAATTCGTAGAGACTTTACAATATAATAAATGGAGAACAGAGTTTCTGACTAGTTTCGCCATTTACTCCTGGCTTTATCAAGGATATGAACTACAATAGAGCTTCTCGCCCTTACATACAGAAATATGATACAGTCGGCAACAAAAGTACTTAGCCACCTCCATTAATTTTCCCTTTAACAATTCTGGTAAAAAATAACAATTCACGTGCACCAAAATGATCATACCCGTATCAATCAATACACACCAAGAAAAACTTTTTACCGGAATTGTTAAAGGGAAAATTAATGTGTAATTTTGGAAAATTAATGGAAGGTGGCTAAGTAGTTTTGTTGCCGACAGTACAATGGAGTTATATGATTAGATAAAAAATACAAAGAACGGCATGACAAAGGCAATGAGTAATAAGTACAATGAAGGTAGAAGTAAAAATAAACAACATAACTGTACATTGATTGGATAAGAATACCAATGTGTCTAGCAAAACGATTTCATAAATTTCCCTGACTTTCTCTGACTTTTCCCGGTTTACCCGGTCGCTAGTCACTCTGGAATACAGCGAATGAAAATAAGAGAATGGGTAAACTATAAAAGGCACACTAAGTGGATGAAAGCAGAAAAAAACCCGATAGGAAACAAATAACAGAAAAAAGAATACAAAAAGTGAGCACATAAATCGATAAAAAAGGTTGATCCATAAAAGAATATATAAAAAAGTAAAATAAAAACAGAATTACAGTGAATCTGAGACGGATTTGAGAATGGAAAAAAAAATGTCAAAATCCATTTGACAGTTAAGAGGAGGTCAGGAGACGAGTTCTTGGCCTTGAAAATCTCTATGGATTCCAGAGTTGTTACAGAAGTGGAGAACGGACATCACTTCTTCACATTTCTTAGGTGCGTGACCTGCGATGGTGAGATGGTTTGCGTAATGGAATTTGTCATCTTTTTACTTCCTTGTACGAAGTAAAAGAAGTATTGTAATCGCGAAAAATTTCGGTTTTCAGATTTCAACGGAAATATACATTTTGACCATCCCTAAATCCATTTTGATGTGTTTCGTCGTGATGTCTGTACCTGTGTGTGTATGTGTATCTCGCATTTCTCAAAAATGGTTTGGCGTAAAATGTTGAAATTTTGTATTTAGGACTGTTGTAACATGTAGTTGTGCACCTCGCATTTTGATTGCAATCAGCTGGGCCAAACATGTGTTTTGGTCGTTTCCCCAACTGATTTCCTTTTATGTCTATGGAGTTTTGATTGCGAGGAGCACTTTGTGACGTCAGAGTTTGACTGTATGATGTGAGAGTTTAAAGTACTCTTATTTGAAGAACTAAATTTAAAGTACTTCTTTTGATGTACCAAAATGGCTGTCAAAATTTGTTTCAACATTTGGAGTTTTTAGTCACCAAAGAGAGAGACAGAAATTCTTGTATCAAGAATAATAATGAAAATTTTTTCTCAAAAAAAGCATTAAATAAAGTTCGTACAAGGGAGGATTGTGATGCCCACAACAGATTTTTTCTGGAATGACGTCATATGTTCTTTAAAGGGAACAGCGAAATTACGGGATGAAAGTCCTATGTAGTACTTGTCACAAACTCCGCAGTCTAGTCGATATACACCAGAACGGGAATATTTGTTGGTATTTGTGTGGGCAGGAGTGTTCAACGTACGGAAACACAGAGCGGAAGATTGGAAGGAGATGTGGAGGCCAAGTGAAGAAAGGAAATTAGTTAGGCGGGAAAAATGGGGGCCAAGGAAAGGTGTAGAAACCCATTTCTTGGGTGGGGATGGGACTTCAGGCTTGGAGTTGAGGAGGGCGAGTTTTCTGCGACTTATTAGACGGGAAAAGGTGGAGGGAGAAAAACCATTCGTAGAGGCAAGGGATCAGATGATGCGAAATTCAGAGGAACGAGAAGAAGAGTTGAAAGGTAGCTTCAGGGCACGATCTATGAAGAAACAGAGGGAAGCAAGTTTATGGGAAGAAGGGTGTGATGAAGTCTGATGGATTAGTTTAGAAGATGTGGTAGGTTTACGGTATATAGAGAAGGAGAAGTGATGGGTGACGGGGTCATTAGTGATGAGAACATCGAGAAAGGGATAAACTTGTTAATTTCGGTTTCGGATGTGAATTGGATGTGGGGGGAGAAGGAATTCAAATAGTATAGATAGCATCAGGGGAGGTAGTGCGGGAATTAAATATTATTAGAATATCATCAATGTAACGGTAGTAAGAGATGATAGTGGAATTAGAAAGGAGGGGGGAAACAAAGTTAAGTTCTAGGTTTTGGAGATAGACTTCAGAGAGGAAGCTGCTAAGTGGGAAGCCTATGCCTAAGCCAGAGGGTTGAGAGTAGAAGGTGTTATTAAAGGTGAAATAGTTCTGGTTAGATATGATGGGGAGAATTACGAGGAGGTCAATGGAGTCGAGAACAGGGAAGGAAGATGAACAAAGAAGGCGTTCAAGGATTGAAAAAGTGTCTGGGGCAGGGACATTAGTGAACAGGTTAGTAATGTTGAGTGACATGAGGCAATGGAACTCGTTAGTTTGGACGGAAGAAAGGTTATTGGTGAGGGTAAGCGAGTTTTTAACATTAAAAATGTTAGGTAAGATATTAAGGTTGAAGAGGAAAGAGGAGAGAGATTTGGCGACAGCATGGGCAGGGGCTGGGGAGTAGTTAACAACAGGGCATATGGGCATATTAGGCTTGTGGATTTTGATAAGGGCATTAAGAGTAGAGGGGCAGGGGTTGGGGGGAATAAGATGACGAAGGTGTTTAAAATGGGGAGATTTCTTAATAACTGAGACGATAGCTCTATGGTATTTAGGGGTGGGGTCGGAAGATAAGAGGACAAAATTATTAGAGGTATTATGGTATTTTTCCATTCTCAAATCAGTCTCAGATTTACTGCAATTCTCTTTTTATTTTATTTTTTTATATATTCTTTTATGGATCAACCTTTCTTTATCCATTTATGACCTCACTTTTTGTATTCTTTTTTCTGTTATTTGTTATCCTATCAGTTTTTTTTCTGCTTTCATCCAGTTAGTGCACCTTTTATAGTGTACCCATTCTCTTATTTTCATTCGCTGTATTCCAGGGTAACTAGCGACCGGGAAAACCGGGAAAAATCAGGGATTTTTTGTAATCGGAAAAAGTTAGGGAAAGTCAGGGAATTTTACGAAATCATTTTGCTAGACACACTGGTGTCTTATCCAATCAATGTACACCTAAGTTGTTTATTTTACTTCTACCTTCATTGTACTTGTTACTCATTGCCTTTGTCATGCCATTCGTTGTATTTTTTATCCAATCATATTACTCCATTCTACCATATTTCTGTATATAAGGGCAAAAAGCCTCTAGTGTAGTTTATATCCCTGATAAAGCCAGGAATAAATGGCGAAACTCATCGTATGTTCTCCTTTTATTGTATTATAAAGTTTCTACCAATTTCATTAATAGAAACAATTATAAGAACTCCCAATTTATTAATGTTTTTGAATGGAGGGGCCCCCATTTTGCTTTTTTGTTACATTCTTTCTGATTACTTATTGTCTCGATAGTGATGATTTTTGGTGTTATTTGTCCTTTAAGTTGGTCGTTTAATACAAAAACTTGATAATACGAAAAATGTTTGAGTTTTCCTAAATTTCATAATAATGGGGCTCAACCGTATGCTTAGCTTATCAATGGACAGGACTGACATAATTGCTCTATCTTATCTTTTCTTCTATTTTATTTCTGGTAAAAATAACTATTCTCAGCTTTTCTTAAAAATTGAACACAAGGTGGTAAGGCCATTAAAAAAGCTGACAATTTGGACAGAAGCTATCCTTTGTCAAAGCAAACAGTGAAAATCTCTTAGTTTTTATTAAGAAAGAAAAAAAGAAAATAAAAGGCAGTTGATTGAAATTTTTCTCCAGTTTTACAAAAATTTCCAGTTTTACAAAAATTTGATAAATGGTTATTATTATTTTCCACTTTTTGCTCCCCCATTCAGCTTGATGCATGCTACTGCATGAAAGTTTACGTCAGTTGGAAAATTTCCTATCATAGATTGTAAGAGTGATGATATTTCAGTATGAGTAGAATTTAAGACTTGCAGATTCATTATTCCATTAAGAAATAAAATTTTATTTTATTGATTTTTACAGAATAATATTTTCATGTTATTAACAAGAAATTTTGGGATTTTGTTAAATGTAAAAGCATTAGTAGTCTACCAATAGATGTTAACTAACTGAAAATAACCTCTATGTGCTGCAGTGGTGCCTCCCTGTCTGATTTTACAAAAAAATTTCAAACCATCCTTGTAAATGTGAAGTCATTACTATTGTTGAAGAAGATCCATGTACTTATTTTATATATGTATAATAATCGCTATCCATAGAAATAATAAAAATTAAAAATACCAGCTTATAAAAGTATTACAGATTGAAAATCAGTCATTTTGAATAGAAACATAAAAATTATTAAGAGAGAGCTTGGGAGGAGTTTGAGTTTCATATAGACTTTGGTGATTGGTAGGGGCAGCAGCACATCAAAAATTGTGAAATCTGAGTTTAAAAATGTTTAATTTTTCCATTACTTCTTATAATAAAGAGATACTTTTTTTAAAGTGGGGGACATTCTTTTGTAGACATTCGATACTAGAAGAACAAATAGTTTTACCATTATTTTTCCTTATTATACAGGATGAATCCAAAATAGGGGAACAAACAGCAAGTTCTGTTTCCCCATACCAAAACAAGTAAAAATGGTAATATAAAAAACATATGATCACAAGTGCTTGTTTGATGAGTTATTCCATTACAAAGACACACAGCCAGAATACAATGGGAAGCAATTTAATTGAACTGTATCTATTGGTACTGTGTACTTTGTACAATACCAAACTGACTGAATCAATAACTCACCTATGTACCCATTACCATTTGCTCACAATCCAAACTATTTGTCAGATATTCGAATTAGTCAGTGCTTTATGCACTCATGGATATCCTGCTACCTTTGCAGAGATTGATTAATTAATCTATCTAAGTTTTGACCTACTTAACAATTAAAATAAAAGTGATAAGCAGACATAAATATTTTCCATAAAATTTCCATTTTCCCCTCATGCTCATGGAACCCTGTATTCCTGAGCATGTGCCAAATGGCTATTCATTAGAAATTACCACCTTGTACACTGCTTGACAATTGCTAAGGAACAGCATTTTTGTCAATAAATACTGTCTCAAGAAATAAACGTTACCAAAACTACAGCTCAACTGTCCAACAGCTCGTCCATGATCGTAATCACTCAAATGACGTCTCTGTGGCATTCTGCAGACGATGTGATAGAGGAACTGAAAATTTACAGTAATGTTCGCAAGACACCTGCACGTGTATTTGCCCTAACACTCCACGGCTACTGATTTTCACTGAACCACAGCTCATTGGACACGTGACTTTTATTCAAATTATGCAAATCGAACAACAGAGTAGCAACCAATGTCTTGATGCGTCTTGCATTATTTTCCAGCGATCCTGAATAGCAGAATGCACATGTTCCTTAGCAATTGTCAAGCAGTGTATAATCAAATGTACTCATTTCATTAAAACATCAAAAAATTATTTTATTCATTGACAGACTGATTCTACTTAGTTTCTGTAATACAGATAAAAACTCCTTATAACGAAATTTTCTGTAGGATGAATTTTTTTTTTAAATTTGATTGGCCAAACCTAGCCCCAATGTTAAACGATACCCCTTACAACGGAAATCCGTACTGCAAAATTCTCTTTTTAATAAAAAAAAATTCTAGTTTCACTTCCTATTTTCTAACACCTTCATATAGCGAACTGAAGTTGATAATTTTAAAATACCATATGGTACTCTATAGCTTTACAACAAGGCCCGACTTTTGTACATCAGAAGTCTCATTTTTGTGCATGAATTCGGCTCGATTTTACATATTGCTTTCCAAACTTCATTTCGAAAAGCATCACATGTAATCAAATACTATACAATAATTCTTAGGCTTTATTAAATTAGCCAAACTTATCATACAGTTTTAATAAAGTTGGTTTTACTTTTGTTAATGTTGAATGTGTGATACAATAACGGAAATAAAAATGGAAAAATTCCACAAGAACACATTTCAAACAAAAGTGTTTTCAAATTTTATAAAAACTGACAACTTATATGCAAAAACATTCCTATCAACCTAAAATAAGAGATTCTTTGTTTAGTAAATGTTTTGTTCTGGTATTTTCTTTAGATTTTATTTTCACCTCCTTATTAAAATTTCTTTTTATAATAAACTTAATTCTTGTTCCCTTCAAGTTCATTATAAGGGGTTCATTAGTATATAAATAGTTTTGTATTTTACTCTTTAAGCTGATACAGTTCACTGGTTTTTTATTCAATTTTATTAATGTTTTGGTAAATAATAATAACAATAATGATAATAATAATTGCTTTAATTTTAAATTTCAATATCATTCTATAAATTTTATCTTTATTCAATTTGATGTTTTTTATTTATAGATGTTTTTATAAATATTTCTTTACCCATTTACAGTAGTAACATCAGTAGCCTGAGTCGGAGTAGTGTGACCCCTAGCAGTAGCAGTGGTAGTCTCAGCGCAGGTTTCACAAGTACAGCTTACAACACTGGGATTACTAGCATCTCCTTTAGCAAAGCTTCCACGTGGGGAAGGTAATTTGCCCCACGTTTAATATTATGCTATTGTAAGATTGGTTTTATTTATGTGTGCATGCACATTTGAATTATTGTTTTCTTATTACAAAATATTTTTCACACACTTTATTCTATTTGCTTTGTCACAGTTTAACTCCCAGTTTTTATTTTTTTATATTTTTTAAAATACAATTACAGTACAAACTGTGTGGGGCTTTTGTCCTACACTCACAATTAACATTCACTGTTTGTTGTACCTGCATGCTCATATATTTATGAACATTTGATGTCTTTACAAATGTATCTGCAAACACCAGTAGCTTTTTTAGATATCTGATACAGAGGGTAGATTATCGCGGAGCGATAGTTTGTGGCACTGTTGGAGTATGAATAGCTTGTTTCCAAATAAATAACAGTGTTACGGCTAAGTATTTTAGCATTCCATTTTGCTTACTGCCCATAACTGCCTATGAGATGAGTCAAGTTGAAGAAGGAAATATACAAGTCTAGTATATAATAAAGAAATGTCTCCATTTAATTTATCTATAAGATACATGATATAGCAATTATTGCTTTCTAATTATATAACACATGTATAAACTTCACATGGAAAAAGAATTACAATCATCTATACATGTTTATCAAGAGAGAGTAAGAGCAGAGAAAAATAAACAATAATAAAAAAAGCTTAATCTTATCATGTCACAAGCTCATGAGACTCTATTGTTACTCCTTCCAAAACATCTCCTATTGTTGATGTCCTTATTTTAACTTTGATAAACAAATCATATAATTTTACATTTATTTACCATAACATAAATTTTGTATGAAACTATATTATCAAAAGTGATTAAATAAAAAATATATATTTTTTTTTATTAATAAATCAACCAACAGGCACTTACTCCTTCAAGGGAGTTTTGCGCCATCCCTATATCTTAACGACTGCTGTATGATGGTCGCAGCAGCAGGGACCAACGGCTTTACGTGCCCTCCGAAGCACGGGGGGAGATGGAAATTTCCAGGTGGTCACCCAATCTGTGATTAGCGCCCAAGGTTGCTTAACTCCACCATTGCATTAAGCAAGGCGAGACAACTGGGCTACGGCTGCCCCCAGCTTTTTTAGATAGTCTGCCTTGATTAATAAGTTTATCTCTAGGTCACTAAAGAAAGATGCATTTGCTTTTCAGAATGCATAAATGCATGAACATTTTTTTTTCCTGCAGCAGATTCTTTGTTGAAGAAAGAGATTGCCCATCATTTGTTGTATTTGTTAAGCTGCAGAAATTAAGTTCTAAAAACCCATCTCACCTCAATCATGATTTATGCATTGAACCAAATCTATAAAGTGGCCCCTTAACAAAATGCCTTAATATACAGGGTTAGCCTTAATGATTCATCGGGTTTCAAAGCATTGTCTATTTACAAGTATACGATGTAGAAAGACAGATGATACATGAAAAGATACATACACTCACCAAGTTCTGGTACATTCTACAAATGTTCAGTGTGTGCGCCCTTGGTCATCCAAACATTAATCGAGTTCTGTCCATGTGTTCACTAGCATGTTTCCGTCATTGTCTGTATCAGCAGCAGTGATGCATTCCTGCAGTTCTTGCAGCATCGTTGGCATTGGGGGTACATAAATTTTGTCCTTCACATAATCCCACAGGAAGAAATCACATGGCATGAGATCTGGCGACCTGGAGGGCCATGACAACATAGGAACATCACCCAGACCAGCATGCCCTATCCAGCGATGTGTCAGTTCTCTGTTGAGAAAGAGCAGAAAATTGTGCTCCTGTGAGGTAGAGCCTCGTCCTGTTGAAAGATGAAAGTTGAGGAGTAAGCAGTCAGTTGTGGCAACAACCACAACTGCAACATATCCAGGTACATGGAACCTGTCACCGTCTGCTCGATGAAGAAATTGGGGTCATACAGCTTTGCCTTGGATATGGCACAGAAGACATTCAGTTTTGGCGAATCCCTTACCAGCTCCCCACGGGACATGCGGCAATTCAGTACCTCACACTCTCACATTGTGACAATTTTTCTTTCCCGACATATGGAAAGTTGCCTCATCGCTGAATATCAATCACTCAGCAAAGTCATCATCATCTTCCATAGCTTGCTGCATTTGAGTACAAAACATATCAACAGGCATAATCATCTGGAGTCAGGTGTTGTAACAGTTGCAAACGGTAGGGTTTGAAATGCAAATGCCACCACAAAACATTCCACACTGTTTTCTGCAGAATGTCCAGTTCACGGCTTACGAACGGTTGATTTTTGTGGGCTGTGCACAAAGCTCTGTCTAACACGCTCCACGATTTCCTCTGAAACATGTGGTCGTCCCGTGCTTTTTCCTTAACACAGACAACCAGTATCACGAAACTGGCGAAACCAACGCAAAATGCTCTGGTGACTAGGTGCAGCTTTTCCGCATTTGCATACAAACGCATGCTGAATGGTCGTGACCGACGAACATATTGTAACAGACAAACACTCTTCTCTTGCATTGCCGCCATCTTGTTGAGTGCCATCACAGGCTGCCATCTAGCGTGCATGCGAGCCACAAAGCGAGCTTTTTAAACTTAGTGAATGTATGTATCTTTTCATGTATCATACGTCTTTGTATGTCGTATACTTGTAAATAAATAGTGCTTCGAAAACCCGATGAATCATTTAGGCTAATCCTGTATAATACAGGGTGATTCAGAAGGCTGTGCCTGATTTCAAGATCTTATATTTATTGTTAAAATAAACATACAGCGGTGCAGTAAGATACAAAATATTCATCATATCATCAAGTTGAAAAGGGTGATTTACAGATGTTCAATAGCGAACGACATCACAGAACATGTGAAAATAGTCATCTGGTCCAGCTTGGCTGGCACAAGTAGACTATCTGACCTGTGCGTTTTCACTTATATACATTTGTTTAATCAAATTCTAAGCATTTTGGTTGAATTGCCTAACTAATTGTATATGTTAGTCAATTCATAGCCTACAATGATAAGAGGCCTGCCCAATCGGCCTTCCTCCATTGTTCAAATGGTGTCCCAAAAATGTAGACTAAATGGCAAGATTTAACACCACCCATCGACAAAATTTAGCTGTTTCAGTTGGTTCATAGCTTAAAATGATATGGAAAATCTGCCCATTCACACCTTGACAAAAAAAATAACAAAGAATTTCAATTTTCTCTATGAAAAATCAAGTGATTTTTATTTGGTTTTCACATTTTTTCATTATTTGACAGCATAAGCGATTGAAACAGTGTTAAATTTTGTTGCTAGGCAGTGCTAAATCTTGCCATTTGTGTCTAGATTTTAGGGACATCGTTTGAAGGCAAATGAGCAGGCTATTCTCTTATCGTTGTTGGCCCATATGGTTAATTTTTCCTTTATATTGTCTAATACTGAATAAGCAAATACTTGTTAGAGTTCTTTAAGCAAATGAGTTAGATATAAAAATTCTGTTTGCAAAGTTTTATTTGAGTTATTAGGGTTAGCTTATGCATAACACGTTAAATACGAAGGTTAGTGATAAAAGTCTTTAGCTTATTTAATTGTTTAAATAAAAATCATCAAACCTAATGTATAAGTATAAACTAAAAATAGAGCTTCATAGTGTTAATATATTCTAATTTACTTTATTTAAACACTGTCCATCAAAAACATTATGATCACGACGTTAGTAGATGATGTCACCTCCTCTCATTGTAGATACTGCAGCCATTTAGCAAAGCATTGATTCAATAAAGTTATTCAAGATTTCCATAAGGAACTTTTCATAATGACCATTGAGCCATAAATATATCTCAATATATTTTATATTTGTTTTATAATTGCACTAACAGAGCCTGTGTGAAAAAATTTTTGCACAAAAAAGTTGTATTATTATTTATTATTCTCCTTATATATAGATTTAAAATACTCGTGGTGACATCTGTTGGCAATTTATTATATTTTTGCTGGAACGAGTTTTTGCTTTTCCCATGGGAATGAGTCATTTTCCCGTAGTAAAAAATACACTAAATGTTGATTTAGGTATTAAATAATCTTCACACCAAATTTCATCAAAGTCCTTCTAGCAGTTGTTGGGTAATGCATCCACAGACAGGCAGATGTTACATTTTATTATATGTATAAATGTATGTATAGGTACTGCTCATTCCCTAAAGCACTGAGTGTGATGATTTATAGCCTGTATTTTGACCCACCCTTAGCCACATAAAATTGCAAATTTTCAGCTAAATCCTTTCAGTAGTTTTGGTGCTAACCACTAACATACAGGGTGTTTCAAAATTATGTACATATTCTTCAGGTCAAAAGAAGACGAAAATGTTCTATAGCACTTGGTCTGGAAACTATTTGTTTGCGAGTAATCCAATATCATACAGTAGGGAAGCACGGTAGTTAGCGGACGATATTTTAGCAGTTCCAGCATTTCAACCCAACACTAGGTTGAGTGGTTTGTTCCATTTAAACCTACTTTAGGGTTATTCCATTAGTTGTGTACGGTTGTTTCCATTACTGTAGTTTCACTACTGTACATCCACTAGGAATATCAATTTCAGAACGTTTGCGTGCTTTGACATACGCATTACGATTTACGTAAAAAAAAAGTCATGTACACGTATTCCAGTGCAGAATACACTGACATGCACCTAATGTATGGTCTTGCGGACGGAAATGCTGTGGAAGCAAGAAGACTCTACCAAGAACGCTTTCCGAATAGACGTTTGCCAAATAACCGAACATTTGTATCTGTCGACAGACATTTGAGGGAGCGTGGTTCCTTTGGCCGTCAAACAGGACAAGGGTGGCCTGTAGCACATTCTCCGGATGAGGAGGATGTGATAATTGACATCATACATGATGAACCACAGACAAGCACCCGTCGTATTTCTTCCATGGTACACATTCTGCACTCATCTGTTTGGCGCATTCTTCACCGTCAGCTTTTGCATCCATACCACCTGCAACTGGTTCAGGCACTGAACCCAACGGACTATCCACACCGACAATGATTTTGCCAATGGATACAACGTCATCATGCTGCAGACCCTAGTTGTCTCAGCCAGATACTTTTCACGGACGAAGCAACCTTCACCCGGACAGGAATCGTAAATTCTCACAACCAGCACCATTGGGCAGATGCTAACCCGCATGTTACCAGAGCTCGAGCGCATTAAGAGCGTTTCTCCGTGAACATTTGGTGTGGAATTGTCGGAATTAACTTAATTGGCCCTTATGTGTTGCCGCCACGATTGACTGGGCGAACGTATCTTTTGTTTCTGCAGAATGCATTGCCAGAATTACTGGAAGATGTTCCTCTTTTGATAAGATCTAACATGTGGTTCATGCATGATGGCGCTCCAGCACATTTCAGCCATGTTGTGCGAGCACACCTTAATGCTGCATACACGAATCGGTGGATAGGTCGAGGTGGACCGGTAGCCTGGCCTGCAAGATCACCCGACCTTAATCCCTTGGACTTTTTTCTGTGGGGTCATGTGAAAACGATCGTCTACAGCACAGAAGTTCCTAACATTATGGATCTGCGACAACGAATTGAAAATGCATGCCAAACCGTTCGTAATGCTGGCGACGAACTCTTCCATGACATCAGATGGTCGCTCATGCAACGAGCCGAAGCGTGCGTGCGAGCTGGTGGCGGGCGCTTTGAACAATTCCTGTAATTTGGAGCCACGGGTTTAGTTGGCTGTATCGCGTAAATAAATCGTTTCCAGACAAAGTGCTATAGAACATTTTCGTCTTCTTTTGACCTGAAGAATATGTCACTAAATTTATTGTACATAATTTTGAAAGACCCTGTATAAACAGAGATACAGACAAACAGATGAAAATCCTAAAAACTGTTGTTTGGGCTTTGGTATCGTTTATAATACACAAAAATTCTAAAAACTGTTGTTTGAGCTTCAATATCGTTTATAATACACGTAGCAATCACTTTTTCTCAAAAACTTTTTTACAGTTTATTCTATGTACAGTTTATTATATGTATAAATTATCTTATGGATTTGCAATTACTTTAATGTAAATTCATACATTGACCTTGAAGTTTTTCAGCAAGTGTATCAATGTGATTCCATTACTAATTTCATTTTTTTTTTTTTTTTGAGTAATTCAAATTTCAAATCTAACATTAAATTTTTATTATGGAACATAGGAAATTTTTTTAATCTTATTTCATTTTCATATTTGGTAGTCATTAATTTTAATCAATAACACTGTACAACAAATTTGAACTTTTTTCCTGCCCTTTTGATGAAACTATGTGATTCTGTATAAACATAAGGTGCTTGTTAAGTAATAAACTAGAGGATACTCTTTTACCACAACAAGGAAACAAGAAACGAAAAAATAATAAATGAAAAATAAGGCAAAAAAAAAGACAAAAAACAAAAGAATAAAGAAAAATACGACCTGTAAGCGCTTTTCGAAAGCCTTGCTTTCATCGTTCAGCAGCCCAAGGGAGAACACGGAGTGAACTGACTTGTGACAATCGACAATCGAACAGTGTAGTGTATCGGTATTCAAGTGGAACTTGAAGCATAGCTTCCATAATCTCACCCTTCATAATCATATTCCAAGGGAAATACACTGAGCTAGAAAAGAAGCCTGATGTACCCACAAGGGTCATCCAAAGTATGAAAGAAAATTGCCTCCTCTTGGTGGAGGAAAATTTGATTGACGACTGTCTAGACTAGAAGCAGACCACTAGTATTAGAAAAAACACGACCTATGAAGTCCAGTAATCTGGAAATAAGACATTATCAATGTCTTCAAAATTAATATCAAGTATATGCCTTGGATCACGATATCTCTTTCTATGCATAGGATGCTTTAAAATGCCCGAGACTAGCTCGTTGCTATGATTTTCTATATTGGGCAGCATGGATTCCATGAGCCCTTGAACATATTTGCCAATATGAGTCATGTTGAAGTCATTATAAATGGAGGAATTGCGAACAATTCTCCGATCTTTTTGCGCAATAGTCCTAAGGGTAACGTTTTGGAACGTTTGCAGTTCTTTCCATCTAGTTTTACATATTGTGGCCCAGACGGGCATACCATAGGTCAAGATAGTCCGAACAATGACCTTATAGAGTAGGAGTTTATTATCAATGTTTAGAGCACTATTCCGGCCCAGCAGAGCAATCAAGCTAAACTTGGCTCTCCTGGCCTTATTCAACGCATAAGTTGCGTGGGGAGTCCAGGTAAGTTTAGAGTCAATAACAACACCAAGATATTTATAAGTTTCAACCCAGTCCAGTTTTTTGCCATATAGTGTTAGAGAATCTAATGATCTCTTTCTCTTCTTGGAGACAAACATCGCCTAAAACTGACTTGTGAAGGTATATCGAGTCTTATATAGTGAACAAGAACGGAGAACAACCA